>JAOYMU010000077.1:16885097-16896702 GCA_025802295.1 Psammodynastes pulverulentus
AAGAATCAACACTCATTCAAAGGTGCACAGACATTCACACAGAGAAAAATGTATATTATCCAGTACTCACTTTTTCATTAATAAGTTCATTTTTCTACCCTAGTTGCCTTCATTGTTTTAACTTTTAACAAAGTATATAGAAAAGCAACCGTATGCGGTTATTAAAATCATGGGGAACTTGTGCTTCTCTTAATGCTGATAACTACAAGTTCCAGTTTCTTTTTCGCTTCGAGTTGTAGTTCAGCAAAATCTAGAGGGTGTAGGTCTCCTCTGCTGCATAAAAGCATGCAGCAAGACTTTCTTTACTTCAAGGAGGTGGTTTCCTCACTTCCTATAAATTGCTTCTTGAGAAAAACATCAAATTTCATGCAAGGACTTCATCAGTATTTTCTCACTTTGGAAACTAACACAGAACTTCCCACTCCTATGAGAGTTTATTCATCCTAGTGAATTCATTTTTGGGACTACTTATAAATGTGTGCGTTTAGGATCATGCTCTTTTTAGAATTGATGTCCAATTCTTCACCTCCTCGCTCTATTAAAGCTTACTAGAATGATTCAAGAGCAGTCACACCCTTTCATCCAAGCTACTCCATAGCATTGCTGTGAAGAAGAAAAAAACGAAACCTCACTAAAAGCCACTTTGCTTCTGGAGACAAAGTAGGATATACATTAAATAATACTATATCTAATTTAGTGGAGCTGCTGAATTCAGTCAGTGGTAATCCATATGCTGTTTATCTGCTGATCAGTCAAGGACGATTCTTTACTTGGAACCAACTTTCCCACTCACCAACTTTCCCACCAGTGGACTCAGTAGAAACAACTTAAGAACTCTTGAAGGAAATCAAGTAAAGGGTTTCCAGTTAAACTCATTTCCCCCACCCAGGTCCCTGATGTCTAATGCTTTTATTCCCTCTGCCTCCTATCCCATCTTTTGGAACTTGATGACTTATTATCATTTCTGGGGGAACTGCACAATGTTTTAAACCTGCATTTCAGCCAGAGCACCAAGTTGGGGGATGTTGATTTAAACTTTAGTTAGAAGAACTTGCATTCATGTTATGACAGCATATGGTAGGTCTATAAATCCAGTATAGACAAGTGTGTTCAGGGCCTATCATACCAAGTTGTATTCAAAATAATTTTATATTTTGGAAGACACACTAGATTTAGGTATATAGTGATAGTTCCTTTGTCAAATAAAGTAAAGGTTCTCCTCGCACATATGTGCTAGTTGTTCCTGACTCTAGGGGGCGGTGCTCATGTCTGTTTCAAAGCCGAAGAGCCAGCGCTGTCTGAAGATGTCTCTGTGATCATGTGGCTGGCATGACTAAATGCCAAAGGCACATGCAACGCTGTTACCTTCCCACCAAAGTGGCCCCTATTTTTCTACTTGCATTTTTTACGTGCTTTCAAACTACTAGGTTGGCAGAAGCTGGGACAAGTAAGGGGAGCTCACCCCATTATGCGGTGCTAGGGATTCTGCTGACCTTTTGATCGACAAGCTCAGCGTCTTAGCCACTGAGCCACCGCATCCTTTTTCCTTGTCAAATAGACTTATGAATAAACAAATAATTGGATGGAAAGACAAATCTCTGCTGCCCACATCCTTAACATATGAAGGTTGGACTTGATGATCTCCAAGGTCCCTTCCAACTCTGTTATTCTATGAACTATTGGTGAAAAGTGAACTTTTGGAAGGATGTTGCTACATAATTTGAGTCCCTGGATCACTTTTGGGTTGCTTCAACTTCCCTCCCTTCCACCTCCAGAGTGAGCACGATATGCTGCTTTCTCCAAGACCTCCCTTATCTTTCCAGTGGGTTCACTAATCACTGTAAAGTATATAGAAACAGGTTACAATTTTGCAGAGTTCAGTAGCTTCCTCCATAAATGTATTTAATCTGTTCTGATTTATCTCTTTGGAGCTGAAAGGGGCATGATCTTCAACCCCCTGGGAACAGGTAGCCTTAAACGGAATAAACTGTTACTTCGGAGTGGCCATGCACTGTTAAGCATCCAGTACTTGGGCAATCATTTACCACCAGACTTTCCAATTAGGTCACTCCCAGACTGCAGCTTTTAGAACATTATATTATGTTGTTTTCCATCTTTTAAAATGATTGAGGATTGGTGCCCAAGACTATCTGGGTCGGGAAGGCTACCTTAGACAGCGATACAGTGCAGTATCTCTCGTTTCCCCTTCAGGTTTTTGATCCTCCTGGCAGATAATTCTATGTACCAGAAGGATCATATTTAATTTTCTTTTCTGTCTTTGTCTGCCTTGGACAAGACAGGAGTCGCCTCAGGGAATCCAACAACCGCGATCCTCCTCCGTGAAAGGATCGGTCGGTCCACGATCCCACCGCGCTCCCCACCTCGCCTCGGTCCCTCCCTGTCCTTTTGACAGACACCGCCGCGGGCTTCGCAGACCGTGGAAGCCCCGGAAGCTGGATACGACAATGGTACGATGTTCGCAGACTGAGCTAGCCAAAGGGGAAACATGAGAAGACGCGGCTATTCACGTTCCCGGGCTAGGGCGCTCCGGTCTGGACAATAAAGACGAGCAGCCGCCGCCGCGGGGCGAGAACTCTCGCGAGCGGTGTGCGTGCCGAAAGCGTGTGGCGGGAGCTGGGATGGGAGAAGGGAAGAGCGGAGCTAAGCAAACCAACGAACAAGCACGCAGTCAGACCGAATCCCGGCCCCGCAGCAATCGCAGCTCCCAACAGCCGCCAGGTACTGACCGCTGGAGGCATCCCGGGAGTGGGAGAGGACGCGGGCGCGCTTGTCGAGCTTGTCCTGAACCCAAAGCAATGGGAGGGAAGGGGCCCTTCCCCGCAGACATACCTCAGCCTCACCTTCGGACACCAAAGTGGTGCTTCTGTACCAACAAGCTCTCGCAGCCCCGGTTTTCTTTCCGTCTCCCTTTTGCAAGAGATAACGGCTCTCTCCGCAGCTGGTCTCTTGCTGTTCCTGGCGGGAGAAAAGAGAGCGGGAATCCTGGCAGGGCGGTGGGGCTACAGGTGAAAGGTTGTGGTTCCAAAGGGAGAACTAATGCGTCCGCCGGCCGTGTCCACCGCGTCCGTCAGCGCTCGGTTTCGCCGCCGCTCAGCAGCCCCGCTTGCCTAGCGCGCGCGCGCCACTTCTCTGCCTGTTCCCCTTTGAAACGAACCGCGTTCTTCAAGGAATGAGCTATTTCTCTGCCTAAAAACAATATTGATGAGAATACAGTCCGGACGCCTTAGCTGCCAGAAGGATCCCTCCCCCATCCCGCTATACACACACATACACGCACGCATCAAGTTAATAAGATTCATAGTAATAGCAAAGACAGGCTATGAGGAACAGGGACGATCCTAAAGGGAAGCAAGCGCTTTATTTTTTGCCTTTCCGTTTGTGGACTGCGGGCAGGCCCGGCGCTTGATCTCGTAAACCCATTGCCACTATAATGGCCCCAATGAACTGCGCCTTGTCCCATTTGTGAGCGGACTTGCCGCATCTCTATGAGGCGAGTTTGGGACCCGCAGATCCGCTGGAGAGCCATCGGAGGCGCAGCATCCTCCGTTAGGCGCCGTCTGTTCTCCAGAGTTGCGCATCCGCATTTCTGCGAAAGTTAACGGCGAAGGAGCGCTTGCGAGCAGCGGGTTGGTAGTATTCGGGGCAACCTTTGCGGAAACTACGGCCGTCGCCTTTTCCTGTGTGCCATTCTCTCGCTACTTTGTCAATGACCCGTGTCTTTTAAGTGCCGCTCGGTATTTTGCCTTAAACAAGGAGCTTGAGAGATCTAGACACGGTGGAAGCGACCCTCGCAAACTGAAGGTTCTCTGGATATTTGAAATTCATGTACGGTAAATTTTGAAATAAAGCTGTTTCGACTTCATTCATTATTTGAAACTATTTATAGTTCGGCAGTGGCTCTGGGTCACAAATGATTACAAATAGCAATAGGATTATTATCGCCCCTTTCTCCCCTTTCTCCCTCCTAAGGGACGGGCTTGTTTTTAACTTCTTTTGGTTCTGCCGGAAGGGAACCTCCCTAGTTAACCTGGAGAACGCGTGGGAACGCCTTTGTCGGGAAGAGTCCGGCTAACATGAGCCAGACCGAGGCCTTCGGGTGGTGGCGGCTTTAGAGGAGTGAAGGAAAGTTTCTGGGACACCCTCGGAGGCAACCCAGGATGCTACCCATAAAACTTTAGGGAAAATACCGCCGGTTCGGCTGAGGCCACCCTAATGGGGTAATTTGATGGTACCCGGAGGCTTTTCTTTCTTTTATCTTTTTGTAAAGTCGCATCCCTGAGGCATTCCAACCAGAGGAAAACCTGATGCTTGAAATATGGCGATGGTCTTTCCGGTGCTAGATTCGATCTAGGGAAAAGTCCTGAGGACTGGCCTGCAGGCACCTGGGCGAGAGCTGAGGACCGGAGGGGACTGTGGGGCGCGCGAGAGTTGTTTTCTGGGCCCAGGTACGCGAGCAACGGCAAGTTCCGGTCCTCTTTTGGCCCAGTAGCGCCGGTCGCCTTGCCTTGGAGGCTCTATTCCCGCGCCGACCCGCAGAGCGAGCGGCCTGCCAGGCTGACGCGCGTCCGCGCCGTTTTTTTCCTGCGGACAATTCCGAAAGGAGTCTGAACAACATCCTCGCAAGTATTGACAGTGGCTACTCCAAAGTTTTGGGAGTGGGGAGTGAGGAGAAGGCGGCGCGATTCCTGGAGGTGGAGAAGGCTTAGTTTGGGATGGGGAAGTTTGGGATGGAGAAGCGGGATGTCACGTGAGGTGGGCCACCGTTGGCGCTGATTTCTTGAGTGACTTTGGTCATCAGAGAGGCCAAAGGGAGCTCCGGCCGGGAAAAGCTGCCTGGGTGTGTTCTGACGAAGCGAAGGAGAGCGAAGGTAACAAAAACTGCCAGATTAAAGGTTGGGCTGGAGTTGAAGGTGGGGGGGGGCAGCCCTAGAGAGGGAGAGATGAAGCAGAACAAGGCCGACGGCGCCACCCGGGACTCTGCTTTCATCTCTCCGCTTTCCCCCACCCAGAAACACGTAGATGTGAATCTGAACGCACTTACTGCTTGAGCGATGCTTTCTTTTCTTGTCATGTATTGGAGCGGGGCAAGTTGACAAACTTATCTCGCCTCTCAAACGGGGCCCCTTCAGCCTCTCAAACCCCACATCGCACACGCGTTTCAGAAATGAGTTTTCCAAGTTTCTTTGGCCGCATCTTTCTGCGCATCTTTTGCAGACTTCGCCTCTATTCCTCTTTCTATCCTGACATCTCTCTGGCTGAGTTCACCCAACGCGCTAAATCCAGGATACAATTGGAGGGTGGAACGGTGTGTGGTGAACACCAGGCCATTTATAAACCAGATCGTTTTGAAGCAAACTAATGATAGTTATTAGTAAAACGTGGTTGGACAAGCCATGATTTGTGTATGCAGCTGAAACTGTAACTAGCCTTATCGCTAGGAACGAGCACCCATAGGGGCAAGGCAGCATCACGTGTCTTTCTTTTTCTGATTGGGAAGAGCCCCTCCTCCGCCCCCTCTCTAGTTTATTCCACTGAGTAGTTTGCACTGTAGTCCATTCTGTGTTGTTTATCTCCTATTTCTGATGCCCACCTTCCTCTGTCAGACTGATCTTCAAAACCCAGAGAGGTATGTGATATTTGATCACACACTTTTTATCCGTAGTAGTAAATTATAAGATGTGACCGCTAATGGGCTTATACTTCTGAACTGGTCCAGATGGATCCAGGGAGCCTGAACCAATGGCCTTATCTGCGGGATGCGTGAAAGTTACGTCTTAGATTTGTTTAATTTAACCTGTTTTCCATAGATTCGCGCGTGTTAATTTTGCGGTGTGTGAATGCTGAAGGGGAGGGGGAAGTGGGGGGGGGGAATCTACCAAAGGTATCCAGTGCAGATTACGTTTTAAACTGAAATAGCATTTAGCTACAGTCCAAGAGACAGTTGCTTGGGACTAAATCCTACTCAATTCAGTGAGTCTTGCTTTCTGCTAAACTCGCAAAGATTGACCTTGTTTGAAGAATTTCCCATCACAAAGTAAGATCTGTTTTCGGTGGCTTGTAAGCATTCCACGTCCATGGAATGTCCTTGGGAGCAGTACAGTAGTTTGCTTTCCTCTTTTCCTGGGATTCCCTCCTCCCATTTCTCAGCCTGCAGTTCTGGGATTTCCCCGTAGCCTCCCATCCGAGTACTAACAAAGTCTGATTCGGCTTAAGTTCGAATGTAAAGAAGGACAGGTCGTAAATGTGTCGCATACCTTTCTGTAGTTTTTGCATTTACAAGCAAGGAACGCTGATTTTTAAACCCGATTGTTCGACTGAATAAATGTATAGTCAATTTTAAATTTTAAAATAATCAGCATCGAGAGCATAGCAGAATATTTTAAGCTTGGGAGAGATGTATCTGCTTGGTATACAGACTCCTCCAGTAGTTTAAAGCGCACGGGGGTGGGGGGGGGAGGCTACCACGTATTCGTAAGTCCCATGCATTCACATGAGATTTAATGCGTATGCATTCTCAAAAGTAGGGGAGGAAGCCCATCCTAGTTTAGAAGATGCTCAGGATTGTCTTTGTTTTTCTAAACCTCCATCACACGACTGGGAGAGTCAATATTTCTGTTCTTTTCCTTGAAACAATAGTTTAGATCCTAGATTTGTTGGTGGTCTTGCAAGAAAAAATAAAGCAAATTTCAGCAGAAACTTTTCCTCCAACCATTTGTACTTATAAGAATTGGTTCATTTCTTAGAATGACTTGTCTCCTTTTCTGGGCAAACAGCGCTTGAGACTGCTAAGAGTAATAAAATACAGACCATTATCCCATTTTAATAGTAAATTATTGGGGGGGGGGGCTAATAGAATAAATACATAAAAACAATGAATATATAATTAGGCAAAACAAGTTCCCAGCCTTACAGTAGCAAAGCGGGCACTTCCTGTGCAATACCTGTCTGCTTCTCAGAACAAAGAAAGAAAGAAACACAAAAGCTTATCAAATTTGTATCAGATGTAATACTTGGATGAGTAAACGCCAGGAAATCTCTGCTGTAGATTGGGAAACAATCCAACAACAACAACAACAACAACAACAACAACAACAAAACGTTCCAGAAAAAACAGCGGCGAACTATTTTTGAACAACATGGAGACGTCGCAATCCTGGTGGAAAAGAGAGCTGTTTGTCTCCCTTTCCTGCTCGATCTTTCTATGTGTACGTGTGTATGTTTGTGTGTGTGCGAGTCTATGTGTGTTTGGGAGGAACAGTCCAATTATTGCGAAACCTCTTCTCTGGCGAAAGTCCCTTCTTCGCGTGAAGAATTGGTCCTGTCGCTAGGGGGCGTGCAGACAGGTGTAAAGGAGGCGGGGAACAGGACCGGCCGTGCGCGAGCCGGGAAGGGGCGCCCCGAGACACCCACATCAGCTACGCCCTCCTGCCCAAGCCGCCTGCCCTCCAGACGGAACTTCCGTCTCTCATTCGCGGACAGGACAGCAAATTAAGCAGGTGATGCTGGGTTTTCGTCTCCGATTCGGTGGAAGAGAGTGATGCTACAAGGGATGGGAATAGCCCGGTAAAAGGAAGCGACTCCGCAGAAAGCCCTTTAAAAAAACACCCCATAAAAGCAAAGCGAGGTTAGACTCGCGCAGTGAGGTTCGGCAGAGCCGGCGTTTGATTGAAGCGCGCCGCGTTTCCACCTCTCTCCGAGCGGTAAGCCTTGCTTGAAGAGGTGCGTCGCCTGGGTTCTCGCTTTCCGCTTTTCGCTCTGATCCAACCGGCCACGAGATGGCTTGGCGGGACGTGTGAACTCAGCCATGGGGTTTGGGATTAGCGGGAGCGTTCCAAAGAGCGACCGAGGCCCGCTCTTCAATATCGGCAACTTTTCGATGGCCGTTCTCTCCCGCCCCGGGGGTTATGGGGGGTGGGTGGGTTTCAAGGGGCGCGTGGTCCTTCGGTAGCCCTGACGGCTGCTGCAGCTGCTGCTGGCGGCTCTACCTTCGCGGGGAAGTTCTCGTCCTTCATCTCGTTGGGCCCCCCTCCCTTCCTCCGCGATGCGCCGGGTGATGTCCCCGGACCCCCGAGTAACCCGAGCTTTCTTCTTTGCAGCACGCGCCTGTCTCCGCTGACCGGAACTGCCTGCCCGCACTCAGCCGGCCTGCTCTCGCCTGAAGGACGTTGCCATCCCCCAGCCATGAACACCATCGTCTTCAACAAGCTCAGTGGCCAAGTGCTCTTCGAAGAAAGTGCCAAGGAGCACGACAGAAACAGCAGCCGTCCTTACGGGCCAGTCTTGGAGGTCACCCCTCGCCCGGAGGTCCTCCTGCCTGACCGTCCTCCCAATAAAGACAACCTCAGCGTTCGCCATAAGAGGACAGGGTAGGCCCCGCAGGCTGTTGGGTCAGGGCTTGGAGGGCAGGTGGGAGGAGGGGTGGTTTTCCTGGGCAGGAGAACTGAGAAGCTGGGAGTAAATTACTTTTTGGGGTGGCTGTCCACCTCCTCCTGCCTTAGCCTTTCCTATCAGGGGCCTTGTGTGAATGACCCAACCAACCCAACACTTATGCCCGCTTTGGCAACACCTTAACTTCCAAACTTTTCTTGTTGAGCTCAGCTCAGCATTCTAGTGTTTACTTACAATTATGTTCACCTGAATTATTTTCTGCACACTCTTAAAAGACACAGGCAAGTCTGGAAGATGAAAATCCCACTGATAGGCTGGGCAGTTGGCATTGTAGAAACTGTGAAGGTGTGTATACAGCCAATCTGAAATGGTGGTTTGCTGGAAACCAGCAGCTACCTAAACACTGTGAGAATAGGAAAAAGTTGTGCCAGGACAATGACTGAAAATTGAAATTGAAGCTGAGCATTTACCTAGGAGAGAGAGACCTCACTGGGATTTACACCTGAGCAAACGGATGTTAATAATAATAACAATAATAACAATAATTAACAACAACAACAACAACTAGCACTATCTATTAAACAGTATTACATTTGAGAGACAGCTAGAGACAATAATCAATATGATGCCAATTACTTATTACGGAATTCCTTTCATTGTGGTTATTTTAAGCAAATTTACTGCTGTTTATGATTGCTTTTCAGGTGATAGATACTGTGTTTTTATGGGCCTTGCAAATTTATTCAGACTTGGTTTGGTTTTTAAGGAATGCTTTTGTACAATTATTTTACACTGACTGCCACAATGGTGATTGTGTTAACATGTAAAACCTAATCTATCTGTTGTGCCTACATTATGAATCCAAAGGAATAAACATTTGGCCCTTTTGTTCAGAAAGAGGCGTAAAATGGGTGGGTGGGTCAGTTGATGGTTTCTACATGGATATCCATTAGAGGATCATCGTGGATACACCTTCAGGAACAAAATGAGATAAGTCTAATGCACATAGATCAGAATGCTCATTTATGGGAAATACCTTCATCAGAAATTTAAGGGATGTCAAAAAATGGAAAGGGAGAGGAGATTATTTTTTTTCTCTGACATGAAAAATTAAAAATCACATTAAGTTTATACTTACAAAATATTTTAGGTTGCCAAAAGAATTATTGTGCTTTGGTGAATTGCTGAGATGCTACGGGTAGTACCAACTGATTCATACAGAATTACATTTCAGCAATAATAGCAACAAGTAAAAAGACCAAACATAAATTTTAAAAAGGGGGGAGGGGGGAGGTATTCATGGGTGGGGTAGGCAGGGAACAAGCACCATTTGAAGGCAGCATCTTTGGAGGAAAATAGCATTACAGGATCAAACTCTATAATCTTAACCAGAAACTGGGACCAAAATGGAAGGGCAAATAGGAAAACCGACAGAAGAAATCTCTGGATGAAGGGAAAACAATAACAGGCCTGCTGTCGAGCAGGTTCTGATATTTCTTGGGTTTTGTGGAAAGGCCAAGTCCAGTTGCTTGATTTGTATACTTCCACGCCCATCTTCTCGCTGGGGATACCAAATGTCCTGGACCGGTTTTGAAGGAAGAGCAAACCTGCCCTTGATTATAATCTGTTTCTGTAATGATTTTCCTTTGTGTCCTGATTTTGGATACCGTGGATCCAAACTTATGTAAACTTGCCTCTGTGTAAATTCCATGGAACTTTATTCAGTAAAGCTTCTTTCCATGAAGGGGGACTGCATATGGTTAGGCTTTACATTAATTAAACAGGACATGCCTAAAAAAACAACACATGCCTGAGAGATGAGACGAAGTTGTTCATGTCTTCCATTGGACGAACTTCTGTTGGGATAGGAATGTACAAGCATCCCATCAGGCAAACATTTGCCTTTGCCTAGACAAAAATTCAGAGTGCAATATTATCTATCCATCAGCCATTATGTACATTTAGAGTATTAATTGCTTATCAGTACTGCAATTACTGGTTATCTGCAAAAGTCAAATTTAATTTCATTTAAGGTTGGCCATGTGTAGAAATTACCGACCGTGTACTCCCCTTAATAACCAGTTGTAGACAGATGTGAGGGCTTGGAAGTGGGAAGGAAGTTATTATCCGAATATCTTGAACGGCCAAGTGTGTAAAAATTGCTTGATCTCAAAACAAGGTCACACTAGCCACACTATCGGTTAAACCAAGTTCATCTTTTTGGGAAACTAGCTGCCCCGCTTTGGAATTGTGACAATATACTAGGAATGTTTTCACAAAATGATTCCCAAAGGAAGGCTTGCCCCCAGATAAACAATATGCAAAATGTTTGTGTTGTATTATCAGAAAGTAAGATTAGTTAGGTTGCTTCCCATCCCAGCCTTTCATCCTGCAAATTAATCTCAGCTTCCCGATTCATGTCTGGGGCAAACAGACACTTGGCTTTGCAATGTCTTCTCCCAGGTCCTGGACTAGTATAACAGTCATGACCCTTTGATTATATATTTACTAGTTGACTTTGGGGTTTTGATCTGAGGTCAGCTGTCTTCTTTTAAAATACAAGTAGAAGCACCTGGAGAAAGGGAGGGGTGGAATTTAATTCTTTATCTCCTGCTCCAAACTAGGAAAAATTTTCCTATAAAGACATTGTTGATCTTGGGAGGATATCCCCTATTGTTGCCTACCATAATAGAGCCATCTACTGTCCTCAGCTTGGCTCACGGTGTGTTTCACAAGCATATTGTATAGTGCAGCTGTGAAAATGAAGACTGTGGAAACCACTAAAACCTTGGGTACACCCCTACGTTCTCTCCAAGTATTAATACTAAATATTAACTGTAATGCAAAGAAAAGGAAAATATATTATGTACAGAAGAGTGATATTGACTGTGTTTAATTAAATTTAACTCTAGTTAGTTAGTTCACTTTATTGTCATTGTACCTCGTACAACGAAATTAAGTTAAACTAATACATATTTTTCTCTGGTCCAGGATGGTTTTGCTACTCTTATTCCTGCTCCTACCTTGGCTTCCAGCGCATGACTCAAAGACTACGTGGCTGCTTAGCTGCCCTGCCTGCCTACCAGATCGTGAACTCTGAAGCAGCAGTAGAATAATGACTGAAAATAAACTAGGTTTCTTTACAAAAGCTCATTCAGAGAAAGCATTCATTTTAGATTTGGTAGATGTTTAATCT
>JAOYMU010000077.1:17067793-17079297 GCA_025802295.1 Psammodynastes pulverulentus
AGCTCTAATGTTAATTCTGACATCTCTTTCCTCATTTCATTCATATTTTCATTCATGCTATTCATATTTTTCATTATTTCCTGAACCATTTCTACAACCAATGGGTCCTTTGAGCCCTCTCCAGCAGGTTCTTTCTGTAAAAAAGTAGGAATCTTGGACTGTGATAACGGGCTGGAGACGGTAGAAGATGGAGCAGAAACTGACTTTCCCGTTGGAGGATTTCTAGAAGCCATTATATCACTCCCAGTTTTTTAGCTGACAACGAAATGGCGCCGGAGAGACAGTCCAAGGTATCAAAGAATCCAAGCGAGAACCCAGTGCTAGGAGTCTTGAAAGTTAAAAAAAAAAGGAAACCTTACAATCCACAATCAGGAGTCCACATATTAGGAGAGACTTGAGAACCTTCGGTAGGAATGTCTGAAGTAAAAAGTTTATAATCCTTCTTTGGTAATTAAGTAATTAAGGAGGGAAAAGCTTCAACACTGTGGAGGCGTTATAAGCAAGGAACAAAGAGAAGCCATCTTGCCCATCCACGACAGGAAGAAAAGTAACTTTTTAAAAAGGGCTCCATAGGGAATAGTTGCAAATATGATACGATACAAATCTTTCATAGTTTGTTCAAATAGCCAGTTAATCCTTCCTCTCTCCATTTCAGTGGAGAAGGATCGGTTAATAGCTGCTCCGCCCGAGAGGAGTTATAAACTCCCCCCTCCAATCTACATTCCAAGTTGACTGAACTAGCACTTACAGTGATTTATCACTTATCCTTCATCTGCAACGAGAGATTAGGGAAAGTCTTTCACCTCCGGGATTTCACCTGCTGTCTTGTTCTGCAAAGCTTCCAAGTTCCATCTGGCGAAAAGGCTAAACCGCCCCCCCCTTTTGCTCACCGGCTCCTAGAATGAGGCTGGGAGGCCCCCCTGGCCGCCACCAGGCTGGGGCTCCCAGCGAGCTGCTCCTACAGCACAAAGCGCCTCCAAGGCCTTTCGTGCTTCTAAAGAAGCCCACCAGCACAGCAAGTGGCAGACGAAACACAAAGTACGTCTGTCACCATCAAGTCTACTTAAATTTATCTTGATAGTTATCCCCTTATTTTCAAATCAAACATACCCCCCTTTCCCCTTATCCTTAAAACTGAAAACAATAGTCACTTTATTTTTAATTATATCTTACCTACATATATTTTCTATTAGAATTTCACAGTATACTTCCCTTTTATTACATCTACAATTTGTTATTTTAATTTCATTAATGCTATTTACTCAAATTCAAATTCATAATACATTTCTCAATATATACCTTCGAATGTGAAATCCTTCTTCCCTCCCATTTTCAACCATCGTCCCTTAACCTCCTGGCTATACAGCTTCTTCTCATCTTAGTTTGCATCCCCTTTTCCTTCCTTTTTTGTCCTTTCTCTTAATTCCCCTTCTTTTCCCAGTTAACACCCTTCTTTTTTTTCTCCCAATATTCAATTTGTTACCATTCCCATGTTCGTCCCTCTTCAACTTCTTCTGAGACCCCTTCCCTTGTTTCACTTTTCCTCCTTTTTTGTTTAACACAGCCACCTTTAAAATCTTATTTTTAAACTATCTTTTTACTTTCTTCTTTAACTGTTGTGCCTTCCATTCTCTAAAGCTAGTTTCATTTCCATTACGCTCCTCCCCCCTCGATCTCCTTTGTCCTTCTGTGGTTTGTGTTGCCATTATCAGCTCCTTCGCCAAGGTACTCCATTTTTCAAAGATTCCATTTAGCATGCCCTTCATGTCTTGTAATTCTGATCTTACTTCCTTGCAGAGTTGACTCATTTTGCTTTATTTCTGTTCTTTAATACTTTTATCTGCTCTGCCTGTTTTATACTTTATATTAATCCATGACTTTCCCAGGAATGTTTATTTTCTAATTATAATCCACACTTTTCCAAACAGTCTCCAAACCACAATCACCAACCAGATCTCAGATAACTTCACAAGACTTTTTATTTCCTTGTAATAGTTTTATATTCCACAACTGGGGTTTTACTTTGGATAAAAAATCTCTTTTTTCCCCCTTTCCCTTCAAAGTCAAGGTTTAAGCAGATTGGTTCTTTCCAGCCGATAACAGGTCTCCTTTACCATCAGGTGGTATGTAGAGCCTCTTCTACTCTGCCATTCAAAATCCTCTTTTTTTAGAGCTTTATTTATAGTTAATTCCAGCATTTAAACAATGCCTATTTAATAGTTATAAAAGTCTATTTAAACTTTGTATAATTCCAAGCCTGATTTCTTATTTCCAATATGATTGCATTAGTCTCTCTTTTCAAATTTGCTGCTTGACCAATTTAAGACAAAAAAAAATCTCTATTTCTTTTCCGGGGTTACCTTTTTGTATTTAAAATCCTTATCTGGTCACACAATGTTCACCTCTACCACTCCAGCACAATCTTGTTTCCTGGATAGTTTCCCGTCTTTGAGGTAGCCATTTTTAGACTACCACCAGCGCCTGTCTTCAAGGGGAGTTTTCCAAGCCGGGGAGGGGAGATGCAGCTCCCCTCAACCCAGCTGGCAGTCTCCTCCTTTGACACCACCCCTCCAGGATGGTTCCAGTCCCATACGGGACCGTCCAATGGGTAGGCCCAAGCTGAAGCCACACACAATCGTAGACTTCAACCCGTCTTCAATGGAAGTGCCACCAGAAGTTGGTCCCTTCTAGTTCTATTCTGATTAATCATATTAATGAAATTGAACAGGCACTAGGTTAGAAATCAGAAAATTTTGAATTTAGTCCCACCTTAGATAAAAAGCCAATTAGGAGACCCTGGCTATACTCTCTTTCAGCCTAGAAAGAAGGCAATGGCAAACCAGTTCTGAAATCTTGCCAAAAATATTGCAGGGACTTGTTCAGACAGTCCCCAGAAGCCAAGACTGACTTGAAAGCACAAAAAGCAAAGAACAAACAACAACAACAATAAATCCCAAGGATTTGACTGTAATTCTGAATCTACTTTGACTACATCATCCCCTAATAAAATGAAATGTTAAAAAGCTATAAACTTACAGTATGTAAAATATTTGCAAAATTATATGAAATTTTCTTCATTGCATACCTCTCTTTTTCCTAAACCGTTGATCCCTAAAGGATATGTTTTTTGCCCCAAGATATATGCAGAATATTTCTACAGATAGTCCTCCTTTTTCAGCAGTTCATTTAGTGACTTTTCAAATTTAGAATGGTACTGAAAAAAGTGACTTATGACCATTTTTGACACTTATGACCATTGCAGCATTCCCATGGTCATATGATTTACATTCGGATGCTTGGAAAATGACTCACATTTATGACAGTTGCAGTGTCATAATTTTAAATATTTTAACATTTCACTTAGCAACATAAATGTTGGGCTCAATTGTGGTCATAAGTTGAGGACTACTTGTCTATCTAAATAATAGTGGTTAACTCTCCTTCCTGTTCATTTACTAGGCCTTGCCCATTTCATCATGTACAGAGAGCTGTCTCCCTGGTTATTTCAAACAAAAACAAGAAGGAAAGCAATTCTGCTGTTATGATTGCTTCCTGTGTCCTGAAGGAAGAATTTCAAGTCAGCATGGTAAGAGCTTTTAGGAACAAGCAGGGCTTTTTTTCAGCCGGAACCCGGCGGAACTGCGTTCCGGATCCTTTTCGGAGTCCGGATCACGTGGTCCGTCTCCACCAATCGCACGTTATTACTTCCGGGTTTTTTTAGCGCGACGATGGGGGGGTGCGTTCCGGCACCTTTCCTGGAAGAAAAAAAGCTCTGGGTACAAGTGACTGATTAATTTCAAGTACTTAGGAGAAAGATTGAGAAACACTGAGCAACAATGGAATAAAGTTTTTATTTAAATAAAGTTAACATTTCATATCTCTGTGGTATCAGAGGAAGCCTAATGAACAGACTACAGCAGCAGACATAAAAAATTCTATTTATTACTTTTTAATTTTTAGATAAATGGGATTCAGATATTATTTCATGGTCATAGGAACTGATGCCAAATTTATAAATAATTCAGGGCATCTAACTGTGTTCAAAACTTTTGTACTGGACTTTTGGGGCTTAGCAATTATTTCTTTTGTCACTAAATATATATCTACAATATTGCCTATATCCCTTAGCAGGGCTTTTTTTCTTTCGGAACGCACTGGAACGGCATTCCACCACCTGTTTTCAGTCAGTGTCCTGTATGTGTAAGTGACTACTTTATTGAAGCTGCAGACTACTGCATTATCCTGTGAAGCTTTAGTAAAACTTAGTTGTAAACAGGAGTCCGCGATATATAGCCACGTGTTCCATCTCCATGCTCTATAATTTCTGGTTGCTAGGGTGATGATGAAACAAACGGAGGCTAACCAGGCTGAGTTGCATTCTGGAAAAAGTAGTTTTTCTCAGTTGAGACCAGCTATTGAGAATGGAAAAGCTGTAACCCCCTCCCCCAAATTTTACTTGCATCCCTGTTCTCTAAAGGGGCGGTTTTAGGGGGCGGTCCTAGGGGTGGGTAGGGGCGTGGCCAGGGGAGGGGGGGTGAGTTCCACCACCTTTTCTCTGAGAAAAAAAGCCCTGGTCTTACTTAATAACTTAAATTTTGGGCTCAATTGTGGTTGTAAGTGAAGGACTACCTGTATTGTTCAATAGCCCATTTTTGGAGTGCCTATAGAGTGTAAGTACCTAATAGTCCCTATTCAAATTCAAATAGTTCTTGGCAATAGCAGACAAAATAAATACAAATTGCAGGAAGAATAGAAACTTCAAATGCTTGGAGTTGAAGAAGTTGCTATTCCTTGATAAATAATTAGCACAAAAATGCTCTCACCCTGAAGAGC
This sequence comes from Psammodynastes pulverulentus, assembly GCA_025802295.1. Classification (NCBI taxonomy): domain Eukaryota; kingdom Metazoa; phylum Chordata; class Lepidosauria; order Squamata; family Psammodynastidae; genus Psammodynastes; species Psammodynastes pulverulentus. The sequence goes on from JAOYMU010000077.1 coordinate 17,072,627, forward strand.
TGAAGAATTTCAGAAGTTATCCTCTAGATCAGCTGAGAAATCTATGCAAAGATTGGGCTGATCAAAGCACTTCACCCACTTTTATGAAAAAGAATTTCAGTGCAGGACCTGGTTGTCACGATGAACAGAATGTCATTTTCTGAAAATTTGGTGCCAAAATTGTGAAGTTTCATTTTTTTCTGACCCTGATTTTAACATTTTTCTTACTCGGCATGGTCCATTTCATATTTGTTTTGTTTTAAAATCTGGAATATTTTGTATTTCACCTTAATAGTTCCACTCTGTTTGAAATGTTTATACAGTGTGATTTACTACAATATGGATGTGTAATTATGTGATGATTAGACAAAACATTTCTGACAAGAAAGGAAAACAGTAGTTAATAATGTTTTCCATCTGTCTGGTAAAACTTTGCTGAAAAAGCAGCACTTTGCATGGACCAGAATCCAAGGTTACACCTAGATGAGACACTGGAGATGTTGTACCACTTCCATAAATTCATTCTGATCACTGATCACTAGTTTTTGGAAAACATTACCATCTGTTTTGCAGATAAATATTACAATAATTAATGTCAGCATGTGTTTACTTTATAAAATCTTAGAAGAGGTCCCCTCCCTTTCCTCTGAAGAAATAACGATGCCTTTTAAATGACTAAAATGAAACACACTGTCATTATTAGGTAAAATGAGTCTGTCAATAATGTCTTCTTTTATTGCACTACTATGAGACATTTAGAGGTTTCTGTTCTCCATTTAGACCAGAATTTTTGGCTATCGTTCTTGTAGATAGACAAAAAAAGAGCCAAAAATCTGCAGACCTAGCAACTAATGCTGCGCCATCTGTGGTCTCCTGGCCCCACATTTGCAAATCGTTTGCGTTTTTGTTTCTCCAAAGAAAAGCATCCTGAGGGTGAGGAACAAAGAGTGTGCGCACCTTCTTCTGGAAGGATCACATTATTTTTCCAAATGAGAAAGACTCTTAGGAGACTTAAGAGGACTTTGTTCAACCTAGTACCTAAGTTTTTGGCCAGAATTTGGAAGTCCAATCTCCTTTGAAAAGCATCAGGTTGCAAAAGGTTCCCTAGGCTATTTGGATGATTCCCTCTCTGCTACCATTACTGTTTTAACCAAACGAGGAATATTAAGGTTTGTGAATTAGGCAGGGGTAGGATTAAAAAATCCCAGCAACTGGTTCGCTGCCCAGTTGCTGGTGGGCGTGGCCTACAGGAACTTCCAGTTTGGCTGTTTCTTGCCTTCCCCAGGATCTGGAGGCTTCCCTTGGGCCTCTGGAAGGAAAAAAACTGCCTCCCCGGGCTTTGGAGGCCCTCTGGAAGCCAGAAACAGGTCTGTTTCCACACTTCCGATACTTCTGATTCAGCCGTTTTTTGCCTTCCCAAGGGTCTGGAGACTTCCCTCGGGCCTCTGAGAGGATGAAAATGGCCTCCCCCGGACTCTGGAGGCCCTCTGGAAGCTGGAAACAGGACAGTTTCCAGACTTCCAGAAGTCTCGTTTTTTGCCCTCCCAGAGCCTCTGCACAGACCCTGTGCTTACCTGCATCCAAAACGGGTCACGTGGAGACTCCTGGGAGGAGAGGGGCGGGGGGTGGTGGAGCCAGCCAGTTGGTTCAACTACTGTTTCAGCAAACCAGATGTAACTTTAACATCTGGTTTGCCCGAACTGGGCCGAACAGGTAGAATCCCACCCCTGGAATTAGGTACTAGAGTTCTCTCTTTCAAAAGAAGGAACTATAGGAACAGGCACTGAGTAATTCACAGAGCAGTGCATAATTCCCTTGACTTGGAAATCAACATTAAAGAGTCAACCTAATGGCAGTGGTGCTTCTAAATGAGTCTTTAATTGTGCAGTTGCATGGAATTGTACACAACGTGTTTTATTAATAAATTTAATTCCATATGGAAGATGGCAACTTCTTGGAATAAGTTTATAGAACCTAAAAATGGCAATAATTATAGAACAACTAATCCAGATTCCTCATCCTATTGGAGGCAAAGATACCAAATGTGCACAAACTGTGGTTGCAGTTTGATATCTAGGTGTCTTTTATGTCTTTTTTCATTATTCCTTGATGCTCAAAATTTAAGGGAGTGTTCCAGATCAGTGGTTACCAACAGGTGGTCTGTGGACCACTGGTGGTCCACAAGAAAATGTTGGTGGTCCACAGAAAAATTATTTGCACTTTTTATATTGCACTAAATCAGGGGTCCTCAAACTAGGCCCCTGGCCTAGATATGTGCAATGAACATTTGTGTTGCTGCAGATAGTCTCCCCCTTCGGGGTCTTTTTGTGCGGGTTGGAGGAAGGCAGAAGTTCCAACTTGGGGCCTGCTTCAGCCTCCTGGTGCGGGGCTTTGGATGAAGATTGGAGGGAAGTGCCGCTGGTGGCGAAGAGCCAGAGGGCTTTGTTCCAGTGAGACTACATCATGGCCTGGAACTGGCTGACCATCTCAGCCCACTGAGCTTCCAGGCGCCAGTATCTGGCCTTGCACTCCCGCAGGTCTTCACCCTGCTTGGAAAGCTTATGCTCATAGTCCCCAGTGAGGTGCTTCTGCCAAGTCTCCTTCTTGGTCAGATCCAATTTGAACTGAGCCAGCTATTTTGCCAACTCTTCCTCATGGTGGCTGCTTAGCTCCAACAACTGCTTCCTGTTGGGGCCCTAAGGAGCCCGAGTGGGGAGGCAAGGTGAGGCTGGCCTCAGGGGAGGGACAAGTAGAGGCTGGTGAGGCACCCCTCAACATGAGTGACATTGAGTTGGCCATGCCCACCCAGTCACATGACCACCTAACCACACCCACCCAGCTGTCATTAGGCAGATCATATTAGTGGTTTGCAGGATTTAAAATTATGAATTTAGTGGTCCCTGAGATCCAAAAGGTGGGTGATCCCTGTATCCGGATGACTTTAGGAGGCAGGTGATAGTTTCTTCCTATATCAGTGACCAAACACTAAAATAGTCCTTCTGAAAACCAAAGTAAAGCCTATATTAATGTTTCATTTTTAACAGTTTCTTAATGTAACAAATGATAGCCAATTTTTTTATTAAATTCAAGGGGAGGAGAAAACTGGGCAGGGGAAACCATAATTGACAAAAATTTCCTTTATTTTGTACACATAACCAAGTATGTATACAATACTTACCTTCCCTCTTTTTAAAAAAAAATAATATTCTTAATGGAAAAGTGTAACTTCTAAGAGTAGCAATTTGATCACCCAAGGCTGTCATGATTTGAGAACTGTTCCTTTACATTTCTAGTCTAGTTTTAAATTTAGGTGGGGGAAGGATTTAAAATTTGCAAGATTAGAAACCATTCCTAGAAACGGTGTCCTGATTTACTAATCTTTAAAAGTGGCTGTATCTCATAGATATGAAGGACTAACAAATCATGTAACTATTAGGACAGAGAAAGAAGAGTGAGTGGATTACCATTTTATGTATTAATATTTTTTTAAGTTCCTCTTTTATTATTTTTTCCAAGAAGGTGTATGTACATGCGTGCATGTGTATGCATTTCTTTTGCCCCATTTTCATATTTATAATTAAGGTTTTCCATTGAATACACGAGGCAAATTTATAAATGAATATTTTTGCATCTGGAACATCCTGTTCCAGCTGCAAACATTCGCGTCTTGACAGTCTTGAAACAACATCTTATACTTAGTTCTTAATAGCCTCTTTGTCCCGTGCAAAAATAAATGTCATCTTTGATTTTCTTTTCTTTCTTTGCTCTTGAACTTTTATGCACCTGTTGAGGAAGTGAGATAAATTTTGCATCTAAATAAGTTATTCTTACATCCCACACCCTGTGAGTAAATTGCCAATTTAGTCAGACCTTTCATACCAGACATATAAATACTTGAGGTCTTAATATGCTTGATTAGCATCTCAACTCTTTCCAACCAAGTTTTTTTTTAATTTGTAAGAGTAACACAGTCTTTGGCTGAATCAAGTCTAGAATTAGGCCTCTCCAGAGAGAGTTAAATCTATTAATGTTACAACTTGGTACAAAAAAAGCAGCCAAAATCTATTAATGCTACAAGTTGATGCAAAAACAGCAGCCAATATGTTTTTCCTGGACAGTTTCCACTATGGATTCAGCAGACAAAGGCTGTAAGTAGCCATCTGATTTTCCATTAAGGTAATTACTGATGTGATTGTTTGCAGGGAAAGGATGCGTCGTACATGTTTCCATTGGAAAAATGATAGCTTTGGAGAGATTAGGCAAAGAACTTCACAGCAGTGAAGTCTTGCAGTCAGGACAAAGTTTTACTGACAGTCTGATAAAACACAGGAGCAATATAGTCTAATGATTCTTCACTTCCCCCTACTGGCTTCTATCAAAAAAGACATTCAGACAGATGGAAATATTTTTCAAATCAAGAATTCTTGGAGCTAAAGTAGATTCGTAATGTCGTGAAATGGTCCCCATTGCAGGAGTGATACCCACAAGATATAGTTAAAAGAATCTCAGGAGGATGACTGCAACAGTTCAGTCAAAACTCTATCCATTTTTAATGTGCTTTGATTGCACCATTGCAGTTGACCTTGTTGTTTTTTTGACCACATCTGTGGACCTCCCTACATTGCATTAGGTCTGCTTCCATATGCTTTGCAAATCTAGGAAAAGTCATCCATGGATATTATGATATCCCTAGAATCCTACCATTGTTTATAACCATAACTAAAGTTGCTCACTGCATTATTTTTCTCCTTAATCTGATTCTTTCCTGACATATTCAAGGTGTTTAAATTGTATAAGGCTTTGTCCACTGGTTACCTTGGAAACAAGGTATGGTGATGTGGGAATTTTGGGAGTGTATGGGAATACCACCCCGCTCCCTTTTCGGACATACCCAACCATCACTGTGGCCATTTCATTCCCAAGAGTTGACTTCTCAATTTTATGTATGAGCAGGTTTTCATGTTCAACACATGTCTAGTCGCATAGTCGGTCTATGAGTTGTTTTGATGGAAATGAGGGACAGCTATACAGCAATGGGATGTAACCGGCAAAACAATCGGTTCGGGACCGCGCGTGCGCACTCGAAAAATGCACACGCGCCACTTCCCAGTCTCCTGCTGGGGCTTGCTGTAAGCAGCAGCATCAGGCAATAAAGGACAGGAAAAATCAGGGCAAGTGGGAGGGCCCAGCCCTAGTTTTAGCTTCCTGTTCCTCTCTGCGGAACAGAGGTGTCGAGAAACAACCAGATCACGCGATCCAGAGAGACCCAGCTAGATCCCACCCCTGAAACTGTCATAAGTAATATGAAATTGTGATGCAAGACGATGGCTAGAATGTTCTTTCCCCAAACAACCGTTTCCACCACCAAGTCTTCCACTGGTTTAACTTTTACATGTTCTGTCAGAGAGAAAACAAAATTTACTCAAGTTACTATAATGTTCTTAAAAAGAGGGAAGGCCTTTTAATAGTTTTTAGATAGCAATAATAAAGCTGGATTACTTGAAAAACCTACAATTCTTCTGAGAAAAGGGAATACTGTACCTTTTATTTTATAATACTATATAACACCGAAACAGCTGGATTGATATTCAACATAATATCTGCCTTTCCAATATACAAGAAATGGTATCACACAACTCCTTTATACAATTCCTTTACTCAATTCCTTACACAATATAGTTTTAGAGTTTCTTACACAAATTTCTTACACAAGAAGTGCATGAAGTAATCATTGTAGGATGTACTTAAACAATTGCCTACATAAAACTTTTCTAAATGCTGTGATGGAAAATAAATTAGGGTCCCAGGGTAAGCTCCCATTCTTGCTGCAGCTCTTCACCCACCTAGCAGTTCAAAAGATGCAAATGTGAGTAGATAAATAGGTACCACTTTGGTGGGAAGGTAACAGTACTATAGATGCACCTCAGCATATAGTCCTGCTGGCTGTGAAAGTGTCTTAGGGTAATGCTCATTCCCTCAGCTAGGAGTCCAACTAAGTAAATTCACATTTTAAAGATAAAAATGTTTACCATTTGAACTAGGTTCAGGCATTATGCTAAAATGTAGTTTGATTAATGAGCTCTTTAAAAGAACACAATAGCTGTATTCACAAAGCCAAGAAGTCAGAAAATATGGTTTACAAACTTTATGTCAGGGTTCCAGAAAGACCATACTTGTGACCATATGTCCCAATTTTCGCGGGACAGTCCCACTTTTGGGGAATTTGTCCCACGTCCCGGGACATGATCCAAAAGTCCCGATTTTACGTAATAAATAATTTTAAAAAATTCCCCTAAACTCCCCCACCCTTCTGCGCATGCATGCGCTTCCCCACACTCGCCCCCACCCTTCTGCACATGCGCGTGCTTCCGCCATGCTCGCCCCCACTCTTCTGTGCATGCATGTGCTTCTGCCACGCTCGCTTCCACTCTTCTGTGCATGCGCACGCTTTCATCACACTTCTGTGCATGCTCACCCCCACCCTTCTGCACATGCGCGCTCCCTCTCCTCCCCCAGTCAATGATGTCCCGCTTTGGTAAGTGGGACATCTGGCCACTTTAACCATACTCCAACAGAAAACTCCAAGACCAGCTTCATCTCAAAATCCCTTTTATTGAAGAAGACATACTGGCACATCTGGGGAAAACCCGAATCTGAAAGTTCTGGGTTTTCCTTCAACAGTTAGAAACTAC
>JAOYMU010000077.1:17079397-17091115 GCA_025802295.1 Psammodynastes pulverulentus
GTGCCCTCTCTAACATCTGTTCCTCCTCCCCAGGGCTTTTTTTCGGCACCAAAAGGTGCCGGAACGCGCGCCCCCGTCGCGTTAAAAAAACCCCGAAGTAATAGCGCGCGATTGGTTGAGACGCGTCACGTGATGCAGACTCTAAAAAGGTGCCAGAACGCAGTACCGCCGAGTTCCGGCCGAAAAAAAGCCCTGCTCCTCCCACATGTACCAATTCCCAACCGTGCCCTCTCCAACATCCGTGCCCTCTCCAACATCCGTTCCTCCTCCAGATGCATGAGTATCTCGACCTTGAACCAAAAGAATTCAGTTATGGCTAACCACAACCACACCATACAATCCCCCCTCCCATTTTCCCACAATAAAAAATGTGACAGCGAAGAAAGGCTAATATGGCTTCCAAAGCTAACACTTTACACAACACAGTCCTGAACAAAAAAAATAATCACAATACATGACCTATATGAAGTACAAAATATTGTGTAACATCATCTTGCATATGGTGTGGCTTGCCTAATTCCTCTCCCAAAATCGTTTCAAACTGGATATGCAGGACTCTTTTTAGGATAGTCACATACCCCTGGCATTCAATCAAAGGACAAGGATTTCTTTGCAATATCAGTCCTCCCGTCCCACTTGTCTCTCAACATTGCCTTCTTCTCACTCCCAGTCCCTTAAAGCTTAATCACTATTTCCCTTTATTCCAAGAATAATGAAAAATAAATAAGGGCTGAGGGACATTATGCTTAACAGAGAATACTGAGTCTTTGAGCATTTGTATGTTACCTCTATCAAGTCCTGACTGAAGGGCCCACACCCATTTGTATTGAAGATGTTCCTACTTGTATCAGTGGAGGCTTTATTTCCCGCAATAAGAGCATCCCTTGAAATTTGCTGATTAGAATTGAAATGGAAAGCAAAGAGTTAAAGCTTCCTTCTCATCTCTGCTATCTCCCAACATCATAATCCTGAACTGGATTGGATCCGATATGGAGAGTCTCTTAATTGGCTTGGCCTTCAACAATAATCCATTCAAAGGAAGAGTCATATAATTTTGAGGTAGTTTATCTTTTTCCCTTCATGTATCACTTCCAAGAGGTTAACCATTGTCATATATAATTACCATATCAGAATCTGGCCATAATTTCAAACATGACTGACTTATTTTTCATGCACTTTCTGGATATTTTCCTTAACTAATCTTCTCTGATTTCAATTCCTAGCCTGAAATTTAAACAAGTGTGGTAGCTACTGCCAAATACATACTCGCACATGCAATTTCCATTAACTCCAATCAGAGTTCCAGGAAGAAAATGCATCTTTTCTAATGTCATGAAATATTTCCATAACTTTTATAGTTAAGATAAAATATTTGAATGATGCTATCAAGAAACGATGTACACTATAAAATGTTACAACAAGCAAACTTTACTAAGTGAGATTTCAGAGGAAAGAATTTATCTACGTATTTATTTAAAATAAAAGCATAGTTTCCAAACACAGAGATCATCTTAGATATTTTATTATTTAATTTTTATTGTTGCACCCCATAGTTTAGCAGATTTAACTGTATTTTTAAGTGGCCACTTAAAGACTGTGCTAATTAAAAATAAGACAAATTCCTTGTATGTCCAATCATACTTGGCCAATAAAGAATTTTATTCTATTCTATTTTTTAAAATGTAATACTGTATTAAACATCTATAGTGCTATTCATCATTTTTCTTTTCCTTTTGGAAAAATAAAAGGCTATACTACAAAAAAATGGAAAAAATAATCTAGTGTCAAAAACCAAAGCAAGAAGACAAAAAAAATTGAACATGCACGTCCACACATATGTATGTGTAAACAAATTAGTGTCCAACTTAAAACCATTCATTTAGTGGCCATTTTAAAGCTTTTTTAATGAGCCTGATAATTATTTTTTTAAAAACTAATAATCAGGAGCATCCATAGTGGAAATCCTGAGGTGTATTCACCAATAATAAAAGTGCCATTGCTGCTATTTTGTAGAACAGGAGTTCTGGGAATATTTTTTTTTTAATTAATGCTTAACTAGGTAGCCCAACTTAAAGTTTGCAAACATGTGGCCTAAAATACATACAGTCAGATCTTAAATATATTTAAAGAAATGAGTCAGATGAGTTCGATATATTGTGGGGAAAAATTACAATACATACACAGTTAATTTTTTTAAAAAAATAATAATAAACTTGTTTAAAATTGCGTCCTTAAATCTGTTGGTTTTATGCCAGTCACATTGGCTAGGCTTTCTCTAGTTTACAGCATAATTTCACACAGCAAAGTGTATGAACAGCAATCCCTAATATACTCACACCAGGAAATTATCGTTCACTACCATTTGTATGTATCTGCTATCATTTAAAAAACATATTTCAGCCACTCACAGGTATTTATATTTATTAGAATGGTGTATACCAGGGCTGTCAAACTCATAGCGTCCCACTGTCATCAGGTGAGATATCGTGATTTTTTCTCCCTTCGTTAAACCAGGGATGGGCATGGCCAGCATATGACATACCCGGCCCACGGGCCGCGAGTTTGACACTCCTGTTATATATAGTTCAATCTCTCTTAAGTTCTCAAAGAGAGAGGCAGAGAGATGGATGTTACTTTATGTAACATATATGTATGCTTCCCATGATCCTCCATTCTTTGACCCTTGAAGGAGATGGGGAAGATTTTTTTATCTTTATATAGTGTGGATTCTGTGCAGTATATTTAACTACACAGATCACCAGAAGGATGAAACCGGTCATGTTCTGCCTCCTGGTGGTCTGTATAAGTAAATTCACAGATTTAGAGGACTAGCAGTGTGACAACAGCTCAAAATACAGGTATTGCTCCACAAAGCATCTTCTGTGCTCATCCTCTGTGCGTTTGCATGGAACTATAAAGGATTCCACACAAACCAGAGCACTCAACTAGAATTTCTTGAGTTGGAAAAATTTTTGAATCTATAGAGAAGAGTATTAGCACACAACAGTGGGAGATGGTTAAGAAAATTACCAAATTCCCCTTTTCATTAAATTGGAGATGCTTAATTGTAAATAAATAAAAATAGTTTATTTATTGCTCAGTTTTTGAATGATTCACAACTGCAGTGGTGAAGAAAAAGAGATGTGAATTGTGTGCAGAATTCCAAAACAATGTACATAATAGTATTTCTCTGCTCTCTTTATAATGCAATGTTTTTCAACCATGGTAATTTTAAGAGGTATGGATTTCAATTCCCAGAATTCCTCATGCTGACTCCAAAAATTTAAACCTCTGAAAGTTGCCAAGTTGCCAAAATACTACCTGAACGGATGAAGCTAAAACATGTTCCCTTCTTCATTACAATCCAAGAACAAATAATTTAATTAGAGTAGAATATAATTTCTAATCATGGGAGGGGAATTTTTAATACAAACAATATTTTAAGATGTTTGAAAATAAAAGGCATTTGAAATATGGGCCTAGAGATACTTATTTTAAAGCATTTTACCACATTTATTTATTTTGTTAGGTTTATGTCACCCATAGATATTTATATAGTCTGATTTCAAACCAAGCCAAATTAATATTAATCAAGTGGGACTATTCAAGTGGGTCTTAGGATAGAGGCTTTGATATAGCAAGCTTGTTTGTTTTGTACTTTTTAAAATTTGTATTACTTCTCTTTTAGTGTTTTGTGGACTGAGCGGTCCTTTATGCTCTCTGAGCTTGGTTTTCTTGCAGATATTTCATTACCCAAACCAGGTAACCTCATCAGTGCTAGTAGAGAATGCGGTTTACTCAGTGGTGGGATTCAAAAAAATTTACTACTGGTTCTGTGGGCGTGGGTTGGTGGGCATGGTATGGCTTGGTGGGTGTGACTTGGTGGGCATGGCAGGGGAAGGATACTGTAAAATCTCCATTCCCTCCCGACCCCACTAACCTGCTTTCCAGCTCCATTCTCCTGTGCAGGGCAACAAAAGAAGAGCCAGCCGATCAGCTGGGACTTGGGAAGCAGAGAAGAGATGGGGGCGGGGCCAGTCAAAAATGGTATTTGCTGATTCCCTGAACTACTCAAAATTTCCGCTACCGGTTCTCCAGAACTGGTCAGAACTTGCTGAATACCACCTCTGGATTTGCTTTCCATTTATATTCTGTCAGCCATGGTGGGAGTGGTCGTAGAGGCCCTTTGGTTTGGCTGTTAACTGTTAGCTTGTTTGGCAGTTCCTTGATTGGGGTATTATTTATTTCTTGATAGTTGGTCCTATGTTAATCTTTGTGTTAATCTATGCTCATTTGTGTATTGATTGCTGGGGAGGTATTTAAACAATAAACAAATACACAATATCTCAATCAAGAAACTGCCAACAAGCTAATAGCCCAACCACAGAACCTCCAAGATTTCTCCCACCAACACTGACAGGACAAGACACTAGAATATAAATTGTTAGCAAACCCCACTCCTTACTAACACTGATAATGTTACCTGGTTTGGGTAATGAAACATCTGCAAGAAAACAACCAGAGTCAGAGAGTACCAAGGACCTCTCATTTCAATCCTGAGCTACAAATATTCTTCTTTAATGATATATTGTGGATTTTGTTCCAGTAATGTACTTTAGGATTCTGGCAAGCTAAAAATATTGTAAATATTTTTTTTTTTACTTTAGGAGCTAAAAGTGGCATGTAAGGTAAGGCACTTTCTTGCCCAACGTTTCTCTATAGCAGAGGTCAGCAACCTTAAGCCTTCAAAGAGCCACAAAGGTCCTAATGGAAGCCCCCCATTCAATTCTGGAGCCGACCAGAAGTCCAGTTCCCCTACCATAAAGTCTCCTCCTAGCGCAGCATCCTTTTTCCTCTATCTGTCCTAACCAAAAACCCTATCAATTGTGGAGCCGACTGGCAACAGGGAGCCACAGCAGAGGAATGAAAGAGCCACATGCGGCTCTAGAGCCACAGGTTGCTGACCCCTGCTCTATAGCAACCACCATGTGAGAAAAATTGGGCTAAGAGAGAATGAATGGTTCAAAGTCACTCAGTGAATCTTGATGGTTGAGGGGTTTGGACCTGCAGCTCCACAGTCCCAGCTTTACATTTTAAATGCTATACAACCCTTTCGTCAGTGAAAAACAGTCCTCAGAGTGGCTTAGAGAAACATTCTTAAGAACGCTTCTTATAGATATTAGAGAATGGTTCATTATTCTCTCTTCTTATTTAGAGACTCCTGAAAGACAGCCTTAAGACACATTTATTATTCAGCTCTACAAATACCATTTTATTGTTTTGTAGAAATCTTTGAAAAATTTGCATCTGAAGAGCTAAAGAAAGAATAACTCTTTAGCCATTATAATTTGGAACCTCTTTCATTAATTTACCAGGCCCAAGACCTGTGGCTGTATTGCCCTTATACCCTCATCTCTTTTATGGATCATATTACGTTGCATATCAGTTGCTGCTGGGTCAAAAATAGTCAAGATGTGGCCATAACTATAAGATGGAATCCTCATCTCTTTTTATGACCATTGTGCATGCAAAGCAGATGAGTGGCAGGGTGACCTAGTAGTGAAGACACTCGCCTCCCCCTGGGAAGATTGAGAATTCAATCCTAGGCAGAACAAATGTTTCTTTCTTAGGGTGCAAAGAAAAAATATCTGCTGTGAACTCTGTGTGATGTCAGGAAGGGCATCCAGCCAGTGGTGGTTTCCTCCCGGTGTTGCCACCAGTTTGCTAATTGTGTGCATGTGCACGTTCCCCCTCTGTGCATGCACGCACTCCCTCACCCTTCTGTGCATGCGCATGCCTACCAGCGTGTGCCTACTATGCATGTGTGCGCCGATCATCGGAGAGGACTCCCTGACCTTTTCCGATGATACCGGTTCAGTCGAACCGGCACTTTTTTTAGCTCAAAAAAGTGCCGATTTGGCTGAACCGGTAGCTGAAAAACATGCACAGATCATCAGAGAGGACTCCCCAATCCTCTCCGATGATCTGCGCATGTTTTTTAGCTACCAGTTTGGTCAAATCGGCACTTTTTTAGCTGACTCTACCCCAAATTAAAGGATTACCAGGTCAAAAAAAGGGAGTTTAAAAGGGGAGTGCATGCAAAGAACATAAAAATAAAATGGCTTTGATTGAATACTCACAGCCACTAACCTGATATTTGACACAGCCCTTCCCACTGCTACGAAAATCACCAGTTCATTTCTTTTGATTACACTTTCCTAAGTTTTATTTTCTTTAGATACCTTGGACTATAATTTACAACAAGAACAACTGAGAAGTTGAGAAGGTCTATAATCCAGCACATCCATCCAGACCAGAATTCTGTCAACTTCAGATAAGGATTTTGCAGCTATATTTACATAACAGTAATAATCAGCTCTACTACCAAATTCTAGATACTAAGAAACCTTAAATTCCATTTGAGGCTAGCCATAGAATTTTATATTCTGAATTACTTGGGTTTTTCTCCAAAACTCTTTTTTTAATTTCTAAAAATATTAATTTTAATGAATTGATGTAACATTTCTAAAACGAAACACTAGCGCATTGAAATTAAATCACGAAGGCAACGTTTAATTGTTGCCCTCTTCTACTTTTGCCTACTACAAGAGCCAATTGTGAGCACAATTATGCCTATAATTGTACAAATTGTGCTCTGAAAAAAGAGTAATCAGGAGATGCAAAGCATCCACTCCCTTGCATTAACTTCACATTTGTCACTGAGAATAAAGTTATAAGAAATACGAGCAGACAAGACTATAGAAAATCCTATGCAAATAACCAGCATGATCATATAGTGTCAGGATGCACAATCCAGGCCATGAAACTATCTTCATTCTTAGTTACAGATACAATAGTGAAAGTTATCCATTCCACAACACGGAAATAAAGAGCATTATTCCACAGGCAATCCAAACTTTTCTAATGGCATAATAAATTGTTTGTCAGCTTTGATCAGGATAAAAGTCTGCAAGCTCAGAATGGGGTGTGTGGGGGTGTGTGATATAATGACTCCTGCTTAGCCTGTCTTTCATGGGGGGGGGAGAAGAGGTGGGGGGCACTAGAAAGTGAGCAAGGAAGCCAACAGAGAAGGAGTGTGAACTGGTGGGGAACTTTCACTTCGCTTAAACTGGGCCGGTTTTGGAAAACAGAGTGGAAGGCCCAAACTTGCGGTGAGTTGTCTCAGCAGTGAGTTGGCCAGGGCGAGGTGCCCCATGAGAGGTGGCAGTGGCAATTTGTCATAGACTCGAATTCAGATTTTTCTAAAGATATGTACATTTACTAAGTATGAGAAGTGGTGAATTTTCAGCTGTTACTATTTTGTCACTGGACAAAATAACAATAATCAGAAACTACTGGCTGTAGATAACCTTACTGTCAGCACCCCAGAGCTATCCACACTTTTGTTCGGACACAGTCTAATCTACAAAAGAGCTTAGGAAAAGTATAAGTAGATAGGAATTTCTGTGGAACATGTACTAGCATATTTGTACATGTAACATTGTACAAAACAGGAAAATAGATGAAAAATATCACTCCTTGAACAAATTAGTCTATAAAAACAAAGTTGAAATACTCCTTCCTCATTATAGAAATATAAGCAGACTCTCACACCTGTGAAAGTTTATTACATATTTACCTCTTACTAAGAGTAGGAATAGAAAGGAAGAAGTATTACCCAAACCTCAAAAAGATTAAATTTTCTTTTTCTAACATTCAAAAATAATAATAAAACTTTTAGCCTATTTTGAATCTAAGGTTAAATAGAAAAATATTTAGCCATTACAGGTAGTCCTTGATTTACCACCATAATTGAGTCTAAAATTTCTGTTGTTAAGTGAGTTTTGCCCCATTGTATGACCTTTCTTGTCACAGTGGTTAAATGAATCACTGCAGATGATAAGTCAGTAACACAGTTGTTAAGTGAATCTGGTTTTTCCATTGATTTTGCTTGTCAAAAGGTTGCAAAAGATTATCGCATGACCCCGGGACCAGAGGTAGTATTCAGAAGGTTCTGACCAGTTCTGGAGAATCGGAAATTTTGAGTAGTTTGGAGAACCAGCAAATACCACCTCTGACTGGCCCCGTCCCCATCTCTGCCTCCTGAGTCCCAGCTGATCAGCTGGGTCTTCTTTTATTGCCCTGCACAGGAGAACAGAGCTGGAAAGCAGTGGGGTGGGGAGGGAATGGAGATTTTAGAGTATCCTTCCCCTGCCACGCCCACCAAGCCATGCCCACAGAACTGGTAGTAAAAAAGTTTGAATCCCACCACTGCCCGGGACACTACAACGTGTCATAAATATGAGTCAGTTGCCAAGCATCTGAATTTTGATCACATGATCGTGAAGCTACTACAAAGGTTGTAAGTATGAAAAACAGTCATAACTCACCTTTTTCAATGCTATTGTAACTTTGAATGGTCACTAAATGAACTGTTGTAAGTTGAGGACTACCTGTATTCTACTTATTTGTATAAACAAACCCTGCACCTGTGGGGAAAACACTAGGATAGTGATGATGATCCTATCTACTTGTAAGACCTTACTACATTCCCATATCATTATTATTTTTTGCAATTTGTCCAGGACGTTTATTGGACATTATTAACATAGTGAGATTAGGAACAAAGGAATAAAACAGGAAAGGGAAGAAGCAGATTGTTACACATCTTCCAACCATATGGTTAGTTGCTTTTGGCTATGTTATTTTTGGTCTGGTAATGTGTTGCTGCTTCAATCCACAATAAATTATTCTTTTATGATTCAATAGTGACAAAGCAGGCAGATTAATCTCTACCAGCTAAGCCTAGATAGTGTACACAGCACCGACATAAATTCAAGCGAAAAGAGATTGCTACTTTTAGTGGGAGTGTTATGGATTTGTTTAGGCTTCCTATACATTTAAAAAGCCATACTTTGTATTTGAATCTTATACAGATAGTCCTCAACTTATGATGACAATTGAGCCAAAATGTATGTTGCTAAGTGAAAAATTTGTTAAGTGAGATGTGCCCCATTTTACAACTTTTCCAGTCACCGTTGTTAAGTGAATCACTTCAGTTGTTAAGTTAGTAACCTGGTTGTTAAGTGAATCTGGCTTCCCTATTGACTTTGCTTATCAGAAAGTTGCAAAAGGGGATCACATGACCCATGGACACTGCAAATGTCACAAATGTGAGTTAGTTGTCAAGCATCCAAATGTAAACTATCTGGCCATGGAGATGCTGAAATAGTGTGAAAAATGGTCTTCCAATAATTTGGAACCGTCACTAAATGAACTGTTGTAAATCCAGGACTACCTGTAGTAAATAAACAAACTACATGATTCAAGTATACACGTTACTCATTGGACAATATTTAAACCCAGCGAAGGAAGGATGTTTTTCCCTTCTTGTTCAACCGCAGAGTTCAATCTCAATACTTCTTCTCTTTGCTAAAACCGGAGATAATTCTCCTCCATGTACAATACCCACAGGCAATTCACACATAAATCTAGTACTTGTCCTTATTTATTTATATCCTGCTTTTAGTTCCAGCAGCTTAGCGAAAGCCACCCGAGTCAGCAGTGAGTCGCCGCCTTTGCCGCTACCAAGATGAAGGAAGCGAAGGGAGCCCTCGGCGCTGCACAGAAAAGCGATGAGCATCGCCGGTTCGCCTGCAGGAAACGCCGATCCTTCTTGGCCGGGACCCTGCTAGACGCGTATTGCCTCTCGAAGTCATTAGTCTACAAGGGCAGAAACACGAAGCCGGTTGCTAGAGCGCCTGAAAGCAGCAAAGGCGCCAGGTGGAAAGGACAGGGTCGAGATCCCACGGAGATGCCCAAAGTGCGGAGCTTACATTAACTAAAGGCGGCGCACGCAGTTGGTATGGGGATCACAAGGCAGCATCTTCGCCTCTCTTCCAGGGCGCGTCTCTAGACTGCTTCCGGAATTTCCCATCTCTTTCTACAGACGGAACGCTTTCCATTGCCTAGAGGCCCTTCTTCGCTTGGCCCCCTGCCGTGGGGCGCACCCACTTCCTCCTGCAAACCACGCATCGCAACTTTTCTCCCTTTCCTCTTGCTCCATCCCGGTCGCTCCAAAAGATCGCCATCCTTTCCCGCCGATTCGGACTTCCAGCCACTCGTGCTAATCTGGTTTGTGATCCACCAGTAGTGAGGTTGCCATCTCGGATGCAGGCATCGCAGTCTCGCTCTTGCTCGCTCTTAAGTTTTCGCGGACCAAAATAAAAAGACCCGCCCGCCGGAAGAAAACGCCCTTCTCTTTGCTTCACAACAAATTTTTATAGAATTTTAACAAAGAAGGCTGGAATGAAAATATACTGGTGTGTGTTTTAGTGTGACGATTGCCCTTAGGAGTGTGTGAAAAGTCGAGCCTTTCTCAAAGGTTAGAAGGGGAAACCGTTGCAAGAAGGCCAAGTTGATGCCCTAAATAGATATTTTTTTCCATAAAAAGTGAGGTTAAAGTAATCAGAATCACAAAAATAAAACATTGGGATCCAGTTTTAGGCAAGCTTGTGAGCTCATCCCTACATTATGTGGCCTTGCTGTTTGGAGAGGACCTGCATTCACCTCGTTTTTGCTCAACCCCATTTAATATGGACTAATGATTAAAACATGATTCCCAGCCCCTAGAGCAAGAAATGTTGAGTGTTGTGTGCGAGTATGTGTGTGTGCGCCAGTACGTGTGTACATGCAAGTAATAGTAATAGTGAGAAGTTTCAGGATGCAGTACTGTTTTTTCTTAGCCCAGTCTTGGCAGAGAAAATATAGAGATGGGTCATTTTCTCTCCCCAGTACAATATTTTATTAAGTATTCAATATCTTGAATGGGGAGGGGAAGGGGGCTTTGAACAACTATAAAGATTCTGTCCTCCCCCTTTTAAAATGCAGTTGATGCTTCCTTTCCTTAGTTTCCCCTAAGTGACAGGGGAGAGAATTACCAATAGATCCATACCACAGAAGACTTACTCAACTTCTACCTCCAGTGTTGCAGTTTCAAATCTAGAGCCCACAGATTTATAACTTATGGGAGGGGCTTCCCATCCTGACAGGCGGAAGCCACCATGTTGGCCTTAGCTTTCCTCCTAACTGTGTGACATTCCCATAAAATTGTAGATTTCAAAAGGAAGAGATATCCAAGATTTTGTCTGAAAATATAAATCAAATGCTGCCTCGATTTTCTATGAGAAAGGAAAATCTAGCAGACTTTCATGATTCCATTATGTGTTTATACCATACAAAGATAAAGTGTTTTTTCTGGAATCCTTGAAGGCCTGTTGCCTGATCTGGCCTGCTGATAGGCTATGGAGGAAGCACAGTTTTGACTCTTTCCAGGTCAAAGAAAGGAAGAAAGCACATCAACATAGCTTGAGAAAAAACCCAATGAATATTCCAAGTGATTTTTTTTCATTTGAATGAATTCCCAATTTATTATTTTATCACAGAAATATAGAAAACCAACAGCAGAAAAGGGCCTTGTGATCCATTGAGTCTGCCCTTTGAGTTGTTGCTGTTGTTGTTTTCTTTTTAATTAATTAATTTATTGTTTTAATTATTATTTTTATTTTATTTTTTAAAATTTTTGGCGGATGTGGGACACATGCTACTCCAGCATATTTAAACTAGATTATTGATAATTTTTTTTTTAATAGTAAAAGTTTTATTGGTCAAGAATACAAAAAAATACATTGTTTAAGATATGTTGAATTTTACAATTAT
>JAOYMU010000077.1:17305699-17316180 GCA_025802295.1 Psammodynastes pulverulentus
TGGCAACTTTAAGATGTGTGGACTTCAACTCCTAGAATTCTTCAGCCAGTTTGGTGGCTGAGGACTTCTGGGAGATGAAGTCCACACATCTTAAAAGTTGTCAGATTTGAAAAACACTGTGCTAGATGCATATCCCTGCAGGAGCTAAAGGCAGCTTATATGGGAGATATATGTATCTCCCTTCCCTTTATTTCATACAACACGGGTGTCAAAGCCGCGGTGTCACGTTGCCATCATGTGATGTATTGTGACATTTTTCTCCCTGGAGCTGGGTGTGTGTGGCCTGTGCGTGACGCATTTGGTCTGTGGGCCATCAGTTTGATACCCCTGTATACAACAAACCTTTGAAGACTGGTCTAAAAATGACTTGGGCCAAAGTTATCCTATGAATTTTCATGGCTAAAGATGGTTTTGAATTTCACACTCCTATTTTCTAGTCCAGTCCTTAATTACCACACTACACTGTCTCTCCATGAACGTTTGTATTCTATACAGGAATCTCATTATTAGCTCTCCATGAACATTTGAACAGTTCTATACAAGAAACTCATGAATATGTCTGCTTGCAAAATAGAATGGTCTTATTAAAATATTTAATCTGTGCTAATATGTAATAATTGCTGTAGCATGGACATGTATTTACTATAGATGCTGTAACTTTAATCTTACAGAATCACCTACACAGGCTGTCAATGCCAGCATGATGTGTTTTTCCTAACTGTACTAAAAACATAAAGAGGTAGTCCTTGCTTAACAACTGCCTGTTTAATTATTTTTTGAAGTTACGACAATACTGAAAAAATAATTACAATCAGTCCTTGCATTTCCAGTAAGAAGAATAAAAAAGAGAAGCTGATAGTAAAAATGCAAGTCATGCCACCTGGTATCTCGCTTAATGACCACAGTGGAAGTGAGATTGTAAGCATCGTGGTCATGAGATCTTTCGCTTAGCAATACTGTTGCAGGTCCCAACTGTGGTTGTTAAGCGAGGACCAGATGTGCTTCAATAAACATTGTATCAGTTGATGCTTGGTCTGTAAGGAATAGTGAAATCAGAAGAGTATACCAAATTTTCTTTAGGAACAACTGCTATTTTTAATGAAGGTTTTATCTTACCTGTAGTACAAATTCCTGGGCACGTTGGACATCGCCTGGGTAAGTGAATCGCCTCATTATCATGGCATTAATTTCTGGGAACTAGAACAGAGAAAATTATTGCCTCATCCTAGGGAGTTGTTTGCCTAGTGACTCAATCTAAATCCAGGCACAGCTTCATAAGGCTCTTTTGTAGCACGGATGTTTTTTTTTCTCAGAAGCAACCTCACTGAAACAGCCTGGCAGCATACTGGGGACTCTCAAATGCAGGCAGGTTAAGAAATTATGCTATCTGACAGTGTTCATAATTTGCTGTCAAACCAAGTAAAACTGAGTTGATGATCTGAAAATGTCTGTTTCACTTTGGTTCATTTCAAGGACCCAGAGTGGATCATAATATATTTAGGAAAGAAATTGTCGTTAGAAAAAAACCAAATGCAATGCTGGATTCTATGAGTTTGTCTGTATGCGTGTGTGACAAATTGGCTTAAATGTTGGATAAGAATTTTCTTTCTTTTTGCACAATGTAATTTGGCCAGGACTTACAAGCGTTAGTATCCTTCCCTACTGATTACAATAAAAAATTACTGTATTCAAATCTTTGCAATCCCTTGCATTCAATTAGATACTAAGCATACCTGAAAGGACATAGCCATCCCTTTTATATTAGTTTATGAATTTTCATATGTGGTGCAGTAAATGGAGTGAATGGTTTAGCAAAACAAGGACAAGTCAAATTGACTTCACAACTAGGGTTTGACTGATTTTGGCTTAATGTGTTTGATAAAGGATTCCTCTTTCCAGTCATATTCAACTCTAGGGAGTGTTGCTCATCTGTTTCTTAGCCAGGGAAGTCAGAATTTTCCAAAGACATTTCTATATCATATGACAGCATGACTATATGCCGAGGTGCATGGAACGCTGTTACTGCCCCACTGAAATGATATCTATTTATCTATTTCCATGCTTTCAAACTGCTAGGTGATTAGGAACTGAAGCTAGTAACTGGAGCTCACCCCACTGTGCAGTGCTCCGATTAAGAACCTGGGCTGTCAACTTTCCAGTTTTTAACCACTGAGCCATTGCACTGCTAGTGTGTTATATACAACAAGCCAATGAACTTTATTTTTAAAAAGCATGGATAAATCATAAATTGAAAACCAGTTTGGTGTAGTGGTTAAAATATTAGGCTAGAAATGGGGAGCCCAGGAGTTCATTGCCTTGGGCACAAAGGGTCCCTTTAGGCCACTCACTCACTCTCAGCCCTAGAAAGAAGGCAATGACAAACCATTTCTGAAAAATGCTGGTAAAAAAATTATAGGGATCTGTGAAGACAACCTTAAAGAATCAGACACAGTTGAACTGATCCTCAATGCCAATTAATATGAAGGTTAATTGCAACTTCCAACTATGTAAAACCTTGGAATACTCAAACCCAGACAAGTTTCTACCATTAACTTTTAATGATTCAGTCAGTGCCTTGTGCTGCTACTTTGAGTTAGGTCCTAGATGATAATAAACCAATTAAGGGTTAGTATTTTTTTAATAGTTATTGCTTCTGATTTGAAAAGCATTTGTGAAGGCTACCTTTCCTTCAACGCATGTATACACAACAACACTTTTAAATTTTAGCATGAATAAAAAGCAACTAGACATGTAATGTCTTGGGAAGAAAGTACAGTCTCTGTTGTTCATACCTGCTGGCAAGCAAACAAAACGGGTCCAGTGGCTATTCCAAGTTTAAGGTCCGCTGATGCAGGCTTTCCTAGCTGTTCGGAACATGATGTAAAATCCAGCACATCGTCTACCAGCTACAGTAAACAAAGAATATACAATACAAAGTTTACAAGATTTTCTTGCGAAGATCCAAGTAAAGCATACATGCATAAATGCTCCAAACATCCCTCTTTTTAGCATTTGATTGGTCTTTTAAGTCATCATTCTTATATATTACCTGAAATGCTATCCCAAGGTTTTTTCCATATAAATATGCAATTTCATGAACTTTTGGATCAGGACAGCCTAGTATAGAAACCTGAAAAGGAAAACAGAACATAATCTTTGGTTATTTCTCATTATTCATTTGTGACAACAATACACTCACTACAGAGAAGCAGACATCAATAGCTGCATTCTGCCCAATCCCTCTTCATATATCCAGAGTTTAAAAAAATTAAAATTACGAGAAAGTCCAAGAGCAACAGGACAGCATTAAAAACAGTCTTCCAAAGGTCTGAAGAATTTTGGGAGTAGATAGAGAGAAAGAGAGAGTCAGAGAGAGAGAGTGAGAGAGATGGAAGGAAGGAAGGAAGGAAGGAAGGAAGGAAGGAAGAAAGGAAAGAGGAAGAAAGAAAAAGGAAGAAAGGAAGGAAAGAAAAGAAAGATAAATATGCAGAGAGATTAAGAGATAGGTGTAGATACCTTTATATCCAAAATGGATTGACTTTTAAATATTTAATATAGTTGCACATATAACTGCAAACATAGTCTAATACATATAAGATTATGATTGCAAAATCATCAAATTTCATTGTAATATAAAGAAAAGCACTATAACAAGTGTTGAGAGATCCATAATTAACTATCATTTTTATTTACTAATAGTATCCTTTACAGCTAAGGTGATGTATAATCAGAAAATAATGTGCCAAAAACCTATGCAGTATTAGAAAGTCAATTGTATAACCCTTTCTTTACTTATTCCAGAAAGCAGAGCAAGAAGTATTCAATCAAAAGTAACTATTCCTGTAAATAATTATTTTAAATACCTATTAGTCTAATGTCTGAAGAAAACTGTATTTTACAGTAAACTTAATATGACAGACACTGGGCATTATGTATTTAGGGTGCCAAATCTTTTGGCTTTAAACCAGCACTTTTAAACTATGCTTGTAAAAAAGGAGAAGCTTCTAAGTTATTACAAAACTGTGTAATCTACTCTATGAAATACACTTCTAAAAAATATTTGCACTTGCTCTATTTTTCAAGGGTTTAAAAAACAAAAAAACTATCCAGAATTCATTAAGACATGAATCCCTCTGGCCAAGCCCTTCCCGAGCATGCAAGAAAAAAAAAACCTGCCTTGTACCAGAACCCCACTTTCCAAGTATACTAATGGTCTAAGAATTTACAGTCTAAGTTCTACACTCATCTAATATTAATTTTTCATCTGGAACAGGGCTTATATCTATTTCTAGATTAGGAATGCATATGATCAACAGGACAGAACTGACCATACATTAGTTTGCCCTTCTATGGTCTCGAATTGCAGGCAAGGTTTAGTGTAATCTGTAAATTTTTAAGATGCTGTGTGTGGCATTTGGTTTGGTTGCCATCATATATTTTTAAAATGGCCAAAATTTTCAAGAATACACCAGAACTCATAAGATATTGATTTTCTTATCCAATATGTGGTAAATATTCAGATGGGAACTCCAACATCTCACGAGATTCCATGAACTTGCACTTAATTATTTTTTTAAAACAACAACAATACAATTCTGTTTGATTTTGGAACTCTGCAGATACTATCTAGGGATAGTATCATACACATTATACTCCCCGAAGACACTGCATTGTTAAACGCCGGCTTATATAATGTGCTCCTTTTTTTATTGTGATACACATTCAAAAAAGGTTGGGAATATCTGTTTAGTATTTCTGCTGTCTTCTTGGAATCACCTGAAATAATGCAGCACAAGGTGAATCAAAGAAACTTCAAAGAACTCCACTTACTGAAGTGCTAAGTAACACCTTGATAGCATCACAACTGTAAAACCATTATTTGCTCAGTCAAGTTATTTCCATAAGTTCAATGCCTTTTCTGAAACTGATGAAGCAGAAAACTAAGTTCATCATAACTGTTTTATGCTTTGAATTAAGCTTCCGCTTTTTCACTAGGTT
The DNA here is from genome assembly GCA_025802295.1 of Psammodynastes pulverulentus. NCBI lineage: Eukaryota > Metazoa > Chordata > Lepidosauria > Squamata > Psammodynastidae > Psammodynastes > Psammodynastes pulverulentus. The sequence goes on from JAOYMU010000077.1 coordinate 17,310,698, forward strand.
TCTCATTTTGTCTCTGTAAAATGAACCAAAGATACCACTGCAGCTATTTTGTCAAAGCCCTTTATATTCATAAACTTGTTGAAAAAATGGTTCAGTCTTCTAATTCCTAATCTCTCTCTCCTCCACACACTAAGATAAATTAACAGAAAAGATGGAACGTACATACTGCTTTACAGCTGTGTGCTATAAGACTTGCAGTCTTCTTAAAAGTTTTTTCAAGGTAGTGAGAAAATCTCTCATTTTCATTTTCTTTGGAACCCAGCTGGAGAAATTCACCTGTAAGAGGTAAAAAAGATCAACGGTGTTAGCAACTAATTGCCAAGGAAATGGAAATTCAGTTATTTCTAGTTATGTTGCTAAAAAGCCTTACCACGCACCAGATCTTCAATCACTTGCGTTATTAGAGAAAGGACAGTTGTGTTCCCAATACGTGCTAAAACTAAAGATGCCGTAGAAAGGATAAAATCGCCAGCTAAAACTGCCTGAAAAAGAATAATTGATTTTAAAATACTCTAGCTGGCACCATTATTCAATTTATAGCTTTGCGTACCATTAAAAAAATAAAAAATCTTGTACAGTAGTCAGGGAACGTGCCAACAAATAAATCTGAAAGGCAACATCAGAAATGCAGAACATTTTTTATTTTTTCCTCACTTATATAAAATATTTTCTTTTCATAAACTGTAAGCCAGAATGATAAAACAATGAGATTGGAAGGAATTATGGGAGTTGAAGCCTATACATCTTAAAGTTGCTAAGGTTGAGAAACACTGCTTTATACTCCTAGAAATGTCACCTAGATCCTTTCTCTTGGAAAAATTCAAGAACAGGGTTGAGGCTCCACTCTTATCTTCTGCCAAGAGGAAGTTTCTTTATATTAAATTATCATATCAACAGCTATTATCGGCAAATAGCTAAGAAAACAGAACCACCTTATATATGTTTGTAGGAATTTCAACTGCATATACATAGCTTAATTGCAGCAGTTGGGCAGCCAGCAAGATCTAAAGTTGTCTTAAAGAACAAAAATTAATATCTACTCTCAATTATTTCACTGTTCTCCCTAAACCTGTCCGATAAAGCCATTGTGACCTTGCTCCTTTCCAAGCCCCTGGTTAGAGAAGATGGTGAAACCCTTCACCATCCCAGATCAGCAATCTTTCTGTGATACTTAGGTGTTTCACTAATTGTTGATTTTTTTTTTCTGGGCTCTTCCTTGGGCATGTATTTTACATCTTTCTTGTACTGTATTGCTCCATTTTGTGTTATGCAGATTAAAGTAGGAGATAAATCATAGAATAACAGAGTTGGAAGGGACCTTGGAGGTCATCTAGTCCAACCCCCTGCTCGAGCAGGAGAGTCTATTCCAAAAATTAGCCTCTACCTAGGATCGAACTCACAGCCTCCTGATTGTGAGGCGAGAGCTCTACCTCTAGGCCACTAGTTCCAAATGGGCTTGATTGCAACTAAAGTTAACAATGCATCACGCCAAGGAATACATTCCCTCCCCTGGTTGGGTTGGGCCAGTCAACCCGCTAGGCTTGTCCTACCAAACCCTGGAACAGATGCTTCCGTTACCTTCAGCTTCTTCTCCTTCTCGTGCACCACAGCGCGGACAATGTTGAGGGAGGTGTAGGTGAAGCTCAGCATGAGGAGCAAGGGAAGCTGGTTCTGAATAGCCACGAGGAAGAGGTCATTGACATAAGGGGGATAAGGGAAACGTCGAATCTGGAAGTGGAATCTAGAAGAATTCACCCAATCCAGAAGATGGGAAGTAGATGCGTTGGCATGGTACTGAATGATGGCCATGTCCACCACATGTTGCACTGCAAGGAAACCCTCACGGAAGTACCCTAGCAAAGCAAGAAGAAGGAAGCCATGTAAAAAAGTATTAAATTCAGAACTTCAACAGGTAGCACCATCTGATAAAGCTTCTCTGATTTCTCTAAAAGGATAAAGCAACATATAGATTTTTAAAGCAGAAATATTTTTGTTGGGTATCTTACCAAGAACAGTATAATAAAGGAAATACGTGTTTAATTTTACATGTGTTAACAGCAACAAGAATTATGTTTGCACAGAAATGGAAAAATGAAGAGATACCTGCAGATGAACGTGTTATATAAAAAGAACAATATTAGAATGTGCAGAGATGGATAGACGAACGCTTAAAATAAAAGAAAAGGAAGAAACAGAATATTTCCTAACATGGGGCTTGTTTTACCAATGGTTAACTAATAGAAACAGAGGTTGGAAATTAAAAAGATTAAAAGGATCATTAATTATATACGGATTTTTTTTTAATATGGGTAAGCTAATTGTACTATTACCATGTGATTATCGATATGTACATTATGATTACTATTATGATTATTGTTGTATTCTTACTCAAAACCAGTTGTACCCAGGCAACATGTTGCTCAGAGAGATATAGAGTTTTTCATGTATATTAAGAAAAATGTATTAATAAAACATATCTATATCTATATATCTATATCTATACCTATCTCTCTCTCCCTCTCTCTCTCTCCCTCCTCTAATTTTGGAAGCTAAGTGGGATCAGGCATGGTTAATATTTTGAAATATCAAAGCCATAAGCTACAGTAGTCAAGGTCACATCCCAGACACAAAAGCATATGAGGATGCATTTTGCTGCCAAAAAAATGACTTCATCTTGACTATGTAGTCAACAGAAACCTAACAAGATGGGAGGGACTCCATTGATTCAGTGTTTTGAAGAGTTTATTTGTTCTCTTCATTAGATTTATATCCCATCTTTAGTTCATTGTACATCTTGCTTTTATCTCAAAACAGCAACACAGTGTGAAGGATGTTGGGTTGAGAGACCACCCAAAAGATATCCTCTCACCTTCTAAAATTATGGGTGTCATTCAACCTCGATTCCCATAATTCTAGTACAACACTTGAGCCACATTGTCATATTTTATGCCAACTTTGTCTTCCACAACAATGATCCTTCGGGTGGGGATGGTAGACAGCACAGGTTCTAGAGACTTGTTAAGGATCATGAATTCTAGACACTTCGGTTAAAAAATATCTCATCTTGGACAGAGCGTGAAAGACCTAAGACCAGTCAGAAGTAGAAGACAGCTCCATGTGTTTCCAGGTCCTCCTGAAGATCTGATGATCTTTCAGCAGAAAATAACCATCGGGGGAAAAAGGTTACCTGGTGTGCCGCCATCGTCACTTTTGGCCTCTCTGGGTCCTGGCAGCTGGAACAATGGGAAGAGGTAATGGGTGTTCCAATCTCGATCCAAGTTGGGATTCAAGCCTGTCCTCTCACTTGGAGGAGCATTTCTAGGGCTGTATTTGAAACGTAGCCGATAACTAACCTGGAGACAAATCACAACCAGATTGACATCAACGACATAAGAAGAATCTGTGATATTCTCCAAGGTGCGTTCAAAGCTAGTTGCATCCGACCTCTTGCCTGGCCTGGATTGAGTAACACTAGAAATACAGCACCTGTAAACAAGCCTGGATGCATTTGTGCCATGTGCCAAATCCCTTATATTTCCCATACTGCCTACTTCAAACCCTTAGGACCAATTATGCTCGCTGAATTCTTTTTGGTTCCTAGAATCTCCTGATATGAATCACTGCAACATGTTTCCCTGCCATTTTAAGTCAGGGAACATCTGGAAATCATAGTATAAGCCATGATATTTATCTTAGTTTAAGAAAAAATAAACACAGAGGGTGGCCAAGAATCCACAAACATCACGTAGCTCTTTTCTGCTTTGCTGGCTGGGGAATTCTGGGAGTTGAAGTCCACATATTTTAAAGTTGCCATGATAGAATAGAATAGAATAGAATAGAATAGAATGTAGAGTAGAATAGAGAAGAGAAGAGAAGAGAAGAGAAGAGAAGAGAAGAGAAGAAAACTTTATTGGCAAAGCATGATTGGGCACACAAGGAATTTGTCTTTGGTGCATGAGCTCTCAGTGTACATAAAAGATACAAGTGATGAATCATGTTCATAGTCATCATAAATATATTTCATCATGTGATTTACATTCATCAGGTAATGCAGATGGAGAGATGGGAAGGAAGATGCAGTGGTCTCACAGTTATCCCAAAGGTGCTTTTCCCAAAATTCAACTGGACGATTTAGAATGGAATAAGCGGGAAGGGACCTGGGAGGTCTTCTAGTCCAGCCCCCTGCTCAAGCAGGAGAATCCATACTATTTTAGATAGGTGACTGTCTAGACTCCTCTTAAAAAACATCCAGTGATGGAGCACTCACGATTTCTGGAGGAAAACATTTCACTTCTCAGCCAAGAAGTTTCTCCAGAACGGTTGTGAAGAAGCTTCTTGGATGAGAAGTGAGACATTTACAAAGAAAAAAAAGCAAAGAAAACCCAGTTGCCTTTTGGAAAAAGCACCTTTGGGACATGGTATACGTGAAAGACCTTGGGGGACTGGGGAAAGAAATGCTGCCAAGGGAATGGTCAGATAAGAGACAACCTAACCCATAGTTGCATAACGGCTGAGTCAAGAAGTCAGAAGATCCACCCTCCCTAGTTTCTTGGGCTGCAAAGGAGACAGGGGAGAATTGTACTTTAAGACTTGCAAGGTCCTATCCATGTTAGCTTTGCAATAAAGTAGAATAAACTCAGCTGCTTGGGATTCATATCTGATTTAGCCTGCGAGTCTCACAGGAAGTATCCGAAAGAGAACTGCGGTGTATTTTGCTGTGAATTCAGGCGCACTTCGAGGCCCTGTCAAATGCTGTTGAGCACATGCCCTGGAGTTCGTTTTGCTGAGATTTGTGGGGGTTTTTTTTAAATTCCTCTCCGCCTCTGCCCTTAAAAAAAATCACATTAAGCCTTGATGATTTAGCTGCTTCTGGAAGAGGGCAGGTTAGTAAGAAACGGCATCCATTATTTCTCCCGTTGCAGTTTCGTGAGCAAAGAGATCCTGACGATTCGTGAAGCAGTTTGGTTAACAGACAACACGTACAAGTACGAAGACCTCGTGAGGATGATGGGGGAGATCATCTCGGCCCTGGAAGGCAGGATAAAGGTAAAACCTGTACGGAGAGGGTGGGCGTGGCCTGAAGCGTCGGGATTTTACGTTGAGGGCTACCTCTTCAATTGCTCCTAATAGCAATGTGTTAGAAGTGATGTGTTTGGAACATATTTTGGACATGAGTGTCATATGTGATCACTTTATCGCCCCATGAATAATTATTGAACAAATCCCACTCCTTTGAATTTTCCCCGTGCTGTTTGATTCTGCCGTGACTTTCTCAGCTCAGATTCAAAATTTAAATCTTATATTTCATTCCTTCCTTCTATCCATGTCCTTCTATCCCTTCCTTCCTCTCTTCCTTCCTCTATTCATCTCCTTCCTTCTATCCCTTCCTTTCTCTATTCATTTTCCTTCAATCCATGTCCTTCTATCCCTCCCTCCCCTCCCTTCCTTCCTTCCTTCCTTCCTTCCTTCATCTTTTTCCTTTT
>JAOYMU010000077.1:17316280-17333801 GCA_025802295.1 Psammodynastes pulverulentus
CTGTAAACCACTTAGAGAGGGCTGTAAAAAGCACTATAAAGCGGTATATAAATCTAAGTGCTATTGCTATTGCTATATTGCTATTGTGTAATCACTACTACAGTTCTGTTTGGGATGTAAAGGAGGATGGTAGAAGTGAAAACTCAAGAAGAATACTAAAAAAAGGTTGGGGACCACCCTTGGTTGAAGGTTGAAGGTTGAAGACTCCTGCCACTGTGTTCTCTCTTGGCAAGGGCGCAAAACAGCCCTGTTGTTATATATGCTGGAGAATTGTGAGCTTCATGCCATTTTAATTAACCATAAATGTCTCTGCATATGTAGGGCCTGAGGCGTTTGCGGAAAATCCAAACAGAGAACGGCGCTCACTTCCACTCGGTTTTGGAAACCCGTGTTGGCAACTGCTTCCATCTGAGTTGTGTAGGTCTGACTCTGGCTCTGATTCTTCTCCGCTATCTGTGGTTTTAACAGTGGCCAATTGGACAGACTCAGGGGGTTGTTGTATTTTTTAACGGCTGCCCATACGGTGAGGCCGGATGCGGTGTTATCTCATGCGGTGGAAGTTGAGTATGATGAGAGCACAGCAAATGGGAATGATTTCATTATTCCGGGCGATGCATTTTTTATAGGCAGGGTGAGGTGGAGAGGGGGAGAAAGGCACTAGCGAGATTGCTTAACTTGGTTCCAAGAAAACGCGATTAGCCTCCGAAGAGCATGCATTTTCGCGGAGAGGAACAGCGGTAGTGTTGCGCTCTCTCTCTCTCTCTCTCTCTCTCTCTCTCATTCTCTCTCTGCCTCAACGCAGCAAAGTGCCCTGGATTATCAACGCCTGCTGTGCAGACAGCTTTCGGACCCAGGGACTGCCCCCCCCAACCAGATCAGCCAAATTTTATACGAGGGCTATAATTATAGCGCAGGCGGAAAAGAGAGGGAAGTGATGTGTCACTGGCGAGAGATGAATAGGAAATGGGAGGGGTGAGTGAGTGCATCTGGTGGTCTCTCACATTGTGACTATGGGGGCACAGAGTGGGAGAGGTGGAGGGAGGAGGGGGAATGATGCAACGTCAAAATGTAGGAAGCTCTGTACAGTCACCGAAATGTCGCAAAGAGATTGGGCAGAGGGAAGACGAAAGCAGGAACGGGGCTGTTCGATTTGGAAACAGAAACTCGCTAGTCTTATTTTATTTTTTTTATTTTTTTATTTTTTACACCTCTTCGACCTTCCAAATTCGGGGAAGAAGTGATTCTTTCCTTTTTCAGCGAATCTTGGTCTGGGTTGTCGAATGCATCATCGAAGTGGACTTTCCTGACCTCCAGATTCTTTGAAGCAGAGCCGTGAATAGATTACATAGAATGACAAGAGTTGGGAGGGACCGTGGAGGTCATCTAGTCCAACCCCCTGCTCGAGCAGGAGAGTCTATTCCAAAATATTAGCCTCTACCTAGGATCGAACTCACAGCCTCCTGATTGTGAGGTGAGAGCTCCGCCTCTAGGCCACTTAGCCACCTTAATCGATCAAGTAACATTCCCACTCCAGCCACACTTTCTATAGCTAAGAAAAAATACTTGCCTTCCTTTCCCCCCAGATTTGATTAACAGTAACTTTTCCTCTTCGTGAATTAGCATCATCAATTACATCATCATGAACTAGTGTAGCGGTATGGATCATTTCTGCAATTAATGCTATGGAGCGTTGGTTTGCCTTCACTTCTCTAAGATTGAGATGTGGGAAGAGTATAAGAAAAATGTAGCATGTCAACCCTGTCAGAATAGCTTGAACAATAAAGAAAAAGGTGATGTCAAATCAGATTCAAAAATTTTGGAGACCATGCAAATTCTTGCCATATCCACCTATCTTCTACAATAATACATGGTTTTTCTTTGAACCTATCCATTGGTCTTATTGACTGACTTTCTATTCTTCTACTTTCCTCAACCTTGCCTCACATAAATAGTTTTTAAATTAATTATCCACTTCTACATCACATCTCGCAGCAAATAGGCATGTTTCAGCTTGCTAGTCTAGCAGTTGCCCTACTAATAATGAAATGGTATTCATGATTAATATTTGGAGTTCAGTTGACGTTTATCTTCTGCCAATCTATCAGTTTGAAAGTATGTAAAAATGCAAGTAGAAAAATAGGGACCCCCTTTGGTAGGAAGATAACAGCATTCCGTACGCCTTTGGCGTTTAGTCACGCTGGCTACATGACCACAGAGACGTCTTCGAACAGCACTGGCTCTTTGGCTTTGTTTCAAGGTAAAGGTAAACGTTCCCTTTGCACATATGTGCTAGTCGTTTCTGACTCTAGGGGGCGGTGCTCATTTCCGTTTCAAAGCTGAAGAGCCAGCGCTGTCCAAAGATTTCTCCGTGGTCATGTGGCATGACTAAATGGCAAAGGTGCACAGAACACTGTTACTTTCCCACCAAAGTGGTTCCTATTTTTCTACTTGCATTTTTTACGTGCTTTCGAACTGCTAGGTTGGTAGAAGATAAATGTCAACTGAACTCTAAATATTAATCATGAATACTATTTCATTATTAGTGAGCCAACTGCTAGAAGATTAGAAAGCTGAAACATGCCTATTTGCCATAAGATGTGATGTAGAAGTGGGTAATTAGTTGTTTCCTAGAGTTGGGAACCACTAGCACATATGTGCGAGGGGAACCTTTACCTTTACCTGACATAATGAAATTAATCTTCATGTAGAAGAAGAAGTACAGAATTAATACTGTAGTGCAGGGCACAGTAGTGCAGGGCATGCACATAGTGAGAAATTATTTTCTCTATTCTAAATAAGAGACATCCATTAAATAAAAGAAGGTTAAATATCTGCTAAATCTTATTGTCCCCATTTACTTTTGTATGGAACAAACTTTGTAATAATTCAAAAATAAAAATCAGATATTTACCCAGAATTATTATGATGAAAATTGCATGCTCTGGCCATTAGTGCCACAATAATCGGTCGAAAGGCTTTCCCTTTACCATCAAAGTAGTAATCACACATTTCTTTAAGTTCTGTAGTAGAAACCCGTAATTCCTGCAAAAAGGCAAACACAGCCTGTTCTATATCTGCAAATCTAGACTTGCTTTATGGCAGTAAAGTCCCATCTAAAGAATGATCTATTAGCGCTTCTTACCGTACCTCACCAAAAACATATTTACCTTTTTAATATCCTCATAGAGATTTTTCAAGTCTTTTCCTCCAAGTTTAAAAGGATCTTTGTATTGTTCATCGGTGACCACTTTACCAAAGCAATGAGTTTGCACTGTTGTATGTTGAAACCTAGCAAAACTTTTTGGGGAAGAAAGAAAATATTAACATAATCCCTGTATCTGAGGCAATTTGGTCATTCCTGCCCAGAAAAATAACTCTGCTGTTACTATCCTAATTGAATTTTAAAAGAAAATATATAAAAAGAAACAGATCTTCAAGCTTATCTACAAAGTTAAAAAAACAGCATTCAGTCAATACTGAGAAGGAAGAATGACGTAGGTTTTCTAAAATCATTAAGTTTGGAGATCTTGGGTGGATCTTGTGTTTGCATTAAGCGGCCAAGATACCTTCAGAAGAAATTATTTTGCAATTCAACTATCCAGACTGGATCTCTCTCTTTCTGCCCAAGTTTTAACCATGGATAGGATAGAGACCCATCCAGCAAAATTATTAGTTTCTGAGTCTCATATTCCTATCTTGCACCAGCTACATCATAGAAAAAAACTAGATGTTTAGGATCTATAACATTATAAAAAAAACCAAGGAAAAATGGTTTTAAGCATATTATTCAAATGTACTATGTTATTATCTCTGTGAGAGACATAGATGGTTTCTAAATCTGATAAATAAAATAAATATTGTACCTTTGTGAGGACATGCATATGGGGAATAAAGCAAAAGTTGTCATTTTGTATTGAATTAAACAAATGAAAAAACCCACCAAGGATTCCATTCTGCAAAGTTATTTTCCTTCTTCTAAAACAGGAGAACAAAAAACCCAGCACCAACCTACAGTACATGTTATATAAGATATGAAATTATTATCACGGTTCCCACTACATTAATTTCTTATGTTTGTTGATGCATACCAATATCAGTAAATCACCACGAAGTACCTTATATTATGCATACATATACATAAGTGTACATCATATATATAAGAGTATATCATATACATAATAGCTAAAATTGCAAGTGATCACCAAGTTTCACAAGATTTTATCTTCCTCACTATTTTGCAAAAATTTAGGCAGAAAGATCACATTTCATATAATTTTCTATGTGATCCTGGCTGATTTAATTTTTATTTAATTTGAAATATAAAAGATGAGAATATTTGCTCTGGTTGCTTCAGCTGCTGTATTAAAAAACATGCTTATATGATGATTCGCAAAAGTTCTTAAATATCGATTTAAAAGACGGAAAAAGACTAAATATTATAATGCATGCAATTTAATATCTTGTTGCATCCTTCACAAAGTTTAAAAGATAGATACTTTAGTATGACTATTTTTATAATGTATATAGAAGAAAGCTTTCCACTTACCGCCAACATATACTATACATTTTTGGAAAAAATAAACACAGTCTTTCCCCCAAAAAACTAGATTTCTGCAGAAAGAGAAGAGGAAAAAAAGGATATTTATAATCTATATTTTATGCAGAATTAAGACAAAGTTAACAAAAGTTACTACGGGTGACAGTGGCAATTGGATTCAGAATTTCTGTTGCTAAATGATGTGGTTGTAAGGTGTGACATGACAAGACTGTATCACCATTTGCCACCATAAACCCCAAGTGAAGACTTCATATGAACATGACGTGGGAAAAGATGGAAGTCCCAGGCAAGCAAGTTGGTGGGTAAGAGTTATGAATGAATGGATTGATGTTGTGGACAGAGAGCATGAGAGCAGGTGGGTAGGTGCCACAGGTGGGGAGGCAAAAAAGTAGCAGGAATAGGAGCAAATCTTTATGATGTCTTTATGGCAAGGCATTTTCCATTGCAAACATATGGAAAGGGAACAAGAGAGAATGAGGCTAGTTGATTGAACAAGAAGTCCTAAATTAGACCCATCTGGATGAAGGGGTCAATGGATTTTATTGAACAGTTTGTATGCATAGGATCTTTGAAGCTCAGCACACAACTTAACACTCCACAGATATTTCTCCTTATATCCACTTTTCTGCCGAGATGTTGAATAGTATACAAGTGTCCCATATATACATAGTTGTGGAGGAAAATTCCCTGGATTTGTTTCAATGGGTTTTAGCAACCGTAGAAGATAAGGAAGTGAAGCATAGTGATTTTATTTCATTTGGAAAACCTTGTAAAGAACCTTACTAGCTTAAGTTTCTTCTTTTCTTTTCCTTTTTTGTTGTTGATTACTCAACTCATGAACTGTTGCCATACTTTCTCCTGAAGAAATTGTTTTAACAAGTACTGTGAAAGATATCTAAAATGAAATACAATGGGCTGATCAAAATAATAAAAAAAGCCTATTTCATCTCTGACATCTTGTACAGCAGAGGTCTCCAACCGGTGGTCCTTGAAAAATTTTGGTGGTCTGCAGCATACCCAGGTGGAGGAGCCGCTCCAGGATGATCAATGGGCCAGTCCTGTGACTAGAGCTGAGAGAAGAGAGGGAGAGAAAGAGAGAGAGAAGAGACAGACAGACAGAGAGGAGGGAGAGATGAGAGAGAGAGAAAGAGCGATGAGACAGAGATGAGACAGAGAGAAACAAAGTGAGGAGGAGAGAGATGAGAAAGATGAGAGAAGGAGGGAGAAAGAGACAGAGATAAGAGACAAAAGGAGCGGAGAGAGATGAGAGAAAGGGAGAGAGACGGGGAAGAAAGAGATGAGAGAGAGAGATGAGAGAGAGAAAGGGAGAAAGAGGAAGAGATGAGACAAAGGGAGAAAGATGAGAGAGGGAGACAAGAGATACAGAGATACAGAGAGAGATGAGAAAGCAAGAAAGAGATAGAGATGAGAGAGAAAAGGAGAAAAGAGAAAAGGAGAGATGAGACATACAGAGGGATGAGAGAGAAAGAGATGAGAGAGAGATAGAGATATCCCGGTGTTTTGTTTTCTGTGGGAAACGGGTCCAAATGTCTCTTTGAGTGTTTAAAGTTGCAGAAACAGGCGGCCAAGCTAAGTGCCTGCAGGACCTCATCCTGTCACTGCGAGTCCAGGCACTTCAGCGAGCAGCGCGCTGGATTCTTATTAATGGTCCGCGAGATTTAAAATTATGAATTTGATGGTCTCTGAGGTCTGAAAGGTTGGAGACCCCTGTTGTACAGGACAGTAACTTGTAAATTGATAAATATGGGTGAAAAGACAGCAAGTTTTCTCAAACGTAGGTATGCGTTGGAACAATAATATTTTTTATCCCACTTTTTTATACTTTGGCCAACTCAAGGTGACAAACACATCTAATATTCATGTGTCCTATTTACCAGCCAGCATAGTTCATTGAGAATAATGTCCACTGATAGATCATTTAATATTTCCACTGTGTAAGCCTTTTAAGAGACAACTCCAAGACAAGTAAACCGTATCAACATATTTCGGGACAGTCTGCTCTCTGTAACAGGATTATGGAGCAGGAAATACTGTTATTTTTCCCCCCGTGGCCTGTGCTTATCGGATCTGCAACCTCTCTTCCTTTGCCTTTCTGCAAATCGTAGTCATTTATTTGCTATCCGGTGCCCTCCAAATGCCCCAGCGACATCTCTCACCAGCTGTACCCACAACTCCCCCTGAAGGGGGCTTGGGTAAATAACTTCCTTAGTCGTCGCGCCAAGCTTGGGAAACGCTTCCCTTTCCGCTCCTCGTTTTCTCTTCCTCCCCGTGCCATTTCTTAAAAATACCCCTATCCCCACAAGCGACAAGGGCGCTACAGTGGCCCCATATATCAGGGCATCGGGGCTGGCAAGCGTCGCCTTGGTGGCTCGTCTTAGCAGAGGCTTTTGGCGGAGGTTCTGGAGGTTCCCAAAGGCGCTTCCCCCCCCCCCCCCGGCTTCGCCCACGTCCTGGTGCAACCTGGTTCCTTCCCCTGGGCGCCTCGAGCCCTCCCCCGGGATCGGCTCCTCCACCGGGACAGCGACCGCTGCGCCCATTCATTCCCTTCCTGACCTCCATTCGCCCCAAGTGCAGCGCTACTCACGGCCGTCTTCTGCACTGGCGCTGCCAGTTCATCGCCAGGCTGCTTGTTGGTGCCACTGCCGCCGCCGCCGCCGGGGCTGCTGTCCAAGCTGCAGCTTCGCAAGCTGCTCAAGAGTCTCGCCGTCCGGGACGAAGTGGCGCATGAACAGCAGCAACAGCGAGGCCGACACCAGAGTGCCATGGCTTCTGATTCAGATCGGGCAAAAAGGCCACCGCCTCTCGCTGCCGCTGTTTTGAGATGGCAATAGGCCCACCCTGCGATCGCCTCGCCCGCGGCGGCAGAGACAGCAACAGCAGCAGCAGCAGCGACCCGGACGCGGAAACCCGGGCTTGGGCAACGTGAGTATGTCTGGCACACCGCCTCCCAGGAAACGCTTCAAGAGAGGGAGGCTTATGAGGAGGCAAGGGAGTGGCGGGGTGGTGCAAGAAGAAGAAGGAGAGAGGGGGTCAGTCCACCCATGATTCTCCGGCGAAAGAGGGAGTCGCGATTAGATCCGGATTTAACTCGCCCCGAGTTGCTCCCTGCGCTGGCTGAGGCTGCTGCTCCCAGTATACAGCCACGTGAATAGAATCCCCTTCTTCTGTGCAAAATGTCACTTAGGATTTGTATTAGAGAAGTGGGAAAGAGTAAGTCTGTCTGAAGTTATTTCTGAGAAAAGATGGGTTAGGAGGATTGTGTCCCAGTGATGGCTGCAGCTCATCTTTGGGGGGGTGGGGGGTGGGGGTGGCTTTTAATAACGACGCCACTTTTAATAATGTAAACAGGAATCTGCGGCTTTCAGTGTGATTAGGAATTAATTTCTGGACACAAGCATATCTCGTTGATTCTGTGCTGGGTCACTGCCCTAGACCGGTATGGTAGGTAGGTAGTGCATTTATAACAGCCAATCCACAAGAGGAAGGAAAAAGTTTTTGAACCGTCTGAAATTCTTACATGGGCGAGTTGTAAAAATTAGGCCAAATATTTATTCATTTAAGATCTACAATTCAGAGGAGATCTTGAGAGAGAGCTATGTGTGTTAACTCCAAAAAGTAGTATGCCAAAGGGGGCGGGGAATGCTCTCTATACAGGGAAGGGAAAAACAAGGATATATTAGGACGATATACATGACAAAGGGAAAAACTTAACAGAAAAGGGAGAGAAAGATCCATATAATAAACTATGGATAGCAATATAAAATTAATTCAAAGTTGTCATTAAATGTAAGACCATGCAGAAACATATTGTTTCATCTTCTCATTTCTAGAACACATTTTTCACAGATAATTAACAAATTCATACCTGGATCCATTCCTTAAAATCAGGAGGGTAAGTTTTTTTCAATTTGCATAACATTATTTTGAAAAGAACTAAGTTCATTTTTAAATTTTAAATGCATTCATTCTTGAAAATGGATATTCCAGTTCTTAATTCTAACATTCAGAAATGTAAGTTTTATAACTTGCATTTTACTTTCTAAATTATGAATATGATTGAATGGTTGTTTTGTGTTCAACCATTAAATTTCTTAAGGATTCAGAAATTACTAGTATCCCTATGGTTACTTGAGCATCTACTGGTAGATCACATTTGTCTGGTTTGTTCATGTTAGTATGTTGCTAGAATACATTTGTTCCAGTTAACAAAATGATCAAAAAATGTACCATATAGCTTTCCACCTCAATAAGCTTTGACAATGACATTATATAATTATCAAAGGGACGCGATGGTTCAGTGGCTTAAGATGCTGAGCTTGTCGATCAGAAAGGTCAGCAGTTCAGCAGTTCAAATCCCTAGTGCCGCGTAACGGTGGTGAGCTTCTGTTACTTGTCCCAGCTTCTATCAAGCTACCAGTTCGAAAGCACTTAAAAAATACAAGTAGAAAATTAGGGACCACCTTTGATGGGAAGGTAATAGCATTTTGTGTGTCTTTGGCATTTAGTCATGCTGGCCACATGACCATGGAGACCTCTTTGGACAGCGCTGGCTCTTTGGCTTTGAAACGGAGATGAGCACTGCCCCCTGGAGTTGGGAACGACTTGCACATATGTGCGAGGGGAAACTTTACTTTTACTATAATTATCAAACCTAGCCATAATACCATTAGCATATCAGAACAAGTTATCGTATGCTTAATTCCATACAATTGTTTAATAAAAAAAGCCAATAGTTCAGAACCACTGTGAAGATTGATTGATTTGTAAAGGATGCAAAAGATCTGGCAGTAGTGGCCTTTAATATATAGTGTGATACACATCTGCTCACCTGTAGAACTCACACATCGTCCTGCATCCCATGCGTGACTGGGATGGTGCAAAGAGATGGCAGTGAAGATGACAAGGAAGGTCAGGTGGGAATGGGAGATGCACAGTAGTAGGTGGGATGGACCTAAATTTTGTTCATCTGATGTGAGGGTATTATGATGGTCAGAATTTCAAGAACTGGTTGTTTAACGCCATTGAAACTTCAAATAGTTGCTGAATGAATAGTCACAAAGTGAGGAATATCTGTGTGCAATTATAATCCAACGAACAAAATAAATTGGAAGATACCATAACATCTCAGAATGTGCTAAATCAAGTATTTTTTATCATCTCACAGAATTAGTAAAACTGATGCAGTAGCTGTTGAACTTTCAACATAGCGCTAATGGTAGTATCCTAAAAGTATCAATCCTTGAAGCTGTTTTGGAAGAAAAGGTTGAGAGCATTTGAAGAATCGGAAGCTCATTCACGGCTAAGCCACAATTTAGCACTGCGTTCTAAAGAGATAATTCACTTTCAGACAGTGGAGCTGTCAGTGTTCATTTTCACACATAGTTTGAAAAGTCAGTTGGCTGAAGATATGATCTGCTAAATAAAACCATGGCTATTTATACAACACTATTAGCCATGTGTGGCCAACCTGAACCTCATTTGGCCTGGGGAGCCTACTCCCACTACAATTGTCAGAAGCCTGCAGCATCTGCAGTTTGTCATTACCGTTAGTCATATAATCCTTAAAACCTATTGTAGATACATCTAAAATAGTTTTAACGTAATTAAAACAAAGAAATGGTTCAGAATTCTACTCATACTACTTAGAGCAAAATGGTGTGTGTGTGTGTGTGCGTGTGTGTGTGCGCGCGCGCGCATGAAGCAGAATATCTTGACCTTGCTCACAGGTTGTCTTAGGTACATCACTTTGCATCACCATCCTGCATATTATGGTGCTTTGGTATCTGCAAAGGGTTTCTAAGCACTGGTTCCCTTCCCTTCCTAAATACTGGTTTGCAAACTATAGTGACATTAGTAAAACATTAATTAAAAAAACCTTTGGTTTAACTTAATCATAAAATGTAAAGTCTGAAGGGCCTTGAAGTTCATCTAATGACTAGTCCAATCCTTTGCCTAAGAACAGGAACCTACATTCCATCATCTCCATTTATTTCATCATCTCCAACAGACAGAAATCCAGCCTTTATTTAAACAACTCTTATCATCATTCACCATCAATTGTTTGTTTGTTTATTTTGTCAAGCATACATACATTGGACAATACATATAAGTATAAACATAATTATGAATATATAAAATGGATACAAATAAGAGAAAAAGAAATTAGGACGGGACGGGAGGCATGTTTGTGCACTTATGCTACTTATTCTACTATTCTACTATAATTCTACTATTCTACTGGCATTCTGCTCAACGGTTCTGTTAAGGCATTTTCCCATTATCTAACTGAAATCAATTCTTTTAAATCCAATGTTTCTTGTCCTGTGTCCTGTACTGTTTTACCCCAACTATATTATAGTTGACAAACTGTAAATGGTGAACAATAGTCCTGTTCTTGGAAACAAAACATGTTCAATCTTCTCTTTGGGGTTAAACTTACTCACGCCTCTGACCATTTCTTATAGATTTCCCCTTCCATGTCCCATGTCACCTTGGTTGACCTCTAGATTGTCCATCTCCTTTCCAAAATGTGGCATCTAGAACTAGATGCAATATTCTACATGCCACTTGTCTTGTAACTTACATATAATTACAATATTTAATGAACAGATTTGACATCATGTATAAAAAAGCAAATAAAATAATTTTGCTAGAATTACAATTATTGGCTAGTCTCAGTCATATCAACAAGAAAGTGATAATGTAAACTCAGATCTACTAAATGCTACTGATTAATCTGAAACTGTTGCAATTTGGCCTTGTAGAGGATAAAAGCTTGAGGCTCTTTGACCACTGATGGGATGTCCTATCTACGAAATTGCTATGTTACTGTATTTGGGCTTCTTTCTCATTTTCATTATCATTGTCTTTGGAATTCTTCAATGTCCCTAGGGATATTTAACTTTGGAGAGGACCCAAATTGTGGGGGCAATATGCTGATTCTATAAACTGCTTAGAGAGGGCTGTAAAAAGCACTATAAAGCGGTATATAAATCTAAGTGCTATTGCTATTGCAGCAATTCTCATCCTCTCTGTCCTATCTTGTTCAAATGATGGTACTGGAAAACTAGCAGCTCATGATGTTTGGCGTTATATCTGCATCATTTAGTGACAGAAATCCCTGTCTCACTCACTATCATTAACTTAAGGCTATCTTTTGTTTCATAGTGAGGCAGACTGTCTCTTAGATACCCAGAGTCATTTAGTGAAGTCATGCCAAGGTAAAAATCAGCATCTTGGAAGGAATCTAGAATAAGAGCACAGACTTTTTTTTATAAAACTGCCCAATTTCCATTTGGAAATATGACCTTTTTGCCAGGAAACAGTGTTAATTTGCTTGAATTGATAATCAGAATACTATTCAGTGTTAAATATAGCCAAAACATGATACAGCCACTGAAAATAATATCGGGAAAGATTGCCATTGATGGAGAAAATTTAACTTTCTGCATGGGGACTTGATTCCATCATTGACTTTTGGAAATCCATGGTCAGCCCGTTATCATGATTATTTGACTACTTTGAGAGAGAAGACATCTGTCTGATCTGTAGTCCTTGGATAATGGTGGTGATTGAGACAGGAATTTCTTTCACTAAGTGATGTCATAAAGCACAAAATCATGTCACCGCACTGCTTAATGACAGCAGTTTTGGCACATCTGGTTCTATTAGGAGGCTGTGAGTTCAATCCTAGGTAGACGCTAATATTTGGAATAGACTCTCCTGCTCGAGCAGAGGGTTGGACTAGATGACCTCCAAGATCCCTTCCAACTCTGTTATTCTATGAACTATTAAGTAAATCCCATACCATCATCAAGCATATTAGCACGTGGCTGCCATTTGTGTTCCTTATCAAAAGCCTGCAGTGATGGTTGCAAATGGTACTCACGATTGTGGGATGCTGCAGTGTTGTAATTGTGAGCTGGCTACCTGGCCTGCATTCATGTGGTCATGGCGATATTGTGATGGCCAGAACTTTGAAAAATGGTGTAAGTAACATTTGTTCAGCACCATCCTAAGTTTGAACAGTCATTGAATGAATGGTTGTTAAGAAAGGAGGTACGGTATTTGGTCAAGAGTGCGCTTTGAAAGGATATCAGAAAAATGGAATTATTGATTTAACAAGAATGATTAATTGGACAGGAAGGAAATAAAGGCTTAAAATAGAAATATTAAGCTTCCTGATAATTTAACCTATTTCTTTGTTGTGCAAAAATGGACAAAAAC
Source organism: Psammodynastes pulverulentus (assembly GCA_025802295.1). Classification (NCBI taxonomy): domain Eukaryota; kingdom Metazoa; phylum Chordata; class Lepidosauria; order Squamata; family Psammodynastidae; genus Psammodynastes; species Psammodynastes pulverulentus. The sequence continues at coordinate 17,329,086 of JAOYMU010000077.1, forward strand.
TGTAGTACCAGAAATCTGTAGTTTCACTACCAAATTGCAGTGGAATAATCTTGAAATTGTCTTGAGAGGTACAAAAATAGATTGGTACTTCTATACAGTTTGTGGATTACCTATGTCTGATTTAGATAAAACTTAATTTTATCTTGGAGTCCTATTGGACAGTCACTTAAACATGAGTCAGCAATGTGCGGCAGGAGCCAAAACTAATACAATCCTTAGTTGTATAAACAGAGACACAAAATCAAAATCATGTGAAGTATTAGTACCACTTTATAAATGTTAGTAAGGCCACACCTGAAACACAGCATCCAGTTTTGGTCACAAAAAAAGATGTTGAGACTTTGGAAAAGTGCAAAGAAGAGCAACTAAGATGATTAAAGGCCTGGAGACAAAAACATGAAAAACGGTTGCAGGATTTGGGTTTGGCTAGCCTAGGGAAAGGAAGGACTAGGGGGCACATGATAGCAGTATTCCAGTATTTGAGAGATTGCCACTATTTTCCAAAGCACCAGAAGGCAAGACAAGAAACAATGGATGGAAACTAATCAATAAGAGAAGCAACCTGGAATTAAGGAGATACTTCCTAACAGTGAGGACAATTAACCAGTGGAACAGCTTGCCTCTAGAAGTCCTAAGGGTGCTTCATCACTGGAGGCTTTTAAGAAGAATGGACAGTCACTTGTCTTCAATGATATGGGGTCTTCTGTTTGAGTAGGGGGTTGGACTAGAAAACCTCCAAGGTCCCTTCCAGCTCTATTCTGATTGAACTGATTCAAATTTTTTATGAGATAAAAATAATACAAATATTAGAAAATAATCAAGAAAATCCAATTTAGTAATTAAGAAAGAAAATTAAAAAAGAAAAAAAGATTATAAAGAACAGTTTCCCATCTTTTTGATAATAGTTATAACTACATTTTTATTTTATCTTCTCTCCCTAAAATTACATCTTAAATACCTTCTTTTATAAGCTACCGTACATTTCTAATCTTCAAACCCATAACTCATGTTCATTTTCTCATTTTTTTTCAGCAAAAAGCCCATAAGAGGTTTCCAATCATTGACAGATGTTGATCTTTTTCTAATTAAGTAAGTCAATTTTGCCATCTCTGCTTGTTCGGTCATCTTCACCAACTATTGCTATATTGTGGCTATTTCAGAATCTTTCCATTTTTTGTCCATAATAGATTATTCTAATATGATCTTTAAAACAAAATAATATTTTAATATATTTTTTCTTGGCTGGAGAAAAAATTAATGAATGGAAAAATGGAATTGCTATTTGCTTATATATGTATGAAACTAAAACAGCCAGGAAGTTGTTTTTATAAATGTAAAGACTCAGAGATAAAGCCGGGTCTCATTATGAACATGAATCACATTTGTTTCCCTACAGAATTGATCATGATTTAAGAAAGTTGCGGGACTTAGTATGTCTGGCTGCTGGGCAATTTTACGGTGGTTTTCATCATTAACATTGGTATATCATTCTGGATGTTACCTCATTGACACAATTGCTGCAAATAGTTTTAGTCACATGCATAATTACATTAATGCATCAAATTTGGATCAAGATTATTGTGGAAAGAAACTGAAATTAACTACTTTGGATGAATGGAAACTGTCCACAGAAATGTTCACAGGTACTTATCTAACCCCTGACAACATGTATGTATTTTTTTTGGAAAGAATCGTTTATAACAAGGATTTTAAACAATTTGCCTTAGTGCTATTCTAGAGTAGTTGCTATCTAGAGCAGGGGTGCTTAGATCTGGACCGCAGAGCTGCTCCGGAAACAGTGAAGGACTGGCCTGTCGTCAGCGCCGTTTTCCGATCTCCTGAGCTCCGCTTTCACTGGCAGAGAGTTGCAGAAAGCCATCATAGCTGAAAATGGAGCTTGGGAGCCTGTTTTCGCTGGCAGAGCGTTTGGGCCACCACAGGTGCCCCGACACAAGTGACGAGCTGGCCATACCCACCCTGGCCACACCCACCCCAGCCCCTGAGATCAAACACAATCCTGATGCAGCCGTCAATGAAATTGAGTTTGAAACCCCTGATCCAGAGAAAGCTATACTGATGAAAATCAACAGGACTGATTACCTTATTCAGTCTATTTTAGTGAAAGTTAAGTGTGAATTTGGCTTGGCTTGTTAGCCTGCTTTTATGTAGAATTATATTTAAAACCTATACTATTTTTCAGAAATGTTCCTACAGCTATAACTTTGGGCATATCTTTGATATCTCCTAACTGTTGACTTTATTTTTTACACAATCTAACCTAAGGCAGACACTTTTATTGGACTATTGGGTATATTTGGAATGTTGAGATATTGTGGATGTTTGCCCAAAATGGGAAATTTGATTGTTCAAAAAATTACTGCTATTGTAGAAGCAACAAGTCACAATCACACAGAAATTAATAGGATTGCCTTCAACCACTATATCTTCCACTCTTGTTCATCCTTTCAGAGCAGATGAATGCTGGGCTGCTGCTGTCCATTATTTTTACTTTCTAAAATTACCTATTGTGTCCATGTGGAACAATCCTATAACCAAAGATAATGCTGAAGGAAATGTTTTATTTTGCAATGCAATAGTTTCACATTTTAATTCTTGGGTTTATTTTAAACAATCTATTGAATATTAAGCCAAAAAAGATTTCCTGTGGACATCTGTGGGTACCAGAAGAGTTTGTATGTTTTTACTAAGGCTGAAGCGTATACCTTAGTAAAAGTATTGCTAACTCTGGATTTTGTAGTTCACAATCAGAAATCTGCAAAAACTCATTAAGGGTGTTTGCTCTAAACCCTTCTCTTAGGTGGGTCTTTAAGTGTGACCTCTCCGGTGAACCTCTGATCTAGATTTCCTGGGGACTAATTCAAGAGTGCTTAAAGACTCACCTAAGAGAAGGATTTAGGACCAATGACCTTTTAACGACTTTCTGCCTACTTAGTTAAGGAGCCTATTTAGATTAAGTAAAAAATGAAAACACCCTGAAGGACATTCATGCGGTCCCTTTTACCAACTTGCTGAGACTGAAGAAGCCATTTGGATAAATAGCAAACCAAACATTTCAAACCAAAAAAGAAAAGAATTTCGGTTGCCATGACTCAATTTCTAGACAATCAGAAATCTATTGTTTTCTGCTGCAAAAGATTAACACTGCCACCTTTTTGGAATTCTGTGTGAAATTAATTTACTTTTCCCCTCTAGCTACACTTCCCATTGATCATATTCAAAAGAATTATGTTCGTGAGGTTCAAGATTGTATTTTTTCTGTTGGATATCCTACACCATTTAAATCCAGAGTTCTACTTGTAGCTGTTTCAGAGGTCAGGAATACTTTTTTTAAATACAAAACTGCTGTTTACTCTGCAGCTGTGTGTCTATAAGAGAAGTTTATGAACATATAACCTATATAAATATGCTTGTTATATTACATTCTTCTACTTCAGTCTACCACCTGAAGACTGAATGAAGTGGACATTCAGTAGACTCAGTGGACATTCTCCATTTTATTAAAGACACAAAAATGATTGAATTGCATAATTCCATATTCGGGATACAAAATCACCGTAAAGTAGCAAGTGCTTTATACCAAGTTAGCCCATTGGTACATTACTGTTGTCCGCAAAGGATCTTCTCAGACAAGGTTGCTAAAAACTGCTGTAACAGTTTCTCACAATTCTGAGACAGAAAACGAATAAAAATTGAATTGTAAGTCCTTGAATAGATGTAATCTGTTTTATAAATATTGGGTTCTTTTCTAAAATAAGAAAGAAAACTTCATTTTGTGCTACCAAATAAAAAGAAACAAAACAGAAAATCATGCAACTTATGTGACATGGCCTTGACAAGTTCATTTTATTGTGAAGCTTATGCTCCAAATATATATTAAGCATGGCCCTTAGATATTGCAAGACTGACACAGTGGGCTATACATCTAAATGTTCTAACTCTTAATATAGTGTTTTTCAAATCTGGCAATTTTAAGATATGTGGACTTCAACTCCCATAATTCCACAGCCAGTATGTTGTGGCTTGTCTGCCACCAGCCCTCCAGCAGCCAAATCAGAGGAGGAGGCATGGAGTCAGGATCAGCATCAGGGCAACCTGGGAGTTCCGAGGGGGAAGAGAGGATGGAGCTGGCAGAGAGAGAGAGAGAGAGACAGAGGCAGTGCCTGGGCCATTCATCAGCCCTGAGATGGAGAGTCAGAGCCCCCCAGGTTTGGAGGTGGTTGATGAAGAAGAAGGGGAAGAGCTGGGTCCAATGCCTGATGTGTAGATCCGCAGAAGACAGAGAGGGGGAGAGCAATGGAAAGCTGTGGGCCAATCATGGGGAAGGAAGAGCCACCGCTGCTAACAAGGCCCTGCCTACTTCTGGGGATTAAAGGTGAAGATAAATAGGTGTAGCAGATAACTTTTGGTCTTCCAGCTGGACAGACTTGTTAGCCTGTAAGAGAAACTTTTTGCTGGGGCTGCTGGCATTCCTAATAAAGGAATCTTTTGAGTTCACATCAGAGGGTTTGTCATGTTTGGGGAGCTGGGTCAGAACACAGCATATCTTAAAAGTTGCCAACTATGAAAAATACTGCTTTTGAAAAATTAGTAACCTGGACTCGACTTCCGGCTTCCAGCGGCGCCGGTCGCTTGCGGGGCTTTCTCCTGCCCCCAGCGTCCGAACCCAACCGCCGCTGAGGCCCCCAGGGGCCAGGC
>JAOYMU010000077.1:17345119-17358115 GCA_025802295.1 Psammodynastes pulverulentus
GCACCTTTTAAGAGTCCGCGTCACGTGGTCCGTCTCGACCAATCGCGCGCTATCATTTCCGGGTTTTTTTAGCGCGATGACGGGGGTGCATTCCGGCACCTTTCTTCAGAGAAGAAAAGCCCTGTATATAACATCTGATTCCAGCTTTTCCGGCAAGCTACTTAGAATTATGTTTGCATAATAAGATTTTGGGGTTTCTTTTTCTTCTTTGGGTAGATAGTATAATTTCTGTTTTTTGCAAATTTTACTTTGATTTGTTATTAGTTTGTCAGTAAGCTATGATTAAAATCAGTATTGTCTTACATATAAGCAGGGCTAAACTTCTTTTCTGAAAGATACAGTAGATAACTTTTCTTCAATTCATTTTACCCTTCTTAGCAACAAATAGGGTTTAGTTTAAATATTTACTTAAGTGATATTTCAAATTCTTCTTTGATATTTCCTGTTGTGGGACAGGACGCTGCTAGATATGGTCATAAAAGAACACTTTCCAAAAATAAACATAAATGATTCAAGTAAATATCTGGTAAGTAAATTTTTTTAAATTTCCATACACATTTATGTCAGTCCAAATAGGAAACATTTGTAAAAAACTGTGATTATTTTTGAAATATTTTGTAATCTAATTTGTAAGCGTAATTACATTTCCAACAATTGTTTTACATATTTATAGTAAATATGATCTAAATATTCTGGAATATTACTACTGTATTTATATGCTAAATGTAAAACTTTGATTTTAGGCATTTTTCTCTCAAGTAGTATCTAAGACGGCACATTTAATTGGCTTGTGGATGTCAGTCGGCTTTGCTCATGGTGAGATTGTTTTGTTTGATCTGAACAGTATAATCTATTTCCTTTTGGTTAAAGATGGATGGGACACATATGTAGGTGCTGCATTGCACCAAAGCTTATACCTTGACAGAGTTCATTACTAAAGAATGTTAGGGATAAACGTGGAGAATTGAACTATGGATAGTGATTCAGGGCCAGCTTCATTCATCAAAACGAATGGTGGCTTGTTTTAGCCAAAGTGTACAGTACAACTTGTGAGCCATAGCTGCGTTCATATGTTGTACAAAGCCAAAACAAAATCTTTCACAGTTTAGCTTAATATACTCAACTCACCTGGATTGACTGCTTTAAGTCTTGCTCAGAGCCCTATAATAGGAATATATTTTGTTCTCTATGTCGTGGTTAGAACTTTCTTCCTTCCTCTTCCATTTTAGTGCTGTAGCAGCATTCAACCATATTCAGATGTATTGAGGAAAGGGTTGATTTGGAGCTAGGCCTCAGGAGAGGGGGGTGCAGCCGGTACTTTGTTCCAGGGCCCATGGAGTTCAAAGGGGGCCCATGAAGGGGAAAATTTAAAAAAACAATTACAAAACCAAATTTTTAAAAAGCATTTGGGGCAAAGCTCGATGTCAGTATATTCGGTGCAGTGGAAATGAAGTGAGCTGACCTCAGCCAAGCAGTACACGCAATACTTTTTCCCTAGTTCCGCCATCTTACTTTACCCTCCCCCAGAAGTAAAAAGAGCAGTGAAGATTTGACATCCAAATTTGCGATGGGGACCAACTCCTGTCCACTAATCGAGGCAGAACTTTGTGGGTGTGTCCCAGGAAAGAATAGCCAATCGACTTCGAAATTTGTTACGCTCTTCCATGTGCAAAATCTTGTTCCAGCACTTAATAATCCTCTCAGCAGCCCTGTTTGGACAACATGGCCATGCTATAATTTCATTAATAGGGCTTTAAAATGTAAAAGAAACAATGCTGAGGATGTCTTTGGAAGATTTCAGTGATTTGTTGACATTTCTTTACAATTTACTTTGTCTTATTATTACATTTCTTCTTATTACAGTAATTCCTCAAGTTTTTGGGGGGTGAAGGTGATTATTAGACAAATATCCACAGCTACATAAATAATGAAGAGATATATCAATTTATTTCACTTCCTTGTTGTGTGGAATAACTGAACCAATTTTGTTACTCCATAACTGGTGACAGCTGATGTGAATCCTGACATTTTTGGCATTTTCCTAATGGTCAGTGGATAGAAAGAAAATGAGCACTAAGTGGCCCATAGTGATTATGTTTTAAAATGGGCAGAAGTGAAGACAAGGTCAGATTTAATCTATTTAGGAAGGGTAGAAATTGCTACTGTGAAAATCCCCTAAGTTAAGTCATGAAAATTTAGAAAAATATCTTTTTTAGTAATTATTCTAGTAGAAAAATAGTACTAGATCCAGTGGTTGGATTCATTTTTTTTACTACCAGTCGTGTGGGCGTGGCTTGATGGATGTGGCAGGGGAAGGATACTGCAAAATCTCCATTCCCTCTCCCACTCCTGGGGGAAGGTTATTATTGGTTCTCTGAACTACTCAAAATTTCTGCTATTGGTTCTCCAGAACTAGTCAGAACCTGCTGAACACCACCTCTGACAAGATCCCTTCTAAGCTGTTGAACAGCATATGTTAATAAAAGGAGTTAATTGTTGAAGATGGAGCAATACAAAAATAGTATTATTCATTATGATTTGGTTTTAGAACTGTTCCTTATTCTCTGTCACTACTGTGGCTTTTCAAAACACAGACTTATTACTAGGTTGTAGTACACAGGATTCCTAACTAGCTTATCCTTTTCTTTCCAAACTGTATAATGGAAAATAAGAAAGAGAAGCTGTATTTCTTCTGAAAGTATTAAAAGAATCTCAATTTTTGACACTGATCTTACAAACTTCTTAGCTATAAAACGAGGGATTGGATCTGGTTTCCAAATTATTCCTGAATAAGTTTCCGTACTAGGACTTTTTACTGTACTGTTTTGATAGCCATGTTGCTTTATATTTTAGGAGTATGTAATACTGATAATTTCAGCTTATTATCCATAACCATAGATTATGGTCCATTTGGCTTCATGGATTCATACAACCCAGGTGAGTATAACCTAAAGGAATTCAGGATTATTATTTCACAGACAATGAAGCATGAAATTCTAAGCCATGCCTGCGGTTTTTTTATTTTTGACTTCTTAGATTTAAGTGAGACCAAAAGGATTAAATATTGAAATGTATAGGACTCAGAGATTAGAACTGGAATTAGCCAGTTGATGGATTCTTGAGAATTATATTTAAAATATGTCTAAAATTAAATTGATATATTAGGTATGGATAAAATCTTAATTCACGTCAATGGAACTATAAGAAAATATGCTAATTTTGGTAGAGAAAAATGGAGGTTAAAGTTGTAGGTTTTATCAAGGGGATGTAATTTTCTTTTTTGCGTGAGAAGGACAAGGTATGGTTTATGGGAGATAGAATATTCATTGTCAAGTTTCTTTACATTTTCTTTCTTTATAACTGAAAGAGTCCTGTTTGAGAGCCGTTAAAAGCTGAAAGCTATTACTCTTGATGCCATGAAATTAAATATTCATTAGTATAAACAGTGTATCTAGGGCAAACCTGTAGAATGCAGATATATCTCATATGCACTTACAGCCCACATACATTCTGATATGCATGCATTGTTATTAGTCATTATTATAATTTCCATGAAGCATAGTCATAAAAAAATAAATTGTTCATTTAATCATTCAATATTTAAATGGCACTGAAAAAATTTATTTATGGCCCATTTTTACACTTGGGACTTTTGCAGCATCATGGTCATGTGCTCAAAAGTTGGACACTTGGGAATTGTCATGTGTTTATATGACAATTGAACTCTCCTAAGGTCATATAATTACCATCTGTAACCTTCTTAACTGTCTCCAGACAAGCAGAGTGAATGGGGAAGGCCAGATTTGCTGAATGACTCCATAATTCATTTTACAATTGCAGTGATTTGCTTAACAACTTAACAATTGTGGTAAAAGGGTCATAAAATGGTACAAATCCCAATTATCAACTATCTTGCTTACAGTGATGGATTTAAATAATTTAACAACCAGTTCTCTGCCCTAATAACCAGCTGGATAGCCATGGCTGGATGGGCATGGCCAACTCAGTGTCACTCACGTCGAGGGACACTTCATCTCACCTGGCCTCTTGTGACCATGGGGATGCAGCAGCAATCATAAGTGTGAAAAACAGTCATAAGTGCCATTGTAACTTTGAATGTTCATTAAATGAACTGTCGTAAGTCAAGGATTACCTGTATAAAAATACAAAAAGCTTATTTTCTTGCAAAACTCTGCCCTAAATACCAATCATTAAATTAGAAACACCTGCAAGTCAGAGTTACAAATCAGGCAGGGTGCCAGGGCACCTCGAGGAATTAAGATAATTAAAATGCAGTGATAACTATCCGCAGCCAACCCTTTAGCAGAGAGGTCATTTAAGCTCTCCAGAAAGTGGGTGGGCATATTTGGCCTACAAAATACCCAGCTAAAGAGACAAATTAAGTTGAAGCCTCCAAGCTTGTCAGGATCACAATAAAATTAGTACATACCACAGATATCTAAATAAACTTCAAGCCTGGTGCCATGTTACTACGCCTTATCATGAGAGAAAACTAAAATGAATTGAAGAACCCACACCCCTACCTCCTTTTTTTAAAAAAAATCTTACTATCAATGAGCAATCATGTGCCTTGGCCACTCCAAAGCAATGCAAAAGCACCAAAGGTGATTTTTCAAGAGGCAACTGGACTTTCAAGAAAGTCCAGTTGCCTCTTGAAAAAAAGCACCTTTGGGACAGCCATGACCTGGATGACTAAAGAATCCCCATAGACAAGAGACTCCTGTGCTCAGTGAAGTGACAAAAGCATCATTTCACACCAGGAGAAGCAATCCTTAGACCCATTTGCACCACTTAAAGATACCAGCTGGTCTCACTCATCTCACAAGATATCCTAAGGAAATAACCCAGAATTAAGGAAAGATCACATGTCCCCAGAAAGGCAGTAAAAAAAATCAGGGCTAAGCTTGCATCTTGCCTCTTGGAAGTACACCCCAAAAGGACAGTGCCAGGAACCACTAAAGTAGTGAAGGAAGATCCCCTCCCCAGATAGAAAAAGAAATCATGAGGCAGGAAAAAATTCAAACACAATACAAATAATTAAATCACAACAGTTTAAATCCTTTTAAAATTAAAACATAAGCCTTGTCTGGTTCATTGCCAGAGCTCATACCCCAGGCAAGCTCAAGTGTAAACCCTTGAGATAAGACTAACTACAAGGAATGCAATTAGTGCTAGAATGTAGCAAAAGAGCAAACACAGTAGCTGTTGCTTGTTAAACCAATTACCAGAACAAATAGACACAAGAACTAGCCAGATTTCTTAACCCTGCTTCTTTTCAAGAACAGAGATTAACCTTTTTCCTTCCAAACAAAGCTGAAAAGGGAAAATTATCCCATCAATAAACACAGGATTAAATGTCACCAAGCACAGAATTAAACTTCACCAAAAACCAGTTTTAGACCAAAACTCAGGGTATGTAAACTCATGTTTGAATGTCAATCTTTCTAGCTAACCAAGAAGTCTTGCTGAACATCACTCATCTTGGTTCCTTGTCACTAAAAGCTTCTTTCCAAAAGCTCTGTTTTGTTCAATTATTTCTTTAAAGTGCTGATAGTTGCATCCCGACTGGAAAAACTCCCAACAGGGAGTATTTTCTCCCAACAGCAGCTTAAAACAACCCTTCCCTTTAAGAAAGTCAAGCCCCAGAAAAATATCAGCAAAGGGTGGGGGGAAGGAACAACTTTGAAGCTCAGGCAGTAAGTCTGGGCATACTGCCAAGAACCTTTAGCTGTTATAAGGGTTAATGGAGAGGCAGTTTCTGTAAACAGGGCAATACAAATTAGGCTAGAAACAACACCAAAATGTTTCCTTCTGCCTTCCTTACAGGATTAGCCCTGTAAAGTGGAGAAAAACAAAAGGAGATTTCTTCCAACAAGCGGTTCTCCGAACTGCTCATAAATTTAACAAACGTTTCTCTTGAATAGGTGTGAATTGGCTGAATCCCACCACTGTCTGTAACCTTCTTAACTGTCTCCAGACAAGCAGAGTCAATGGGGAAGGCCAGATTTGCTGAATGACTGCATAATTCATTTAACAATTGCAGTGATTTGCTTAACAACTTAACAATTGTGGTAAAAAGGTCATAAAATGGTACAAATCCCAATTATCAACTATCTTGCTTAGCAACAGAAATGTTGGGTTCAATTGTGGTCATAAGTCAAGGACTTCCTGTGTATTTAAAAAATAGATAGTTTAAACCACTGATTTTGGTTTGTAGTTGGGGTAAAAAGATACATTGCAATTTTACACTAAAAGACAAATAGCGCGTTATTTTCCTCGGGCTAATCTAGCCTAAATAAATACGCTTCCATTTAGAAATTGTCTGTAGTTATTTACTAGCTGTATAAAATTTTCCTTATTTTAAATCAAGATGAATGAACGTGGTTGGCTATTTCAAACGTTCCACTGTAGTAAAAATAATGTTTTGTTTCAGACTTTGTTCCAAACACATCTGACGATGAAGGACGATATAAAATAGGAAATCAGGCAAATGTTGGAATGTTTAATCTGAACAAACTGCTAAAGGCTTTAAACCCTTTATTTAGTCCAAGACAAAAACAACTGTAAGTAATCCTTTAAAATGTCTTCCTATTTAAAAAAGTTGATGAGATGACTATTCATTTCAAAAAGAAGACATTTTCCTGCAAGAAAATATTTTGAAAATTGAAATTATGTTTTACAATGGAAGTGCTTGTAAAAGAATAAAAGTGTTTAGTAGATTTATGGAAATGACTATTTTATAAACTAAAATTTTGTGCTGTTGCTGCTAGGAAACTGAAAAAGAAAAAATATGGTGGTTTTTTTTGTCTTTTTGCTTTAGTTTGGTCAAAAATTAAAAACATGCTTAGAAAGACATTTTTTTTTTCTGAATATGATCTGTAGTTTTAGAGACAAATGGGAAAGAGATCATTTGAAGCATCAGTCCCTTTCATTATTATTATAAAATTGTCCCAAATGCATCTCTGGCAAGAATAATTTAAGTAACATCAGTTCACCTTGGAATATACAATTGAATCCACAAAAAAGGCAATGAGGATGAAAGAGGCGGACCATGATTATACAAATATCAAATGTTTGCTAACTATTCTAGATATTTTGTCTCATAAAAATATTGAAGAAGCTACAATACCTTAGTGTAAGCCTAAAATTTAGGCAGTGATTCAGCTTGGATGCATTCCTAATTTCATAAAGATGGTTTATTAAGCCAGGAAAAAACTTTTATCTCAAATGCTGTAGTCTAGCTATTTCCTTCATTTTGTAATTTCATGCATTAGATTCAGCAATGGGAGTTTTTCTAGACCACTTTTCTTGGACAATGTACAATACCCATGAACCTAAATCACGCATTGCAAAATTAAAACTTGTATATAAGAAGAGGAGACAAGGAGCCAAAACCTTATTGCAGCTCAGAAATTTATGGTATATTAAGTAGAAATGTTATTTCCAAAAAAGCCTTAGAAATCAACCTTTTCATACTATGAACACCATTGTGTCTGGGTTTCTTGTTATCCTCCTGAAAATCTCAGAATCTTGTGAGATTTCAGTTCTGGAGTCTGTAGATGTAGATGTGACAAATTTGATAATCTTGTAAGATTTCAGCCATGGTTTTATTAATTGTAATAAGTATATTAAAATTTAATAAAGAAAGGCAATTAGTCCTACTCTTTGTTGGGAGAGTGTTGATGGATACTGATCCTCAGAGGTGATAAAAACCATGTTTACCTAGCAAGGCAGGTGAATTTTTGGACTTTGCAACCTACAAATTTTATTGTTTAAATAAAGGTGGGAAAAACACATTTTATGACACACAGAAAATATTAGTCTCAACTCACATCTCCAGATGGATGAAAAAGACTCGGCTAAAATCCAGGAAAACCACTTTCAGTCGATTCAGAGATTCTGAGCTGGTTGTATTATAGTTCTTAGAGTACCTATCTTCTGTTCTCATGGGAATCCCTGCTGTTGAGTTCTTAGTAGTCTTTGAGCTTCTTTGTTTCCCCCTGTAGACATTTCATTGCCATGCCAGGAAATCTGGGTATGAGAGAAAGTGAGGTTTGCTGACAATTTATACATCGTAGCTTGTCCTGCCAGTCTTGGTGTCCTTCTTAATAGTTCAGTGATTGGGAGGTATTTCTTTTTCCCAAATAGTTTATGGAGTGTCTATTTCTGCTTGTCTAGTGTTGGCTGGTGGAGATGATATGTGCATTGTTTCCTTTCTTGACTTTTGGATTGTATCTTTTAAATGGCATGTGTGGCTGTATTTATCTCTGCATGTCTATCAGTAAATCTTAAAGAATAGCAAGAATAATGAGCTACAAATATTCTCTACTCTTGGAATTTCTGCTGAACTGATTAGAAATTATACAAACCAGGATATCAGCCATCCAACATAGTATCAGTGGAAGAGCTATGACTGGAATTGTCTGTTTCCTTGACTCCGCCCCGCCCCCCCACTTCATGAAATAGGTGTGTTAATCCTATCAGAACTTAATTCATCTATTTTTATGTTTACTGAGGGAAAAATGCAGATCAGACTAAAGAAAGATCAGCCATTTGCTGCCAAAGGTTAGCAGGTTGCCAATGCAGGATTATCCATCTTACTAGATCATCCAGGGTAGCATGTCTAATACCTAAATATCTATGGATATTCTCCATCATCCAAGGTCATGGTTGTCCCAGAGGTGCTATTTCAAAGGCAACTGGATTTTATTGGGTTATTTTCTTGAAAACATTTCATTTCTCATCCAAGAAACTTCTTCAGTTTTGACAGAATAGTCAAATTTATATTCTGAGGAATTTGGAGGAATTTATATTCTGTGCAGTCACTACATGTTAGCACTCTGAGGGTCAGCCATTAGCTCTCCAAGAATCATTAAGACTACTTGGAGGTTTATCTTTATCCTTGGAGTCACCTGAATGAGAGTGCAAATGGATGTGGGGCTGCTGAAAGGATTGTGTTGTAAATAAGAGATAGGTGGTGTCTTATATCCCTCCCCCTCTATTGAGCAACGGCTGTTCAACTTTAATATAGATGGCCTCTTCGACCTCTCTTTGACCTCTCTTTCACACCAATGGCCTTCTTTGCCCAGAATGTGAACTTTGCTGTTTTCAGAAGAGTGACTTCCGTCTTTCGGATGGAGATGAACTGCTGAATGTTGCCCTGATCAGTTTGTTTTCCTATGTTTTGCCATGTGTTTGTGAAGTGGTTGTTTTGTTTCCCCAATGTACAGATCTGCACATGTCTTACTACACTGTACTGCACATATGACATTGCTGTTTGTTTCTGAATGCTTTGGGGTGGACAAGCTGCTGTCTTAATGTATTCTTGGCTTTAAAGTGTGCACATGTTATGTTGGTTGAAAATCCTATAGAGCTTTTCAGATATTCCTCCAACATATGGAATGACAACATGACTCCGTTTGTTATTTTCTGTTATGGAGAAGTTCCTGCTGGATCTTTTTTTGCATTTGATGAAGGCCCAGATGGGGTAGCTTCCTTGATGTGTTTTTGTTCTTTTTGTCTTGCTGGTAGGTAAACTGTCTGGCTTTCCTGGACTGTGCAGTACACATTAAGAAAGGCAGAAACCTACACACATTTACATATAATAGAGCGCAAACTAGGAGTTATCTGAGTGCTAATGACCAGATGACTGCAAATGATATAAATCCTTCCATTTCCCCCTTCTGTAAGGAAAAAATCAAAGAAAGTCCAGCTGCTTTTAGGAAAAGTGCCTATCTAATATCTGAACAATAACATCTGAAAATGTTATTAAATGGATTTTTTTTTTTTGCTGAAACATTTGCTGAACAGGGCTTCTCAAATACTTGAAGGATATCCTCAACAATATTATAAAGGGTATGTAATTATTGGAACTATTTTTTAACAAAAATGCACATATTTCTGTGACATTAGTTTTGCCATGCTAATACATTTGTTTCATTCGTCTTCAGCTTTGTAGAACTATTCAAGACAAAATTAGGTCTGCTAGGAGAGAATGAGGATGATGATTATTTGATTGCTTTCCTTCTAAAAGTGAGTTGTTTTCTTTGATTAAATATTTGTTCAGTACCTTGAGTTATCAGTAAAGGCTGACACAAAAATGTGGTCCTATTTCTTAGCTCATGGAAGATACAAGGGCAGATTTCACAATGACTTTTCGGCAACTCAGTGAGATTTCAGAAGATGAACTCAAAGATCTTAATATTCCTAAGGTATTGTAATGTACCAATTGATACATCATTGTTAAGAAAAAAAATGAGCCTTCTTCTTTTGTGGAAGTGGATACAACATAATGGATTACATCCAGATTGTTCAGCAAGTCATTGAAAGGCACAAGTACACCTTGCGTCTGTGCATGGCTTTCATCGACTATGAAAAAGCATTTGACTCAGTATTCCAGCGAACAATAATTAATGCACTGCTTAACCAAGGTGTGGTTACTGCTTACACAAACTTACTGCAATCAGTAGACGAAAAACAATGGAGACAATTTGCCTTATTGATCTTAAAGTGGAAATTTTGGTGTATGACAAAGCAACACAATATCAGCCACCATTTTCTCAGCTTGCCTTGAAGCAGTATTTCACAAACTAGACCAGGTGAAAGATGGAATAAAAATCAATGATGCCTTTTTAAATCACCTAATACTTGCAGATGATGTTCTCTTCTCACAACACCCAGAAGAGCTACAAAGACACATATAAGAGCATCACAAAGCAAGAGAACCATTTGGCTTAAAAATAAACCTGAAAAAAGCTAGGTTATGTTTAATAAATCTACCAAAGAAAGAAAAAAAATTAAATCTGGACAAGAATTAGATGTAGTAGACCACTACATATACATTGGCCAACAGATTTCAATGGAAGGTGATATAATAAAAGAAATTTAAGGGCGTGTTAAATGTGTTGGCCAGCATTGGGCAAACTATGCATAATTTTCAAGAACAACCTCCCACTATGCCTGAAGAGTTTTAGATCAGTGTGTGTTATATGCTCCAACGTATGCCAGTGAAACATGGATACTAACCTCACAATCGATACAAAAGCTAAGACGCATGGCACAAAGAGCCATGGAAAGATACAATACATGCTCGGCATTAGAAAACAAGGTAGAAAGACTTGCACATGGATTAGAGAGCAAACCAAAATATACAATATCAAGAGCAAAAAAGAATTGAAATGGGCTGGTCACATAGTGAGAAGAACTGATAGCAGGTAGACCAAGGCAGTCCTAGAATGGACCCCACTTGATAAAAACTGCCCATGAAAGAAACCTAAAACAAGACCGATCAATGACGTCAGCAACTATTGCCCGCCCATTTGACAAAGCACAGTGTAAGTTGGATACATGCGGAAGAGGCCTTCATCCTGCAGTAGATAGAAAATGGCTAAAATGATGGTGATGATAGTGATGATGATACACACACACAATACTTGCTGATGTTGTCGATCCATCTTGTTTTAGGTCTCTTTCTTGAGCACTTTTTATCAGGGTGGAATCCATTCTATGGCTGCCTTGGTCCACCTGTCATCAGTTCTTCTTGCTATGTGACCAGTCCATTTCCATTTCAATTCTTTTACTTTCTTGATGATATCATATACTTTTGTTGGCCCTCTAATCCATGTGCAGAGGCCTTTCTGTCTTATTTTGTAATGCCGAAAATAGGAAGAGAAAGTAATATTAAGCACATTCACCACTTTGAGTCATTTATAGAAATAATTAAGGTGGGAGATACATATTTCCTACATGTGGTGAAAGTGCTTAGTACTACTTTCCCTTCCTATTTTCTCCACAACAGCAATCCTGTGAAAAGAGTTGGGCTGTCTCCTGAGATCTAGGCCAACACCCTAACCACTAGACCAAGGGTCTGCAATCTGCGGCTCTGGAGCCACATGCGGCTCTTTCTGGAGCCTCTGCTGTGGCTCGCTGTCAGGTGATCCCATCACTGGCTGGCCCCTCTCCTCCTCTCCCCTTCCCATCACTCCTCGCCTGGCCTGAGAAGTAAAGGTGATGGTGGATGATGGAGACTCGCTCCATATTCCAGATCAGGAGGTGACTGGGTGGGTGTGAGTGATGTCAAGTTGGCCATGCCCACCTAGTCATACTGGTTGTTAAAGTATCAGCTCCCAGTGTTTTCTTTTCTGTGGGAAACGGGTCCAAATGGCTCTTTGAGTGTTTAAGGTTGCAGACCCCTGCACCAGACCAAATTGGATTTCTGATAAGATTGCAGATCTTATGTCACAATCTGGCTAGATACCAATTTTTTTTAAAATAATGTTTCAATGTTTGGTTTTTAGAAGAAAGAAGAGCAGAATTGGAACAGCTGCTTGTTCTAATGTCTATCTTTTTAGGTTTCCATGGTAGCAAAACATTTATGACTCTGATAGGTTTCCTTTCCAGAGGAACAAAAATGCTTCCCAATAGAGCTAAAATTCTAAGGAGTTTAGAGTTTCCTTATATGAGCATAGAATATTCCAGGATATACTGATCTCTTGTCTGTTATTGTTCCAAATGCCTAAGATTGTCTATAGATTTGCCTGATTGCAAAATAGAGTCTACCGAATATTAACAATAATTTGGCACTCATTTGTTAATTGAAAAGCCAAATTGTTGCAATGATTTCCTTAACAAACATTATTTTCTTTACCAGCTCATCACAATCGGGATACAGCCTGGCATTGTCAGTATTGTAATATATTGTTTTATATATTCTGTTTGAGCAGTGGAACAAACTCACTGTCCTCTATGCCAACTAAGAAAAGTGGGTTTTAATTTCAAGAAAAATCCTAACTCTGATCCAGGCTGTTCAAATGTTGTTGTCTTTTGTGTGCAGAGAGATTTTTGGCCAGTAGTGTGTGCTTGGGATATAGTTTTTTTCAGAGACATTGGTTATCTTAATCCAGGGGTGTCCAAACTTTTTTCAAAGAGGGCCAGATTGGATGAAGTGAACATGGTGGAGGGCCGAACATTTTTCCG
>JAOYMU010000077.1:17732052-17744187 GCA_025802295.1 Psammodynastes pulverulentus
CAAGTCTTAAAGTTGCCAAGTTTGGAGACCTCTGAACTAAGACATACAGGTATTTAAAGTCTATCTGCCATTACAGAGTCATTTGTTATCTTCAGTGGCACCTGTAGGACCTATGTCATTATCAGTAGCCTTTGACAGTGACAATCCTTATAAAACTATCCCTCCCTTTAAATTATTCTGAATCAAGACTTGAATAAAAGTGTTACTGACTGGGCGTCAAAAATTGGACTATGGTTTGGGCCAGTCTCTAAGTAATAAGAACATGGATAGAAGTAATAAAGAATAGTTTAAAATTGTATTTAGATTCTAGAATTCTTAATTTTATTTGTCATTTCAAAATAGAGCTTATTAATTAAGAAGTCTATTATTTCTAACACTATTACTTTGGAATCCAATATATTACTTTCTTCAACAATCATTGATTTCTTGATATCCTCAACATGAGTAATGCAGATCAATGCATTTATAAGCCACTTTAAAATCAAATGATCTTGAAGTGATTTAAGAATTAATAAAACTATCAGAAAGCAAACAAGATATGGTTGTGCATTCATATGTAAGTAGGTTCAATTTATACACTTTTATCTGTAACAAAGAATACATAATGATATTAGTAGCATATTACATATTAAAGAATCTCAATGCAATTAAACTGTAACCTTGTTGTTTACTTTAGTGCAGTGTAATTGCACAGAATTGACACAATCATAGGTAATAATGTTTATACTAGATACATTGGTGCAAACTAAAAATATTAAGAAAGAAAAATATAAGGTTGGTAAATTTGAGGAAAGCAATCTTGCTTAAAATCCGGTTGTAATTTTAGAAATTATAACTGGAATAGAGAAATGGGGCATAGGATAAAAAACAGGATCAACAGAATTTCAAAATGAAGATAATGTTCTCATGTTTGTTTGATATATGTCTCAATCTTCATAATTGCTAGTCTGTCTCAGTGCTAAAACACATTGAGAATCAAATGTAAACTATAACATTCATGTTAGCAAACAGTAATGTATTAAGAAATCCTTAACATTCAATTAGCTTTTCACATAGGCACAATATTAAGCTAGTCCCTTTATCCTGGTAGTATCCATAGATATGTACTATAAGCTGCAAGCTACAACAATGCAAATAATATCATGACACACATTTGTTTCTCTGCAGACATCCTTGATAGAAACTATGCTTTTCATTACAACTCCGAAAAAGTTAGGAAATAGTCATATTATTTAGTTTCCTTAAGTAATTTGTTCTTCTATTGAGAAAGCTGAATTTCTGTTACAATTAAAGAAAAAGTATTTCTTCCTACCTATTAAACTCCTTATCTTCAGAAGATTTCATTTGGATTCTTGAACTTATATTTTCCCATATGATATATTTTATATTTGTGTTATTTTTTACTTTCCAAAATGTCAAAATGTGTCTAATATTTTATAACATATATTTTTGTAAATTAAGAAAAATACTATTTCATTTTTTTAAAAAAAGGCTTCAGCGAGAGTTTTGAAAGGCAAAATATACACTCCTGAAGGCAAGTTGAATTGCACTGTTATTGTGAAAATCTCCCCACCTGATATATTTCTGAACATTTCTTCTTGCTAATCTGGTCTTGGAGTAGTTGTGGCTGTGATTCTGAGCTCTTCACCAGTCTTACACAGAGCAATCAGCCCCCAGAAAATGGATTCCTCCAGGTATCTTGGAATACAACCTAATATTGACATTGGATATGCTTGTGACCCAACATAGCTGGAAGGTATTAGATTGTGGGAAGCTGATGTAGATGAAAATGCGCTTTTCTCTTATCCTTCTGCTCATTCTTAATCATGACTCAAGTATTAATTCCTTGTTTCCTGTTACTCTGAGACTGGTATTTGATAGCTCATAGGAAAAACTTTTTGTTCAAAAACAATATCTGCAAATTATTTGTTATAATGAGTGAGTGTACTGTATTCATGCTAAGAGGTGAGGATTTGCAAGAAAAGCCAGACTTTTGAGGTTTTATTATGTTTTTGCCAAATTGTACACTATATTTCCCTGAATTGATTCCCTGGAATTTTATAAAAGTTCTATCAGAACTTTATGGAAAAATAATTAAAGTGCATTTCTCTCACATAGCCCTAATCAGCATACTGCTCTCTACACCACTCTAAAATCACATGAATGGGAAGAGAGAATGGGCTTCGCATGGATATTATGGGCAACCATTTGTAGCTATGAATAACATAATTGACTATACAGTTCAGAAATTCCAATCTGTTGCTGATGTTGAAGCTTCACAGACCAAAATTATTTTCTTGTTTAAATTAACTCCCTTTGAAATGAATGTTGTTGTTTTTTAATAATATTTGCCACTAGCTTGTTCTTTGGCAAGGCTAGGGTTTATTTCTTGCTCCGGTTGTTGAATTCCAACTCTCATCCAACATGGGTATAGGTTAGGAATTATGTAATTTATTAACCCATAATACCCAGGGCATATATCCCTCTTCAATTCACATGAGCACATATGGAATATTCCAGTTATACAACAGAAGCTAAAATTATTGGGAGTATCAAGCATCTATCTAAATGTAATTCTATAATTAGGGTTGCATTTATAACCAAAGTATCATATGATATGGCTTTTAGTCCTTTTGCTGTCCAAAACAGAATATGAATTTCTGTATAAATATATAAATAAATATTCTGTTATGTGTAATCAGTAATTGTATGAGTGTGGACTATTCTTCACACAATCTTGCACTGTGGCTTATCTTTGCCTAACTGATGAATAATTTATTCTTGAGATAACATTCTATTCAATTCAAAAATGTTAAATTAGCTAGAAATTAGTAACAGATCTGTTTACATGATCATCTCCAGCTTTACCTTCTCATCAATATAAATGAAATAATACATATTGAATACAGTATGCACATTTTTATGCCAGAGCCAAGTGGGGGGGGGTTGCCAATTGTTTCTGGCCATCTCCCATCCATGAAGCGTCCAAGAGTTGACCTGCTTAGCTTCAGCAGTGGTACTGCATCATATGCTTTCAGATCATTCTCCCTATCAAAGCGAGGATTAATGAGATGCAGCTTAAAAGCTAGTGTGGTTCACTGCATAGATTTGATTATTATTTCATATGATGTGAATTGGGGAATCATTATGACTGTTGCTTTAAGAGATCCAAATCAAGACTTGAGTCATAGGCAAACCAGTCACTGATACTTGAATGAAGGATAATATGAACTCTTCTCATTCCATGTAGCAACACTGAAAAACTGGCAGCTGACTCCACCTTCAGCTCTGGTGATGGGACAGCATCTTCACACCTGAAGGCAAGAAATCAGTTGAAAGAAAGCAGGGCAGATAATGTGGCTCACTCCAAGGATCTGCCACTCAGGTCATCTGCCCCATTCTCCCTAATGGTAGAGCTGACTTTAATTGAAGCAGGTAAGAGGCTGATAGCTCCCCTCATCTGTGTTTCTTTCCCCCACTATTCTATAACGCCTTGTACAAACAGCAAGTGATGGGACATCACTGCACCATTGACTGATTCAAGTTGATTCCTGTCTCACATCATATAATGTTATCTCACGGGACCTGAGCATTACGCAGTGTAATGATGTCGGATCATGCATTCCATTACAAAGAAAAAGAAACAAAAAGATAACATTTCTAAAATTAATAATATTACAGCTCTCCCTGGATAATTATTTTTGTGAGGGAGCAAACCAGTTGCTTAGAAGAATCATGAGTTATTTAGTCAACAGGAGCTGAAACTTTGTTCCCTGACAGGCTAGGAATTCCTTGGTGGATTTCAGTAAGATATTCATCAGAGTTTGTCAAAGATGGGGTCTCCCCAGCTAAACAGAAAGGGATAAATATGACGCCATATTGTAAAACATGTTTTTGAAAACACCACAGTTGCATCTTTACATTTTTGGCTAGAATTAGTGGAAGTCTGCAATGCAGTCTTGATGGGTTGCCTGTATTACTCTGGAAAACCTTCCACCTGTAGGAATTCCTTTCCCATCCCCATTTAAAGACATTTTTTTAACTTTCCAATGTTCTCGTTCTAAACAAATCAAACCTGGTGATGCTTCCTCAGCTTGGGACACTCGTGAGTGCACCATTTTTAGTCAAGAAAGAAATTCAGCAGCAGAATTTTGTCCTTAAACTACACCACATACCATAAGGCAAAACTGGGCTCCTCCTTACAACAGGAGAGTAAGAAGAGGTTGGGGCTTTAAATAAGCAAAACTTACAATCTCCAGGGTGGGACCTGGCAATCTTAGATTAAAGTGGGGTGTGCCAATAAGGTAGACTCTTCATTTTAAGTATACCTGAATATTAAAGGTGCTATAAAGTGACTAAAAATAAAGAATTCTTAAGTGATGCAGATTAAGAAAACACTGCATCATCTGCAGTGTAAACCACACTGAATTCAGTAGGGTTTATTTCAAAGTAAACATGCATAAGACACATCTGTACAAGTTCATGACAAGTGATGTAGTAGTAGTGCATGTTGTTTAGTATTCCCTTCCTTACTTCCTCACTTTAGTTTAACAGTACAATAAGCATAGCCATAACCATTTAGTCTCTCTTTCTTAAATGAATTTTGACAGCACTGAAGAGGAAAAAAAGCTATTCACACTAATCAGAATATATTTTTCCTACCTCCCAACATTTCCTCTATGATTTCAAATCAACATAGTGTAAGACACCAAGCAAGATCATTAGGATGAATTATTAAAGTCGAATTCTTGGAATGTTAAATAACTTTTTCCAATTTTCTAAAAAACAATAGAAACATTATCTCCAGATTATTTTAGAATAGTGCCCTCATTTCTAAGCATCTAGCAGTAATAAATTAATTAGGATTGTGATTAGTCTGAAATGATAGCTTCTGCTAGTATATATCATTTATGGACAAGTGCAAGACAAGAAACATATCTCATATAAAAACCCCTGAATTACTGCATAAAGTTATAACTAAAAATGACAATTAAAATAGCAAACCCCAATATAAATCATGAGAAAAAGTGTTTTCTTATAAGCTGCTAATGAAATAAACAAAGGGTGTATTATTTTTTGAACTTTAGATATCTGCAGATTGCATAAATGTGTTGTGTCATATAATCATATCAAAGTTATCTGCAAACATTATACAAACTGGAATGCTTTAATATGAGACACAACCACATATATATGTTCATAAGAAAAACAGAGCCGTTATATAAAAATCTAATTAAGGGAATGCATTAAGTTAGCTGTGCCATTGAGGTTAAGGAGAGGAAAAAATATAGTTTCTGGAATGGGTACGCAAGCTACCTCCAGATGTTAAAAAGTTAGATTTATCTCTAGCTGGTGCTCTCCAGATGTCTTGAACTTAGGCTGAATACATTGCTGTCTCAAAGAGCAAGGCACTGCTCCCTATTTTCATGCCTAACAGCTAACTGGATTGACAACGTTTCTTTAATTCAGGTAGGAGATAGCCTTTTCCAATCAAGGCTATAAGGCATTCAAAAGAGGCTGCCTTGTCATCACAGGGCACATTTCAACCCTCTTAATTTCCTAGTCAGCACCATCTCTTACCTTCCTTGAAGGGGCATTATGGAATTGAAGTCCAGCACATCTGGAGAGTTTCAGGTTTGGGAAGGCTAGTTTCAAGATTTATCTGATTTTGTGAGGGCTTTTTTTTTTTAGTAGACAATGAATTTCTGCCCATGTTAAACCAATCGTAGCCTTAAGGATTAGTGTAACTCGTGTTAAGATATTCTTCTTGCCAACCCCACATATTTTACAAAAAGAAAGAAAGAAAGAATGACTAAAGGCATATTTTTCACTCATCTGAAATGTAAACTTGTTAGGGGCACGAAGGGGCTTCATGTCCTGAATTGCACTGATAACATTGTTGGCACTCAAGAACAAAGAAAAGATAAATCGATTTTTGCTTAGTTCCTATGTGCATCTCTGTTGAAACGAGGCTTCTTTAGAATTTGCAGGTTGTATTAACTTTTGCCCCCACTCCTCCTCTCCCCTCCCCTTCTTCTGTGGCATCTCTTTTTCACAGTCTATCTTCTTATTTCTGATGTGCCTCTGTTTTATTTGAGCTTAAGTTGGTTGCGTTTGATAAAGCTGTATTTCTTTCTGCTTTGGGTAATTCTGGCCCCTCATACTCCCAAGGGCAGATTTCCACACGAGACATTAAAGGTTTCTGTGAATTATTTGTTGCTGATCTAGCAGGATTAGAAGGAAATACATTCCCTGGTGGAGAGGAAGATGCATGTTTTGTCTGAATTCCTAGTTTATTGGTAAAATCTTTCTCTGTGGTTTGAATGGTCGCTTTGGGGGGCATATCCTTGGAATCTCCCGCACAAATACTCTCTGTATAATGTTTGTTACTTATATTTTCACTTTTTGTCCCAGAAACTTCTTGCAGAGCTTTGGGACTCCAATTTTCTTCTTCTTCCACCTCATGTTCTTCTTGAATCTCCCAAGGACTCACGTCAACTTTCTTGGTGCTCTTTTGAGAGGGTATCTGATACTCTTCAGTGGTCTTAGGTTGAGCTTGGGCATTTGTTTGAGGAGGGTGGAGTGTCTCTGAGTCAGAGGAAGCAATAGAGACGCGCTTTTGAATTTTAGAATCAGAAAGCCCAGTCTCTGGAACCTGGTCATGGATTTCCCAAGGACAAATTTCTTCTATGTCAATACTTGTCTCCAACAGGCATTTACCAGCTCCTGCATCAAGAATGGACTTTTCCTGTTTCATGATCCCAGATTTATGAGGCTTCTTTGACTCTTCAGCTTGGGTTGAGTTTCTTCTATAGGAATCTTTATAGTCAGTCTTTTCAGAGCTGGGGTGCTTTTTGCTGACCTCTTTGCTCTTTGGTTGAGACTTGTGAGATTTGACACTTTCTTCATTTTGCGTTTTCCCTGCTAACCCCAGAGTTTTCTCTTTGGCACTGGCAATAACACTAAGTG
The DNA here is from genome assembly GCA_025802295.1 of Psammodynastes pulverulentus. Lineage (NCBI taxonomy): Eukaryota > Metazoa > Chordata > Lepidosauria > Squamata > Psammodynastidae > Psammodynastes > Psammodynastes pulverulentus. Next base: position 17,739,022 of record JAOYMU010000077.1, read on the forward strand.
ACTTCTGTAACACAGATGTTCTTGGATGGAGAGGCTTCTTATCTGCACTTAGATTGTGAGCGCTCATAGATTTGCACACCAAGGGGACATTTTCGGTAGACACAGCTTCAGTTTTTTCTACAGGCTTTTGGGTTGCTTTGCTTTCAGAAAGAGAATCCAATAATGATGTCTCTGCAGTCGAAATAACCTCTCCACTTTCTGTGGTTAAACTTTTTGACTCTTCGGTTGGGTCTCGGACATGGTCATATGTGCTGTGGGACTTTTTTAAGGAGAAAACTCTGTTTCTCAAAGATTCCTCTTTTGGCTTAATTTGTCCACTACAATCTGGTGGATTTTTCCTTGCCATGGCAATGTTTTTGGAACTCCCGTGTTCCAGAAAATCTTTTTCCTCCCGTGAACATTGCCTAGTGACAGTCTCGGGAATTTCAGTAATTCGTCTCATGATTGAGCGGCCCAAACCTTTTTTTGAGCATCTCTTTTTCTGGAGGTGTGGATTGTTGGTGATCATTTTTTTCCTTTTATAGATCTCCAACTGGGCATACAATTTCTTCAATTCATCCTGCAAAGCAATAGACAAAATAAGCAAGGATTGTATATATTCTGCAAAGGAAACCTAGAAAGAAGCTTGGCTTCTCCAACCATGGAGAAGCCAACTACAAATCCATTTGTAAAACATCTTCATCTATCAATTGGCATAAGCTGCTTAGGATCATTTAAGCAGGCAGCATGTAAATAATTGTAATAAATCAATAAGTAAACAAGTCAATATAATTTGCCATGGTGGCACAGTGATTAGAAGGCAGTATTGCAGGCTAATTCTACATCCTCCTAATCCAAGAATTCAATCCTAACTGTCTCATGGTTGACTCAGCCTTCCATCCTTCCAAGGTCAGTAAAATGACGACCCAGATTTTGGGGGGCAATATGCTGACTTTGTAAACTGCTTAGAGAGTACTGTAAACGGAGGTGGACTGATGCCAGTTCGCACCAGTTCAGGAATACTGTTAGTGAAGATTATGTACAGTTCAGTGAAATGGCAAATGCCACACTGGCTAGACCCCCCTCTCTGCCCCCCTTCCTGTCATGCCTTATCTTGCCTCACCTGCCTTGGTCAGTGGCTAGAATGATGCCTGCGGCCAGCTGCACTCTTTGCTTACTCATTTGCCCAGACCAGGTGGTTTCCATGGCCCAGCTGATCTTCGCACCTCGCCCGCTTGCCTGCCTTCACCACAGCCTACCATGTTGGCCAGGTGGCCCAGCAGTTGCCTATGAAGGTAAGGCACTGGCCAAAGGGCTGCCTTGGAGTGCGTACAATTTTCTGAATGTTGTCGGCTGCCCTGCTCCCTCCTTGTAGTTCTCCAGCCTGCCAGAGCGCTGCCTTCCCTGCTCCTGTCTCTCCACAGCTGGCCGAAAAGGGTACTGGCAAAGGAAGAGATTTACAAGCATGCAGGATCATGGAGCTATTTGTCTGAGGTTTTTATGGCCTGCCAGGACAGGGAAATCCAAAACCTACCCAAGAATCAAGAGAGGCGCATGGGCGAGTCCTGCCGGCAATGTGAGGTGTGAGCGTGTTTGCTCTGTGTGTATGTTTGAGGCCAAGAAGGAGAAGACTTGGTTGAATTTTTCCTCCTCCCTTCACAGTGAAGCTGTTCAGAAGACAGATGCCATGACCTGTCCCTTTAAGGTCCCCACTCCGTCACCTGGCTTCAGCTTGTGGAGGGACCAGGACCGGAAGAATTGAGCCCTTTTCCTTTGGCAATGGCAGCCCCGCTTGGCTGCCTTTGAACAGGGCCAGATGGTGCGTAGCATCAAAGTATCTTAAAGGGACAGGCTGCGGCAGCTGCCTGCTGAGCAGCTCTGCTGTGAAGGGAGGCAGAAAAGTTTGGCCTCAAACATACAGAGAAACACACGCACATGGGACCGTCTGCGAGGAGATGGTGCATGGGTGAGTCCCTCCAGTGCTGTGAGATGTGTGCATGTTTTCTCTGTGTATATGGTTGGACGGAGAAAGAGGAGGTTGTTGGGGAAGAAGTGGGGAGAGTGAGTAAGGAGCCTCTGAAGGAGGGGAAATGGGATAGAGGTAAGTGAACCGAACCAGTGAGTCCATGGTGGTGGTGGGAGTTTAGAAAGGCAGGAGCTGGATGCACAGACTGAACACCGCGAGGATGGAGAGGGAGAAGGGGGTGACTGCTAGCAGAGAGGAGAGTGCTTCTGGGACAAGGGGAGCTGGGAAGAGAAAAGGCAGCTTGCAAAAGTGGAGGCAGGACAGCAAAGCAAGAGAATGCGTGAACATTTGGCCTGCCGGGTGGCCTCTTTATTCCCCCTTGCTCCCCCTTCCTCCCAAGGTAGCCTGGCAGCCTTTTTATTCCTGCTTTCTCACATGAGAAGAGACTGAAGGGCCTTCTTAGCCAAAATTTCCATTGCTAAGCAAGATTTAAGTAAGCTTTGCTCCGTTTTGTGATTTTCCTTGCCACCATTAAGTGATGTTCAGTAGTAGTAAATAAATAGAGATTGTATCATTGAAGCCGGGAAGCAGGGCCAAGCGTGATGTCGAGTTGGCCACACCCACCCAGTCACATGACTACCCAGCCACACCCACCCAGCCAGTCATTAGGGCAAAGAACTGGTTGTTAAAAAAATCTGAAGCCCACCACTGACTGTAAACACTATGAAGTGGTACATAAATCTAAGTTCTATTGCTATAATCCATGTGAGTGAATATATGTGTGGAGAAGACTCCTAGAATCTACCATCAAGTGAATTCTTAAAGATAAAATAGTAACTTAGATTTTGTAATCATTTCCCCCATGAATTACTGTGAATTTGCAAAACATATGAGCGGTTTGTTTGCCCAAGATGGGAACTCTTGCCTCACTCTGTCTCATAGGTTTCATAGCATCCTATTCCTGATGAGTGTCTGTAGACATTATTTATAATTTATCTGCTGTTCTCTTCATATCAGCCACATATCAACAAGCAACTAATATTTGCTTGTCCCTATAGTTAGAGATATTGGAGGAAAATGTCTTTATAGCTGCAAGAAGCTTTTAGATGCAGTAAGAAGGGTAGCCAAAAGCTTCCTCTTATAGTGATCACTCAGATTTTGAAAGGAGCAAATAAAAAATGCACCTAAAATAAAGACTGTGAGGAGGTCTTTGTATGTATTGCAGATAAAGGAAATTTTGATAGGAAAGGAAGGAGATACCTCAAGATAGGGCACCACCTGAATGGCATTGTTTGCAACTCTCTATTGATCAGTTGAAGAGAATAGTCCTTTTCACTCGTTCTCAAGATTTTTAGGTTGGCAGAAGTGAGGACAATTGAAAGTTGGCCTCAAATAATTTTTTGAAGGATTAGCAATTGAAACACTTACTGATTAAAAAAACTTAATGGTGCCAGTAATGAGTTAAATGTCAATGCACAATTAGTAATTCCTAAATCAGAGATAACCCAGACCCAGACGTCATCTAGTCACAATCCCTAATGTTCATCCCAAGCAAAGCTTAAGAATGACCCAGTTGTTTCTTCCCCCCATGAAACCATGCCTAAGAGAGATAGTTACTTCCATGCTAATAAGTTGTTTTTAAGGCTTTCCAATTAAGAATCCAACTTGGCTCCCTCTTTTTCATTAGTGAAAGACTAATTTTTGAAAGGAGGCTGTGATTGTCAATGTATAAAGGAATTCAATCAAATCTCAATCCATGACATATCAAGTTGGTTATTCCATAGAGTTGCAACTATCTGTCTATTATTTCATTTCTTTCTATGGAATGCATGGAAGATGGGGAGGCTATAACATAAGCAGCCTATCATCATTTTCTTTTAATGATCCCATAATCTCTTGCAGTGTGGAGTCTGGGCAACTGAATGGAGCTAAGGGTTTACTGGCTGGATGCCCTTCCTGTCGCCAATGCGGAGTATTATTCAGTAGATATAATCTCATTGTGCCCAGAGAGAGAAATATCTGCCTCTACCTAGGATAGAACTCACAGCCTCCTGAGAACTCCACCTCCACCACCACACCACTCATAACATAAGCATTCTATGCAGTCCAAAAATATAATACATAATGCTGTTTTTAATTAATTTGAAAGATAGATAGATTTTATGAGAACTAACTGTATTTACAATCTCCATCACAAGTATGAGCTCACAACAGCTTAGGCAACAGCACAGCAGCTATATGTCTATGGAGATTCTCAGTCATCCAGGTCATGGTTGTCTCAAAGGTGCTTTTTCAAAAGGCAATTGGATTTCCTTTGTTTTTTATTTCTTTTATTTATTTAGTTTGTCAAGTATGTATGAGAAAACAAATATAAGTATCAGAGGTGGTATTCAGCAGGTTCTGACCAGTTCTGGAGAACAGGTAGCGGAAGTTTTGAGTAGTTCGGAAAACTGGTGGTAACCTTCCCCCAGGAGTGGGGAGGGAATGGAGATTTTATAGTATCCTTTCCTTGCCACACCCACCAAGCCACACCCACAGAACCGGTAGTAAAAAAAAATTGAATCCCACCACTGATAAGTATGAACATAACATGTAAACATATAAGTATAAACAGGTCTAAGTATATATGTAATAAATGAGTAGGAATAAATGGGAACACTAGGACAGGGACGGTAGGCACGCTGGTGTACTTATGCATGCCCCCTTACAGATCTCTTAGGAATGGAATGAGGTCCATGGTAGACAGTTTAAGGTTAAAGTTTTGGGGGTTTGAGGATGTAACAATGGAGTCAGATAGTGCATTCCAGGCATAGACCACTCTGTTGCTGAAGTTGTATTTTCTGCAATTGAGTTTGGAGCGGTTTACTTTGAGTTTGTATCTGTTATTTGCCCATGTATTATTGCGGTTGAAGCTGAAGTAGTCATTGACAGGTAGGACGTTGTAGCAGATAATTTTGTGTACTAAGCTTAGGTCAGACCGAAGTTCTAGGTTGTCCAGGTCCAAAATTTCAAGCCTGGTAGCATAAGGGATTCCATTGTGAGCAGAGGAGTGGAGGACTCTTCTCGTGAAATACCCCTGGACTCGCTCAATTGTATTAATGTCCATTATACAGTGTGGATTCCAGGCAGATGAGCTGTATTCAAGAATTGGTCTCAATTTTTTTTTCTTGAAGACATTTCCCTTCTCATCTAAAAAGCTACAGTCAGAACTGAAGAAGCTT
>JAOYMU010000077.1:17744287-17754629 GCA_025802295.1 Psammodynastes pulverulentus
GCTGACACTGACTCTGTGAACTGCTTAGAGAGGGCTGTAAAAAGCACTGATAAGCGGTATATAAATCTAAAGTGCTAAGTGCTAAAGTGCTATCCAGAATTGTATCTATACAAAATTGAAGACCTTCTGTAAAGTTTTTTTTTAAGTGTAATTTACTAAATTGGAAAGTACCCTAATATCTTCTGGATCCAAACTATGTTCACTCCATGTTGAATTGATGCTGCTATTCAGATAAGATCCGGATCTCCCCATGTCCAGCTCATCTTCATAGACTTCAGTAGCCAAATCATCTCGTGGATTATTGCTTGAATGGGAAAACTGTAAAAATACATTAAGGTTTTGCTAAACAAACATAAGGATGTGTAAGCATAAGAAAGAAATCAAGGCATCTGCACCTGTCCCACCACCCACCCCCATTTTCATTTGGAAAATTTGTAAGGCCCATTTTGACATTCAAAAACTTAACGTTAGGCTGTTTCCTAATTAAATGAAGATTAGTTGCTGGATATCAATCTGTTGGGAAATTAAAGTACATGCTATCAGGCAAATTAAAGATTGGAGTTTCTAGGGTTACAAAGATGTTTGGATAGGGACACGCTAGATTCTAGACAGTCCTCTGGTTACAACTCATTAAATGACTGTTCAAAGTTATGACAGAACTGATCTACAGCAAGTCTGTTGCCATTTCAACATCCCCCATGATTGCAAGAGCATGATCTGGGCACTTAGTGAACAGCCAGAATTTACATGATTGGCAATTCTGATGTTCTCTGCAGGCTTCCCATAAGTAAAGTCAATGGGAAAGCCAGAAGGAAATTGGAAGTCACCTCTGCTTTTGCTGCTTTTTAACCTGCCTGCATTCTATAGTGCCAGGTCATAGAAACAATCCCCCCACCACCAATGGCACTTGGTCTGTAATACCTGTCTTGAGTGCACTAGCCTGTGCTCGAATGCCTGCCCATAGCAACCCCTACTACCCTGTGGCATCTGCGCACTTGCCCATGCTCCAAAACATCTGACCACACTCACTCATATACACATTCATGCACTCAAAGTCCCCATACACTTTGGAGCCCAGAGCACCAGCCTGTCCCTTCATGCCACCCATGCACTCATCTGTGTTCTGGAGGGCCTATCCATAGCACCTTCCCACCCTGGTAGCACCTAAAGCATCAGTGAGGACTACTATCTGGGACTGATGCTTCTTCTCATTAACAAGCAGGACTGCGGGATTGCCATCTCTAAACAAGGGGATTGTGTAACATATGTTTTTATCCACATAGTAAGTATATATGGAGGTACTATAGCATGCGTATGCCTTCAGATCTGGCAAAATAAAAGTGTAAAGGAAAAATACCTTTGGAATCAGAAGTAACCCAACGGTGACTGTCACAGTTAAGTGTGTGTGTATAAAGAATAGCATCAGCATCCAATCAGACTGGAGTCTTGAAGCAAGACTGAACCTGCAAATCAAGATTTACATATGAGTAATAAATACACTTTCCTTCACATTTTTCGCTATGTGGATTTTAAAAAACATATTCTGAACAATGCTTACAGGGAAAAAAAATATGAATATAAAGATACCAGCCTTGCATTGTTCTGTTAAACATGGAGGTTTGTATGTCAATTTCTCAGCACACATACTCACACCCCCATTTTGTTGTGTCAGAGTGAATACATGCATACAAGCATTGTGTGCATTTTCCCCCCTGTTGCTTCTGTTTTTGGAAAAAGGCATTAAAAATTATAGGATGATAAGAATTTTCTGTATTTAATATCATACTTATTGGATGAAGCTGATTATTTTAATACAGCTTCAATCCTGGGTTTATTTAATTTAATAGAATTTGATGGGAGAGAAGAACATGCTGTGGACATAATAGACTTAGACAAGGCATTCAGTAAAGACCACAACCTGTAGGATAGACAGGGTCACCACCAGATGGATTTATAACTGGCTGACAAACCGTACTCAATGAGTAGCCCTTAATGGTACTACATCTCCATGGAAGGAAAGAAGCAGTAGGGTACCACAAGGTTCTGTCTTAAGCCCAGTACTCTTATAAATGACTTAGATAAGGGAACTCATCAAATTTACAGATGACACCAATAGCAATAGCACTTAGACTCATATACCACTTTACAGTGCTTTATAGCCCTCTGGTTTAAAGTGTGAGCATATTGCCCCCAACAATTGGGGTCCTCATTTTACCAACCTAAGAAGGATGGAAGGCTGAGTCAACTTTGAGCCTGGTGAGATTTGAACTGCCAAATTGCAGGCAGCAGAAGTAGCCTGCAGTACTGCACTCTGTCCACTACTCCACTGTGACAGAGGACTGGTTTCAACTCACATTTTTCAGTGCTATTGTAACTCTGAATGGTTGGAAAATGGACAAGGACTACCTATACCTATATCTTACTTACAATTTGATTAGAATATTACAACACATTTAGTATAATGTAGCCTTAAAAAAGGTAAATGGCATAAAATATTACGGTTATATTGTCAATATAATGTGTCAATTGCATTGGCTTTGAATTCGTTTTTGTGTCCGATATATATTACATAGTACGTGAACTTATACATCAAGTAACATTATTTGCAGATCTTGCCATGTAAAGATGTGTGCTGTTGAAAAGAGAAGAAATGAAAAAAGCTGTTTGCAGAAGTAATAGGCAGGCATTGTTCAATTTGCGTCCATTGGAGAGTATTTGTAAAGCTTTTCTTAATTTGTCTGGAGAGACGGGCTTTTGTTGTGTCCTTCTGACATGCATCTCAACCCAGTTAATTGTTTTAGATTGCATACTAAGAACTTCAAAATAAACAGTGTGGGTCACTTGCCTAATTATATGGAATATAGCAGAGATAATGAGCTCAATGTGAACTGCAACAGCCATATAACGTGGCTCATGAAACGCCGAGGGTACCGTCCGCACTGCATAGCAGAGATAAACGCTCCATAAGAGAAATAAAAATTCAGCTGAAAAAGAAATAAATGTTTCCATTAGTATTTATGGAAGGGCAATTTAAAATGATGATCCCGTCTTCTTTCTCTGTTTGGAAACATGCACATATGAATACACTTTCTGGCATCAGAACTAGGGTATGTCGATCGCATAATGCTGCTTTGCTTCTTATTTAATCTTCAACCATCTGATAAATGTAGTTTTACTTATTAAACACAGCCACAATATTTATTTCAATAGAAACATGTTGCTTCTGCAACAGAAGATGAGATTTACTTTCTTCTCTGAGTAACAAAGAAATTTAACAGGGATATATTAGTTTGGTAGCCTACACAAACATTTGTTCGATTCTAAAATTCTGTTTAGCATAAAAAAAATTGATGGAACAATAAGATAAGCAATTCATTTCCATCATAACCAGAAGGGGTTTGTCCTATTAATGCCAACTATTTATAATATCTATGTATATAGCATTGCACATGAATGCCCACAATGAATAAGTATCTAAATACAAGGGTAGTTTATTTATTAAGCATTGTGAGGCATTGGATCTAAATTATAAAAAGTGTTTCAAAGCATGCAGGAGAGAAAGAAGAATTGCTTTAAGATATTACAGAGAGGTGCTACACTTCTATTTTGAAAACTGAAACTGAAGCACTGCTCAGCTCTATTTATTTTTGTTTTATTTTAAAGAGGAAAGATTTAATTTCTTTGCTTTAAAAGCACCCAAAGTAGCTCCCCACCACCAAAAAAAAAAGCATCAGAAAACCAATTAGTCTGATAAGGCAAATAAAAGTTACAGCCGAAACCCAGTAAAAGGAAAAACATATTAAAATAAAACTAATCCTGCTCTCTAAAAGTCTTCAGTAACAGAAAACATTATTACATTTCAATAACCACCCAGGAGGGAGGAAGCCATATGCAAGAAAGGCAGCTCCATAGAGACTTAGATTATGAACTTTTTTATTATGTCCTATAAAGAGGGGTAGAGTTATTAAAAGCAAAACCAAATTAAACTGGGTGTCACAGGAGAACAAGCTAAAAAAAACAGACAACAAAACCCCACAGTCCTCTATCCACTTCACTTTCTCTATTAGCTTTCTGCTGAATTTTGCTATCCCACTAGTCAAAAGTCAAATCCTTGTCTGAAAAAGATGGTGGACCTCTATATAGTATTATCTCAACACATCAGAAGAGGTTTTTTTTCCTATAAACAATTAACTAGACTTTTTTTTAGTAAGTCAGCATTTGTAAATGAAGGACAAAACAAGGTATATATTGCCATGGGAGCAATAATTAAGGATACATGTTTTTATAGAAGATACAAAACAGAGGAGTCCTGGTTTCTTTAGGCAAATACATACACAGATGTCCAGGAAAAGTCATCTATGCAGCAATGAGATGTATGCTAAAAGATTACTATTAAAAATGATGTTGGAACCAGCTTAATTAGCTAGGAAATTGATCCAGCAGCACAGTTATCCATGTTGCTTGATGGTATAAAGTGAAGAAATACAGCATGATTTATCTAAAAACAAGAGATTTAACAAAAGTGCAACTGCCTAAATTCCTCCACAACTGTGCTACCAAGAAAAATATAATAATTTGTCATTGCTTCTTGTCAATAATCTAATCTTAGAATATTTTTTAAAAGTACAACTAAAATTTTAAGAAATTCAGTTTTACCGATATGCAGAACAAAAATCAGATTTCCCTTGGGAGGAACACGGGAATGTTGTGGTGCGTTGAAAGAGAAAATTCCTCAGACAATTGGATGACAATGATTATAATGCTAAAAATTTCACTTCCTCTTCTGTGTCTCCTTTTTTCCCGGTCTTTGCTCACATCTCCAGTGGAAGATGACTAAGCCTCCTTAGGCCAACACCACCTTTTAAGATCAGTGATGCATGCAACTTATGGCAAACATGCTTGTGAGGAAAAATATGCAATATTTTCTTCCCTACTGAAACTTCCATTACTTTGCTTCTTGTCAACAAATGACTCTCTGTTTGTCTCTCTGTCTCTCTCTGTCTCTGTCTGTCTGTCTCTCTCTGTGTGTGTGTATGGTGTGTGTGTGTGTGTTTAACGTTGAACTTATCTCAGGTTACAAGAAAATTATTTTCCTATCAATCCATTTAGTTCTTCTCAACCCTTGCAATTTGTCTTTGGGCCAGATTCAGATTGGTGTTTGCAGAATCAAAACTATCAAATAGGGCATTTTAAGAAGTGGACTATCAAGGAATAGTCTCAATCACACCACATGGGGGGGGGCTGAAAATATGATTCAATATTTGAAATTAGAACTGTAGAAATACTTGTATTTGATTCCAAAAGTCCTCTTCAGAACAAATAGATGTGTGGACACACCACCTCTATGCCACTCTTTAAAGTGGTTGCATTTTTGCCCAGAATTACATGGCAGAGGGGATCTGTGCAATTCAAGAAATGAGGTGGCTGCTTTAAAGAACTGAGAATGGGGCTAGGTTCAGGCTCTTGGTTTTATGAAACATCATTTTCTAAATTATTTCTTCTTGACATCTCAAGGCCAAAGAAGCAGAAGAGACATGAAATCAGTCTTGAACTTAATAGAATAGCAAAGCTCAGCTATGTTCATCTCCGCCATTATTACCTCTACTACAGAAAAAGCCCACTCAACAGATGGCATTGTTTAATTGAAGGAACTTGGAGTGTGCCAATCCTACACATGGAATTGGCAAGGCAGATGACATGGGAAGCAGAGAAGCATGTCATGCCAAGTAACCAGACTATACTGAAGCCTATAGACTTCATATCTTAAATGCAAAAACAGCTGTTGTAATGCTGTTGGAAGCATTGGAACTCAAAGAAGAGTGTTTTAAATTTGAAATAAACTTATTTTGAGACTGAACATCATGTATTTCATACACAAGAGAGGTGTTGCTGGGATGCTTCCACTTCTAAGTGGTTCAGGCCTGAAATGTTTGCATACTCCTAGTTTGCATACTCCCAGTTTTATATTCTGTAGCCTTCTATGTTAGCCTCTTTGATCCTTGGTTCAACTATGTTGCATTACTCAAGAAATGATAGTTTAATCTGTGTACTAATTATGCCAAGAAATCAATACAAGTGTCTGTACTAGCAAAAGCTGTATCCATCTTATTTATTTATTTATTTATTTATTTATTTATTTATTTATTTACTGGGTTTGTATGTTGCCAATCAATCACTATCTCTGAGTGGCTTAAAATGTGTAGAACAATAAAATAAAAAATAACACAATAACCATAATAAGAATAAAGCAAAAATAAGATGTAATAAAAATGAATGGATAAAACATAAAAGAAAGAAGAAAAAGAAACCATAGCCCTGGAAAAATCACTTAACAAAGAGAAATTCCCAGCAGAAGGGATCCATCCCACTGTTGGATCCCAACGTCTTACTGAAACAACTAAGTATTATTGGCTTTGTGGAAACCCAAAATGTTGGGGGCATCTGATCTCTGGGAGGATGCTATTCCCAGAGACTTTCTCTCTGGTGACAGAGATAACTTGCTCCCAAGGTTCTATCAGATGGCATTACATAAGGGTGGGAACCCCAGAAAGAACCTGTTTTTGGAATCTTCATAGGTGATAGAAGTCACTGGAAATCCTGAAGATATGCAAGATCCAACCAGGTAGACTTTTAAAGTAACAGCCAACATCTTGAACTGTAATCTAGGATGAACTACAAATTTCAGTAAATTTGTAAACTTTTGGGAGATGAATGGCTATTAGTTTGATGATTAGAGGCTATTAGCCCTGCTGGCAATGTGTCTACCTCTGAAGGCCGTCTGTTGGGATACTAATAGGATTTCTTGTGTAGTTGGTTGGCCATGTGAGAACAGGTTACTGGACTAGATGAACCAGAGATCCAATCCAGCAGTACACTATCTATCCTGTTTTTAGAAGTTATAATTCACCAAGGTCAACAAAAGGACCTATTTTAAACAATATTATTGAGCCCCATATAAGCCCTGTAAACATTCTTAAAAAATAAAAGGATGGGTTACTACATTGGAAAAAGTGGCCAGGGACAGAGGGAGAGATCATAAAAAGAAGTTTGGTGTAGGAGTTAAGGTGCTGGACTAGAAACCAATAGACTGTGAGTTCTAGATCTCTCTTAGGCACTCAGCTGAATTATTTTGAAAAAAAGTAAAAGTGAAAAAAAAATAGGTAGAAGGAACATTTTGTCTTGTACAAAATAATAATGATAATAGTTGTTAAGTTTAGCAGTTGGCTATTAGTACCATCATGGTATAAATTTTGTTCAAGTGGTGATAACATGCTTTTACCAGTCCCAAAATGTTGAGAACCCTTGAATTGTAGGCTAATATTCAGATCAAATAGGAACCTATTAAATATATGCCTAGAAAATGGAGATGCTTCAGCAGCTGAAAAATAATTAGATTTATCTGGATCCTACAAAAATCAAAACTCATTTTCAGCACAAGCTAGTTTAAGTGTGTATATCTTTGCACTAAGCCTAAAATTACACTAGTATAATTAGCAGTAATGAACATATCATTGTACTTGAAAAAAACAATTTATTACCCAAAGCAACAATTACACAACTTAGATGTATCCTGTGAAATTATGTTGTAGGGTGAGGAATTAGCTTCATATAATTAATTCCAAGCTACCATTACAATTTGCATAGGAAGTCTGCAGATGTTAACAAAATTTAAGCATTTTTTTATGTTACAATTGGACCATGAACCATAATTCTGATTACACAATAAGAACAAGGAGGCACTTTAATATGACTTGTTATTCTGATCCAATTATAAAGGCAGTAGGGTATGTTCTAAGATCAGTACAGAGAACTCCTAATGCTACAATCTTTCTAATACAACCACTTATTTAGCAATTTTCTCAAAAATAATATGGCTGAAACCCCAAAACTGAGAATTAACACATAGGACTGTCTGAGCAGCTAGTCCAGTACAATAAGAAAATCTGAAGTTAATTAGGATGGGTGGATATTTCTATTATAATGTCTCTTAGATAACTTTTTTCAAAGCCAGCACAACTGTCATGAGTTTCATTCTGCAGAGAATGCATCACTGACCTCGTGTAAATTACATCGGCTTTGAAACTGCAGTCAATATGAGTACATTTTTAAAGCAGCTTGAAAATCAAGTAGCATTATTCAAGAAAAGTAGATGGAATTCTTGGAAAAAGTTTCATAGTTCCTCAGATCTTGGATATGTGTCCAAAATGCTCAGTTTGTCTAGACTATGACTTTAATTTGGTTTTGAGTTTATTTAAACTAGTGACTTCACCATCATAAGTCAACCACTGAACTGCCTGGAATAAACCATAATAATATATAAATGAATAACATACTGATCTGTAACATACAACCTTCTCCACCAATACTTGAACTGAACTGAATTGACTATGTATGAAGTAGGCAGGAGGGAGGCCTCCTTTAGCCATTTAATTTTTTTTCTAAATTTGAATAGTTAGAATGTACTCTTCTACCTCTTCGGTGGGAAAAGACTACTCCAGCATTGCCTCAAAAATAAGGCGGCTATCTAGGCTTCATAATTTCCTGCAGTCTAGATATTCTAAGAAACAGTTACATGCAAAGCTTTCAAGCATGAACGAATGTTTATCAAAGTCTGAAAAATTAAATGAAGGTGAAGTTAAGAGGCCACAGACATAGAAGCAAGATGAATTAAACTCAGTCATAACAGCACAATGCAAGCCACAAAAATTGCATCATAAGTACTGACTTAAAAATCAACTATTTTAACTGCAATATGTTGCATGATAAAGTTATTGTGATATGGCAGTATGTATAGTCGTGGTGAACTATCAGATGTGAGTATAAGATACTATCCGATTTCTGAATCTCAACAACAGCAGGAACTAATATTGAAAATATATTTTCTATAGAGATCAAAATAATACAAATTAACCATTCTAAGTGATTGGAAGTTAAAGAGTTGAAGATTCAGTCTGCACTTGCCTAAGAATAGTTTGGAATCAGTTTGTGGTCTATAATGATATACAGTACTTCTGGCTAGGAATTTTAGTGCCCACATACATTAGGTTAAAGTAACATTAAATTTGTACCAGAAGAATTTTGGCTTCCTAGATAACATTAAACAGGATGCTGTAGTGACATTAACATTAATAGGTCTTTTAAAGATTTGTCTATTTCCCTGCTGTTTTGGCTCCACTCTGCTTTGCTATATGGCAAAAAGCTTAATTATAGCTGTTTCTGACACACAGATATACAAAAATGCATACACATTCCAATACAATTTGAGAAACATAATAAAAAAACCCAGATAAATTAGTTGGAATACATATGCTGAAGATATACTGTATTAATAATGAGATGAAAATAGTATTGGAAGATACATTTTATGGATTAGGAAAATGTATATTTATTTAAAATTGTCTTGTTGTTTTTATGACTATTATAATCCTAAAAAGGTGAAATTAAAAAAAATATCCTAAGTTGAAAGCCCAGTGATACTGTGTGCTTCATGACATGAATGTATGTGTGATGTAATCTGCAACATTTGCATCTCCACATGGAGATAAACTCAATAAACCAAAAATGAGCATCTCATATCCAAATGACTCTTGGCTTAATTTATAAGGGGTTTGGGCTTATGTTATCCCTCTACAACTCCTGTCAATGTATTTCTCTGATTAAAAAAAAAGATAGCATACTGCCATACAACTGCTTAATCAAGAAGAAGAGGGAGGAAAGGACATTTCAGATAGAAAACACAGGTTTCTATAAACATCTTGCCCTACCACACTCATTCATACTTTGCCCCAACTGTCTAAGCAGTTCCCAAGGGATAATGTTCTATGAAATGTAAGGCACAAAAAGAAAAAAAGTTTGTCTACTGAATCAATCAACAGCAAGCAAACTCTTTCTAAATATTGGGGCTAAATCTCTCTCTTTTCCTCTTTTCTTCCATTTACAAGATACATTTCTCAAATACTTTGGGCCAATTAAGATGTGTAGAACAATTCATAGACTCTTAAAAGTGAAAAATGTGAAGTCAGTTTGATATATTTAAAAAAAAGGAAAATAATCACTGTATGAGAGAATTTTTTGACCTTACACCACTGCATTTTATAGTTTCAAGCCATCTTCTTTCGGCTTTATTTCTGGGGTAATAGAACTTTGTTTATTTCTGGAATAGTAGAGTCGGACTGTTTAAAAATGATGGAATGTAACAAGGAAAGATTGCCACTATTTGTCCTATACAATTCTTCTCCAACTATATGAAATCTGTCTTTAATTTGTCTTCCAGGTTACCCTTAGCCAACCTGTTTTTGAACCACTGATGTACTTTAGGTTCTATTAGGATTAGGGCTATTCT
>JAOYMU010000077.1:17809210-17821535 GCA_025802295.1 Psammodynastes pulverulentus
CAGTGGTGGGATTCAAATAATTTAACAACCGGTTCTCTGCCCTAATGACCGGCTGGGTAGGTGTGGCTGGGTGATCATGTGACTGCGTGGAGCTCAGGCGACAGTAAGTCTGGGCATCCTGCCAAGAACCTTTAGCTGTTATAAGGATTAACCAAGAGGCAGTTTCTGTAAGCAGGGCAATAAAGATTCGGCTAGAAACAACCCTAGAATGTTTCCTTCCTGCCTTCCTTACAGGATTAGTCCTGTAAAGTGGGGAAAAAAACAAAAGGAGATTTCTTCCAATGAACAACTGGTTCTCAGAACTGCTTAGAAAGTTAACAACCAGTTCTCATGAATAGGTGTGAACCTATTGAATCCCACCACTGGACTATAATCATTCTGAAAGGCACATTTTATATAATAAATATGAATGTATATAAATTTTGTCCTTAAAGATGGTATATGTAGCTATGTAATAAATAAAAATAATGTATTACTTATTTAAAAAGCCATTTTAAGTAATTCATTAAAATAATTTGATAAATATTCCCCTGATGGTTTTTTGTTGTTGTTCCTTTCACTGCCTTTTGAAAGGTTTCTTTTGAAATTAGAAACTAATTCAAGGTACTAGGATTTTCATTCTGGCACTGGGATCAATTGTGATAAAAAGTTGGTATGCCTCACTGAAAACAGGGCTTGCTCTTCTTTGGTAGTAATAAACCTCAACTTTTCTGTTCTTGAAATTACTACTAGGCTGCTGTTACAGAGAATTTCTCTGTTATCTGTGAGGTAGTATGGTGACAGAAGTGGGGAGCACGAAGGAATCCATCCAACTGATTATACAGCATTTCTTTCAATGTCTCCCTTGTGAAAAGAATCAATAGTTAGGGTGCAGCTAACAAGTGGAAATGTTGCTTGGTACAACATTTTATTATCCATTTGCTGAGGCACAGCAGAACAAAATAGTTAAAAGGCCACAGAGGAATAAACCGTCAGTCTTGAGAAACAGCAAAATACCTCAGGCAGCCATGAATCAAGAGAGATACATTTTTATGGGTTGGTTTGTCATTCTGTACTTCTATGAAACAAAATCTTTCCCCAAAACTCATTTCTCAGCCCCATTGGAATATATCTTTGCAGTATAAGGCAATTTGACTATCATGTATGAGAAACAAAATGTGGAGGTTTTATCTAGACAAGTGGGGCCAAAAAGTGGAGCCATTTTTCTTTCTCAAAAATACAAAAACACATGGCATCTCTTCCTCCTACCAACACACAGGGAGTTTCTACACTGTAGCAGTCAACATTTCTCAAAATATTTCCATTGGCCTTCAGGGGCAGCACTTAAAGGGATGACCAGCTGCTGCTACTATAGGACCTTCATCCTATGACATCAGTAACAAAACTTTGTTATTATACATCTTATCTGCTAAGGTCAGGTTAAGCTTTCTCTTCCTATTTGGTCTCTGTAGACCTGTGTATGGAGAAAAAGACGTACTTTCCTACATCTGTAACAAGGTGGATATGTCATGACCTCCAGTGCTTGGAGAATACTCAAGGGAGGGCTGATCTATTACAATGAAAATCCCACTGAAAAGAAGAGTTATGAGGAAAGGGATATAAAAACCACAACAAAACTCAAATATTATGCATATTGTACCAGAAAGTGGAAATGAATAATGCAGTATGAAAAAAAGATTAGGTATAATTATAACATTATGGGGATGACAAAATGTCTAAATCTTTACTTAATTTCAACAGGGCTTCATAATTCCAACTTTCTCACTTGTATCCTGAATGTGCTTCTTTTGTACTAATCATATACTGTAAGTCTTTACTGCAATAAACTTTAAGAATCTTTTTTTAGTGTTGGTCTCTATAAACCTATTTGAAATCCACTTCATACATTACTGGCTTGATGTGGAAACCAGTTCCTTTATTACATGCTGCTTTGCTAACAGATCCAGAAATCCTATTGTTATATTAATGGTAAAATTTATTTCCAAAGTAATATTACCCATTTCTTCATCAAAGTGAGGGTACTGATGTGACATCATCAAAACAACAAGAAGAAAGAAAAGCAGAAGGTTGCACCAATTGATGTGGTTTCTAGACCATATAAATATTAATAGAAGACCAGCAGAGATGACTGTAGAAGATAGTTTCCAAAGAAATGTGCTGGCTGGGAATTATGGAAATGGATGAACAATGAATTAAGGGAATCAGATCAGAAAAGGTTGCTATGGAAGATAGTATTCCATGTCACTTCCTTAACTTGTAAAAAAAAATTATTACAAGTTATAGTGACAGCTACTGATCTGAACAGTGAAGGAACAGGCATCTGATAACTATTGGTTAAGATGATTGAAAGCTACCTTAGTAATATATGTATTTGAGAGTACCTGTATTAAGAGAAAGTTAAAGAAAATGATGTACCAGTTTAAAGAAAAACGTGGTATGCTAAAAAGGATGTTTATAAAAGAAAAAAAAATTCTATAAGGATAGGAAGGGAGCTAAATGCAATACTGAAGTTCAAAGCTTGTATGTTAAGAAGTAAAAAAAAAGATGTATTAGAAAGTTTTGATTTAAAAAAAGTGGGGATTTTTGTTTTAAAAAAGTTTAGTACTTGGAAGGGAAAAAAGGAGTGAAAAGGGGGTGAAAAAAGGGGTGAATTTGAATGAATACAATAAATTTTGTAAATAAAAATGGTGACAGTTCACAAAGATTAGTAAGTGCAAATAGAAATACACATTATTTCCATAAGGAAGTTAAAGCAGGAATGGTTAAATTGACTACTTTATTTAAAGAGGAAAAAATGTTCTTATTTGGGTATCACTTCTGGAATTTGTGCTTGTGAAGAAAAAAAAATGAAACTTTGACCTTGGTTTTGTTGATTAGAAAGATTTGGTGTTATAGGAATGGCTAGTTATATATTAATGTGTAAAAGCAAAAAGTTGAGGTTGCAATGTGTTTATCTTCTACTGTGCCAGGAAGAGTTGGAAATCTATGTCCCCTTTCTTTCTTTTTTCTCTTCCCACTTGTAACTCACACCCCCTTTTCTTGTTCCTTCCCCTTCCCTTAATTTCCTATTTTCTTTTCTTCTTTATATTTTACATAATAAAATAAAAATTATAAATGCAAAAAAGAAAGCTACCTGCAGTAATATAGACAGCAGATCTCTATTTTGAGAAATATGAATAGAGGATGCTAATGGATTTTTGGGGCTTCCATCCTATTGGCCAATGCAGAGAGAGAGACATTGAATTAAAAAGGCATAGACAGTCAGTTTTGGCCTTCCTATGAACTTTCTTATCCTGAAGCTGACATATGGCTTTTGATCTAATCCCATATGGTTCTCCTTATGTTTTTGGGGTATCTGGAATATGTATAAAATCTATACAGCAACTAATAAAAGAAATACAAGAGCACAAAAGAATGCATCGCTATAAAAGCTCAGACAGAAGCTGAATTAACTGGAATTACATCTACAAGAAAACTTGGCATTTTCACTCAGAATGCATATCCATATTTCCCTTCACCCACAATTAAAATAACTAAGAGTTATTAATTGGCTGAGTGTTGAATTCCTATTAGAAGGAATCAATAAGAAAAGGAAGAAAGGAAATAGGAAGAATTGCTTGGCAGTAAGCAAAAGTTTTGTTATAAGTATACCTGAATTGGAAAACTTGTCAAGATACAAAATGTGCCAATTATATTCAATGTAGCATTGCTTTCAGCCATATACTGTGTAATGGAAAATGCAGGTATATAAAGAAAGGGAGAAAAATGGAGTTAATTAGATTACTCCTTTGCAATTGTGCCAAATTTATATTTTGCTTTTTAGCGACAAAATTTGATCCGCCCATCCCTTTCTCTTTTTGGTCCACTATTTTTCCTAATCGTGTCTACTTCCTGAAGCCAACCTTCAGAACAGCACACAAGTTTTAAACGTCATTCTCAATCCCTCATATTTTAATATCTATTAATTATTAACATCTCTCAAATGGCTTATTAATATTTATGAGGGGTCCATGTCTATACTAAGTATATATAACAAATACCCAATTATGGCAACAGGTCACTATTAGAGAAAGTCAAACCTATCATGGAATGTGACATGCAACTTGTCCTAAACTATGTTGTGTAATTTTAGCCTCCTAAAAATAAATTGTTAATAAATCTTGGGAACAAATGAGTTTGAAAAATATTACTAAAGAAGAACATTGAAATAAGGGTGCGTTCTTGGTTTTCTTGCAGATGTTTCATCACTCAGCTAAGTAGCATTATCACCACTGATATGTCACCTAGTCTGGATAATGCAATGTCTGCAAGAAAACAACCAAACTCAGAGAGCACAAGCACCCCTCAAAAATATTACTAGATATTATGAAGAGGGGGAAAAGAATTTTATCCAGAATTGATTCAGAATATGGGGTTTTGCCCTATATTTAATGTGTTCTATCTGGAAATGTCCAGGGCAGTCTTTCTTAATGTTGGCACCTTTAAGATATGTAGGTTTCAATTCTCAGAATTGGTTATTTGGAAATTGTGGAAATTGAAGTTCACACATGTTAAAACTGCCAAGGTTGAGAAATACTGGTTTAATGAATTGGCAGATTCTATTGAATATAATCTGAATTTAATCAAGCAACAGAACTTCCATCTTCTAGTCTTTAGAACAGCTTCCCATTCTGAGTATCTGATAAGGTAAGGTTCCACTTAAGGATGGACCTTCATCAAATAACCATTTACATTGTCCCCTTCTCTGGAGCCAATGACCTTGTCACAAATTGTCCCACTTTTCTTCTTAAAAGATATTTCAGCTGCTTTCCTATTACTATGAGGCTCAGAGCATTTTATCTATCTACTGAGATAAAATAGTAACAGATAGCAGAGCAATCTTCTTGCCTCAAAACCTCAGAGTGACTCATCACCATGAAAAGCAAGCTTTGTGAATCAGAGCCATAATGATGACTCAGAAGCACTGGAAGAAGGTATCTGGCTGGCATCAAAGAGGGTTTTTTTAATGTCCTATTATGCCTATTGAGCCAAAGATATTGCTTTAAAAAGGGGTCCTCAACTTTTTTTAAAAAGTGCCATTTTTTTAAATTGCTGAGAGACACAATTTGCTTCAACAACACAAAAAAGTTGATTAAATAGTGAATCACCATGTATCACCCCTTAGGTACCAATTTGCTAGATGCAACCTTCTTTTGTTTTGCTACAAGTTAAATCATGATAAATTATTTTTATTCTAAAAGTATGACAATATAATGTAATGAGCAGTCCATGGCAGTTCATTATCCATGGTCACCAGAAATTGCAAGGTGGAACAAAGACAGCCCCAATTACTGTTCTCGGTGTAGAATTGGCTTGCCCATTATATATATGGGATTATTTTCCCCAAGTGAGAATTCTGGTTAGGAAATCTGAAGCAGAAATTTAGTAACATCCAGATGGCAGAACAGAAAAACCAACATTAGGTCTTTATGATGCAACCCTTCTACATTAGTTCTTCTGTATGTTGCATGGAAGATGCATGTGTAGTAAAATTAGATACCCATATTGAACACAGCCCTATGTGCAATATTGAACCAGGAGTATTACATTAAGAGTAGGAAGGTCCAAATTCAAGTGTCCAGAGATTAATGATGCTCACTAGGAGCCCTTCTGCTATCTTGTGACCTACCTCCCATACTAGGTTTTTATGAAGATAAATAGGAAGGAGAGAAATAAATGTTTCCCATTGCCATTACCTTTATACATAGATTTCTTGGCAGATTTCATATGATAAGAACTTAGTTTGAGGTGTGAAATAGCCAACATTTCTTCTGTGTAGTTAATTGGATTATGTATTATCTCGATTAATAGAGTAGAAAAAGATTTATAACTGCAAGTAACCCAGTATACAAGTCCATAAGGGTAATGTAATTAAGGTACTCCATAATTTTTTTTTATCCTTTATCAAGTATTAAGGACAATGAGGCACCAATTCAAAACTATAGTAACTTAATGTGATTCCCAGAAGAAGGAATACTAAAGTAATGTGGTTTCTGTATAGACAGTATAACTAGTTTGGATTCAAAAATAATCTCCTATAGCATATCTTACAACCTTGGCAACTAGATGAAGCTTGGACTTCAACTCCCAGAATTCCCCAGTCAGCATGCTGGCTGGGAATTCTGAAAATTCTGGGAGCTGAAATCCACACTTCATCAAGTTGTAAAGGTTGAAAACACTCTCCTACAACATTTTTATGTTGACTGTAACCACATGGTGCAAGATGGCCTAGAGCTAGAGTTCTCGCCTCACAATCAGGAGGCTGTGAGTTTGATACTAGATAGAGGCTAATATTTGGAATAAACTCTCCTGCTTGAGCATGAGGTTGGACTAGATGACCTCCAAGGTCCCTTCCAACTCTGTTATACCATGAACTAATGACACTTTCCACAATTTCAAATTTTTAAAAAAGCCAAATAAACCTGCCAACATCTTCTTTTGAAAACACCTAGCCAGGTAAACTGCCATAAGGCATTTCCTGCTAACAGTTTAGTTTTTTTATCAGAGATGCTGTAATATAAAAACCATAGTGACATTTAGCATGAGATGTCCAGAAACAAATTTAAGTTTATATACATATATGTATTTGTGAAACAGCCAATGAAGAGGATGAGATTTGTGTGCTGGCATCTTGAGGTATACCTTGGATGCTTCACACAATAAAGATGAAGTACCAAATATGAATTCTTAATTATTAAATATTTTTAAAACATTTAAATTAAAAGTATGTACTTGGAAGAAAATTTCAAAACAAAACTTTAAGATGTATCAGAAATTGCATATCCAATATTCTAGTACAATGTTTGAATTTGACAGGAGAAATAAATATACATGCACTGACATCCATAGTTATCATGCTTATGCTTGCATATTATTTTCATTTAAATTATTTTTACACTGATTTTGGGTTCCACGAGCCATATAAATTGTAATATATGAGGCTATATCAACTACAGGTAGTCTTCAACTTACGACCACAACTGATTGCAACATTTATGTTGTTAAGTGAGATATTTGGTGAGTTTTGCCCCTTTTTATGATCTTACTTGCCACATTTGTTACGTGAATCACTAATGTTGTTAAGTGAATCACTGATGTTGTTAAGTTAGCAACAGCTCTTAAGTGAATCTGGCTTTCCCATTGCCTTTGCTTGTCAGAAGGTTGCAAAAAGTGATCACACTGAAACCATCATAAATGTGAACCAGTTGTCAAGCACCCAAATGTAAATCATGTGACCATGGGGATGCTCATAGAATAACAGAGTTGGAAGGGACCGGTCATCTAGTCCAACCCCTTGCCCCAGCAGGAGAGAATATTCCAAATATTAGCCTCTACCTAGGATCGAACTCACAGCCTCCTGAATGGGAGGCGAGAGCTCCACCTCTAGGCCAGCGGAGTAGGGCTGCCATGATCATAAGTATAAAAAGTGGTCATAAGTCACTTTTTTCAATGCTGTTGTAACTTCGAACAGTCACTAACTGAACTGTTGTAAGTCAAGGACCACCTGTAGTAATGAATGCTTTATGGAAATATAGTGAAACTTTTAATTACACTGTATTTGATAAGAGGGTAAAAGTAAGTCCTTCTGGCTAAGAAGGGAATAAAAGATGCACTCTTCTCTAGTCTGCTCCTAATTTTCTAACCTACTACAATAAAAGCTGAATTCAGGATTCTACAAAAGCTGTTAAATTTCATCCATATCTAAGAATGCAGACACTCTTTTGACCATTTAGATCAAATCCAAAAGAATGTTATGTCCATACACCTTAAAGTTGCCAAGGTTGAGAAATGCTTCTTTAAACCATCAAACCCACACAATGGACTCTGAAGGGGATTGCTGGAGACTGGCCTTTGACATATTTGGCATTCCAGGAACATTTCAGAATTCATAATTTTCCAGATTTCAAGCTGGACTGTTTTATTTTTCAAAAATGAAGACAAATCCAAATATCTGAGTGGCTTAAATGCTTCTTATGAGAAGGAGCCTGAGAAGTGGCATAGTTGTTCAATAATTTTTCTAATTGAGAGTGAAAGAGGTTTTACATTCTTCCATCTTAGAACAATCAAGGGAATGTTTTAAAAGAGCCTGAGGTAAAGTCATCCATATAAATAAGCATCTCCTTGTCCCTTCAAGATTAGATTCCAAAAATAACACGGTGTGTGGTTGATGTATTCTGAGCCTATTCCCTGATTTAGAGGCAAAATGCTAAGGGGGGGGGAGGCTTCACTGGATGTTTTCTTTAACATCAGCTATATGTTGCTGTGTGCATAAGCAACAACTGCATCATGGCTCTGCAAAGGGTGGTCATACCTCATCATAATGGCTACAAATAGATAATAGTAATGTCAATCTGGTAAATTATTCCCCAAGGGAGAAAATAAGTATATTCTTCTTCAAACTAAGGCAATATTACAGACAATGGCTTCTTTGAAATATCCTAATCAACTCAGGTTGGATAGGATAGTGGAAGTCATAAAGTATTTTGCATCAGCCATTCCATGTAATTCACAAAAACAAAGCTATTTTCAGACTGAAATATATCTGTTTATATGCATTTTAGTTTACCGTTTTATCCTTGTAAGCATGGAGGCAGAGCGATCAAGTTGGCTCTTCTGCCCCAAACTCCAAGGAAAGAGCAGATCAAAATAACAAACATTTAGCTTTGGAAAGCATCTGACTCATTTATCTAGGGAAAACATGTCTCCTCCTCCTGATCAACATGCTATTTTTGTAGCATAAAATTTCAGAGTTAAACAATAACAAAAGTATCAGCCTAGGTTTCTATGGGAGAAAATGATATGGATAGAATTCAACATTTGTGTGACACAGACACCCTGGAAGTGTTTTAATCCTGAGAGCTGAGAAGGGACTATACTGACATTTAACTATGCTCTCTCTAAGAATAAAGTGGGATGTGTGCTGATACCCCACAAGGATATCTGCAGGGAGAGAGTAAAAATAGTCAAGATAGTAGCTAAAGCATGAGATTGAAATCCTGCCCCTTTTCATTAAACAGACAAGCCTTTGATTGCATGATGTAGCACCATTTTGACTTCTAATTCCTCCTGTGAGTATCCTTGATCTCCCATTTAAATTAGGATCGGATGACCAGATAGCATACTCATCTCATTGCAAAAACAAAAACAAAAACCAGAGCTGACCCAAGACTTTTGCTGCCTATGGCAAAAGACCAACTAGTTATGTCAATGAAGATTCTTAGTCATCCAGATAAAGTTGCCTGAAAGTTGAGTCATGGCAATTCGGCTACTTTTCTTTTTTGGTTTGAAACATTTCCCTGCTTATACAAGTAGCTTCTTCAGACTAAAAAAACAACTTGGATAAGCAGAAAAATGTTTCCAAAAAAAAAAAAAAAAGGAAAAAAGTCCAGTTGCCATTATTCAACTTTCAGACAAAAACTAGTTATGTCTTTTCCAAATCTAGACACAAAAAGTTGTCTGGTTTGGAAGTTAACATTTATTTCCACATTAGTAACAGAAAAAATTCTTCACCGCATCAGGTGCAGCAATCAAGTTAAGGTTTGATATAATGCTTAATGTGGGTAGACAATTGTAATTTCTCAGACTTGGTCATTGCTTTAAAAAAATACCTCCATTTCTGAGGTTTTATGTATGAAGTAGGGAAGAATAATATGGTGTTTACATTAATTATCATATTCATATACATTTATACATAGCAACATTGGAGCTATCTGATCCTGAATTGTTCTATCAAGTTTAGAACTGATTAGAACAATTCTTCCTGGTTTGTGCTTTTCCAAGTCCTATCTGGAAATTATAGAGATTAAAGACCTCAAAATATATGGCATAATACTAAAGAATGATCCTCGAAATGCATATATTTGCTGATGAAGGAATCCCATATCTAGAACAAGTCACTTGACTCCTTGGAATTTATATCAGATTTGGAGACTGTGGATCTCACTCACAAAGCAACTCTATTGGCCATTGGTTGACATGACTTCAATCAAGATGTATATGAAAAATGCACATAGTTTACTCTGAATTTGATAATCATAAGGAGGAGAGAGTTTTGTGCAGGAAACCAAAGCCATCACATTTAGTCTCCTGACTTCTTTCAAGGGAATGACTTTGTTTTGATATGCAAAAGGTCTGAACCATAGAGTTGGCATTGCAGATTTAAGAAGATGGAACCAATTGGTCACAAAATCCTACTATTCCATTGCTGTATGTGAAAAACCAGTCTTCCAGAACTTGATATGCTCCAGGTATGTTTAGATTACAATTGCTAAAATTTCCTATTAGCTGGTAATTCTAGAAGTTACAATCTTAACACATGGTAGAGAGTGGAATATCAGATTGGTAAATGGTGGCACAAATAGTGCAGGGATAGCAGGTTAAACTTTGTGGACAATTTTATGTTACGAGTGGGCAAATGAGTGAATATGAAAAGCTACATCTGATGTATGGAGGCTAATTCTTTTCTGGGATCACCTCATACAGGTGATCGTAACAGAGAAAATAAGTGGGGTTGACTATGCAAAATATTTAAGTTCAAACCCTAGCCTCTTCAGCATGAGGTTGGAAGTGATGGGAAAGATCTCTCTTTCTCAGAATTTGTTAAGATGCTGTCAAAACAAGCAATGCAGGAGAAAATGGGCAACTGATCAGATCTTTTATAAGGCTTCTTTTTCTTCTCAGATAATACAATAAATGTTGATCTTACATTTCAAATTGAGCATCGCTAGTTTCTATTCTTTGCAAAAAAATGTTTTGAGGCTCAAGCAACAGAATTATAGGACCTTTTAACATATTCGGTTGAGGTTCTCCATCACCACAATACCAGGAAATGAAGAAGCAACCTATTGACCATTTGGACTGATGGAAGATCTCTGACCTTAATAATAGCATGGCAATACAAGCAGGTATTGAAATTACCCCCTTTATCCCCAAAAAACCATTACCAAGCTAAGTGACTTCCATTGATCCTACATGAATTTCTCCTGCTTTGATCCACCAAACTTAATTAGCATGGCAACATTAATTCAAGCTGGAAATCATTTCCAAGCAGGAAAAACAAAAATAAAACTGTTCAGACAGAGAGAAGAAATGAAACTGAAATTAGTGTGTGTTTAGACAAAAAAGGCTAAAAATAGTAATTATCAAATTCCTGGTATATAATTGAATCATTTTCATGGGAAATACGCGAAAAATTTTTTTGTTGAAATGAAGTCTTCCATGTTCATAGTTATAGCTCATTAAAGGATCATGTGTTGCCATGGATACAGAGAACTATGGTTTGCTGTACAAGGTAAAAATTAGATATGCCAAGTGGAAGGATTGCTGCAACCAGGGTGTTGTTCTAAGGTACCAATTTATGATGGTACAACTGCATTAGATGAGGCCTTGTATGAATTAGATGTGGTAGAATGCAATCCTATTAAGTGAATTAAAGCTAAAATCTTTATCAGAGTAGCAAAATATTGCAGCATGAGGATTAAGTCTAAAGCATGAACATTTAATTATACAATCCCATAGCCCTTTCAAAATATAAGAACATAA
This sequence comes from Psammodynastes pulverulentus, assembly GCA_025802295.1. Lineage (NCBI taxonomy): Eukaryota > Metazoa > Chordata > Lepidosauria > Squamata > Psammodynastidae > Psammodynastes > Psammodynastes pulverulentus. Next base: position 17,820,791 of record JAOYMU010000077.1, read on the forward strand.
ATTACTATAGTTAAGTCATTCAGCATGCTAAGAATGGAGCACTGTTAGGGTGAATATAAGATGAAGAACATAGAGTCATAGAATAACAGAGTTGGAAGGGACCTTGGAAGTCATCTAGTCCAACTCCCTGCTCGAGCAGGAGCATCCATTCCAAATATTAGCCTTTACAGAAGATAATTGCTGCTGGTTCATGCTTAGAATAATTTAATCCAGCATTCTGTGCCACTTGATAGTCAAGCAGGTAGACTAAAGATGCTTGGGTGATATTTTCTACTGTTCTCACCTTCCAATTTGTCCAGACAGATTTCAAAATTCTAGGCCCACATACATTTTCCACTGGAGATGAAGAGGCAGGCAAGGCCATCCCAAAAAGAAGTTTTAAATTACATTTTTCAAGGATATGTTTCCACTGGGAAAAGATTATATACCCCCCTTTTTTAGTGAGAGACCACAGAAGGAACACAAATAAAAAAAGATAGGTTAAGAAGAGAATCAGAATAGAAAAAACTGGAATGAAATAACAAATAATGAGCAAAGTTGGAAGATTAGCGAAAGCGTAGGACCCATCTGACTCTAGAACAGATAAGATGGGAAAACCTATGATTATCACTAAATGATGTATCTTATGATTCTGAATGAATGTATTTTTTATTTTATTTTTTCTTTATGTACACTGAGAGCATATGCACCAAAGACAAATTCCTTATGTGTCCAATCACACTTGGCCAATAAAGAATTCTATTCT
>JAOYMU010000077.1:17856058-17869174 GCA_025802295.1 Psammodynastes pulverulentus
TCTATTTGAGCGCCACCTCGGCGGAAGGGTTGAAAAATAGAGCGCCATGGCGTTCAAATAGAGGTTTTACGGTAAATTGCTCCTAACAAAGCTTTAAGAGATGATGAAATAGTAGCAAAACAGCTTAAAACCTCATAGAAAAATGCACTTAAAATACTACATTTTGTTTGCAAACAGGCATGGGAAAAGCAGACGAAGCTGAAAGGCTAGGACAGCTCCATTAGGAAATATTCCAATACTATAAAAGGACATTGCTAAGAAATGTTTATCAAACTACTGAAAAATTGCATTGATTTCAGATGCTAGTAAGATTTTACTAAAGATTTAGCAATTCACTTTTCCAAAATAGATAGAATAAATCTCCAGATACACAAACTGAGTTTTAAAAGGAGGATGAGCAGAAATCACATTGCTAAGATCTGATGGTTAATGGAATGATGAAGACAGTTCCAGAAAGGCCAAATTTTCTTTTATTGACAGAACCTTTTGACTGATTAGACCACAACAAATTATGAATGCATCATCTATTTTTGGAAGAAATTATATCATGACAAGAAAGTAACAGAACTGAAATTGGTACAACTAATTGCTTAAAAATTGGGGAAAGCGACGACTGTATCTTATTCTTTAACTCATATAGTGAATACATCATGAGAAATGCTGCAGTAAAAAAACAGAAAGTGGAAGTAAACATTTTTAGAAGATGAAGCACGGGCAGATTAAAGGTAATTAAAAAAAGCTCACAGAAAAACAAGGCAGATCAATACTATCACAGTTAACAGAAGCATGAGCTTATGGGAACTCAAGAAAGAAATTATTGACAGACAACCTGGGAAAAAAATGACATCCTTCAAAGATTTGGAAGCAACTGAACAAATAATGTGAAAAAGAAAGAAAATTTTAAATAAATTGGTGCTAGCCATACAAATGGTATTTTATTAAAATTTGATTTCATTAAGATTAATTGAAGTAGCAATTAAAAGAAAAAAGAATTAATTACAATAATTAATTGAGGGCAACTCAATTAATTTTTTAATAAAGGATTCTACTTATCTTGTAAAAGTCAACTGAAGCTGATTAGAAAAAAGTTGACCCTTCTCATGCAGCATCCTGGGACACAGAGGCCAGACCACAAGGGCATTGTTCCCTTTCATTATGGTTCTCTTGAGACCAATGTTTCTCAACTTTGACATGTTTAAGATGTGTGGACTGCAACTCCCAGAATTCCCCAGCTAGCTAAAATATTGCTCTAGGCAATACTATTTATGGCAATATCTTATATCTTGTGCCAAATGTATAAGCCATGAAAATATTTTCGTGTTTTGGCTTTTATTTGCATTTTAGACCTCTATCAAAACTGTGGAACTGATCTGATTCATTTATTTACCTAACTCATGGTGGAGTTCTTGGACAGTTTATCCCAAGACAGCAAACTAAATATTCAAAATACAGTCATTCAAAATAACAACTACATCCTATGTATATTTCAAAATCAACTTTCTTTTAGAAAGGAAAGCTCAAGTATTTATGTAAAAAGCTATGGAAATGTTTCAACTTCAGCAACTGTAAGAAGTGGACTTCAATTCCTAGAATTCCCTAGCCAGCTATTACCTTGGAAATTCTGAGAATTGGAGTCCACACATCTTAAAGTTGCTGAGATTGAAAAATATCAGGTTAAGAGATTAGCTAGCTCTCTCACATTGTTTTGAAAAGATTAAAAAGGGAGGGGAATATCTGAAGAAAAGAAAACCCAGCAAAAGCAACTTCCGTTGTAAAAAGCATCTTTCAAAACAATGTACTGGGGAAGTTTTGTTTGCAGAAACTAGAGTAGGGAAACAGTAATTTCTGAATCTAAAGATCAGCTAAACAAAGCTATATAGCCTTTTCTTCCAGTCCACAATTCCTTCAGCATCCAACTTATTGCTTCTGGGAAATCCATAAACTGTAAGGGCTGTAACACCACCACCACCACCACCACCACCCAATTTATATTTTGCAGCCCCTCTGAATTCAGTGATTGCTTTTATCCTAAGGGGATTCTTATCAAACTTTTCACAAAGCAGTATAATTTGGGAGAGTTAACATGCATTCTATATTCTTCATTCTTCCCACCTGGTTATGTATACATATGAACGTATGCACATACATCTCTAATTGTTCACAGACTTGAAGATCTACATTTTCTTACCTACTTTTGTGAAGCTAATGACAACCCTGTGAGGTGTATTAGGGTAAGAATACTGACTAACTTTAGTCCTACCCTAATACATCTCACACCTCATGTGCTGGATTGCAATTTTCAGAATTGCCAGATGACTGGGGAAATTTGCAATGTATAAACCTAGCGCACCTACAGGATGCCAGGTTGGGGAAAGCTGTATTAGTTCAGCTAGAAAAAGAAAACAATATCTTCATATACGTCACGCAAGCTCCATGATCAAGTGGAATCAAAAACAAAATGATCTAGTTACTAAACGAAGTGGTGTCCTATTAGCAGCGCTGTCTTGATGTTTTGGTAAGGATATGGAACATTGGCTGCAGGATAACTAAAATTTGGCTTGTCAGCAGCATCAAATCACTCTGACATTTATCTAGTTTGAAAATGCTGCCTAGCAAAATTCAAACCTATACTATTTGGTTATAAGTAAATAAACAAATCATGGTAATTGTAGATCACCTGATAATCCTAGAGGACATTTTTTTTTCATTTTAAGGCTAATAAGCATTCCATCTTTTTATGTAATATTAATACAAAATACTATAAAATAATATTTTATTTATGAATTTAAGGGAAATTTTCAGGGACAGTAGACAAGAATTCATTATTTGGTAGCAACTAATTAGAGCCAGTTTAGTATGATGGTGAAGGCAGCAAACTAGACCAAGAGTTCCAGTACCACCCTAGGCACAAAGCTAGCGAGGTGACCTTAGGTCTGTCACATTCTCTCAGGTTCAGGAAGGAGGCAATGGCAAAACACTTTTGAAAAAACTCATCAAGAAAACTTCAAACTTCTCCAGGCACCTTCAGAGACTAGGACATGGAAGAGAAAAAAAGCAGATTATTACAAATTAACTGTTTAAACACTTCAGAATCCATGGCATCACAAAAGTTTTCACAAGACAGTAGGGTACATCTGTATGGCAGTCTGCTGATCACAGAACAGATGGATACCTGCAAATCAGCCATTCACCCAAAGCCCAACTGATCAGTCTATGATTAAATTAGGAGTTGAACTCAGCACTTTCTCATATAGCCTATAAGTAATTTCTGGAATCTGCTGTTGCAAGATGTAACACTGGCCACTTACTTAGAAAACTTCTTTAAAAGGAACAAAAAATAGGATAGATTATCAATAGCAATAGCAAAACTTAGATACCACTTCACAGAGCTTTACAGCCCTCTCTAAGTGGTTTACAGAGTCAGCATATTGCCCCTAACAATCTGGGTTCTCATTTTACCCACCTCAGAAGGATGGAAGGCTGAGTCAAGCTTGAGCAGGTGAGAACTGAACTACTGAATTGCAGCCAGCAGTCAGCAGAAGTAGCTTGCAGTACTGCATTCTAACCACTGCGCCACCACAGCTCATATACCTACTGATCATGATGGTTCCTGCAGATTTACTGGACCCCCTGTTATCCTCTATCATTGATGGGGGCTTCTTAGAACTTCCTACTGTACTGAATCCCCAGAGCCATACTATTCTGCACACTGTATTGGCCAGCCAACTTTTCATGTTGCAGAGGTCTTCCCACCAGACAATAAAAGAGTATCTGAAGGGACAAAAAAATCACTTTTCTACCCATTATGCAGTTCTGCATACTATCCTGATGAAAAACTTTTGTTCTGTAATGCAAAAATAAGAAAGATCCCTTTGTGGGGTGATACAAATATGGCACAGAATGGGAGGAAATATATGATCACAGTGATAATTTATCGCATTTATATGCCATTTGCCTTCCAGCAACTCTCATCCCAGCACTATGCCACATCATCTTTGATGTGAACAACCTTTTAATCTAATGATTTTTTAGCAAGACAGAAGAGTCTTACTTCAAGTGAAAATTCAAGTGGGTCTAAAATTGAGTCAGCAACTGGCATGTCAGTAAGTGGCATGTACATCAAGGCCCACTTGACCCAACACATCAACCCAAACAAAAGAGTCTATTATCAAATTACGACCTACTTCATACTCTTTCCTTTGCTGAGTTTTCCAATTGTCCAGCTCCATTCACAGAATTTTATCGGATGACTTAGACAATTACTTTCCATTTATAACTTCCCTCTATGTTCCTGCTGTTCCTGCTAGCTATTTTTCATAGTATAGAACAGAGGAAGAACTGCACAATGTCTTTGGACTATTGTGGTCTTCCCCTAATGTGATATTCTCTACATTTCAACTTCCAGAATTTTCAGAAATGGTAATGTTGCCAGTGAATCCAAGAGTTCAAGTCTAAATATCTGCTTCCATCCAGGTTGGGGAAAGTTGGACTAGTAACCCAGAGAAGGAAATATTATGTAATTGCCACTTGCTGTGATGGACAACCTTTATATTTTTAAGTGAATAAGGATCATATCAGCTTGCCAAATGTTCAAAATGGATAGATCAGCTGGATTTTCCATTATTTCCTGGATTACAGGAAAGTTTTAAGCTCTGTCAGGTATATTTTTAGGCTTATGCTAACATTTTCCTATGCTTTTGGACCTTCACAATGTAGAAAATCTTGCAATTATATTACTAAATTTGGTAATACCATATGATTGGTGGACATTTGAGGCACAGAAATGAGTTCAGAGGCTACTTTTGATCTTTAAGTCATAGGTTGCTGTTCCTTGGTCAACAATGTGGTCAAAAGCCATGAAATACAAATTTATGCAGCCCATAAGCAAAGCTCAAATCTATACAAAAACTTCACAATTACAATTCATAGCTGCAAGGTAGTGACCCAGCATAATAAATTTGTTTTACAGAGCCTGGAAAATTGCCTTATCCAATTACTGATGTTGTGAATGGCCACACTATCCTTTTACTGTAAACATTTGAACTTTACATAGATATCTCACTGACTGAAAACACTTGGACTTGATGGTCTCATGGTAGCACCGTGGATTTAAAAAAAAAAATCACTTCTATCAACAAAGGCAATACCATGCATCCAGTGAATTGGGTTTTATCCCATAAAACTTTCTGCCATAACGAATCTCTTTGAGATCTTTGCAGTATATTTGTACAAGAAATGAATGTAGGTTTTTCCTCTCTAGAAAAGGATCTCTTTTCTAGGATCTAGCTTATTTTCTAGGTAGATCTTTTGATCTCTTAACCAGAACCACATGTAAAATAGTATAAAATGGATATTGACTTGCAGAACATTAGAACGCTGAGTTCAGCCTGGGAATTTATTTTTAGAACAGACACTGGAGCTTACAAACAAATAGAGAATATATAGGTATGCACACAGAGACACAAACACACATTTAATTTACATGCTGGCAAAGTGAGGAGAGAGAAAGAAAAAAAGGGAGGAGATGGAGACAGAGGGGGGGACAAAGAGGGAGAGAGAGAATTGTTATACTTAATAACATATGTTTAGGTCCTTATAACATATATATACTTATTCCTGTGGATTACTTGCTTTTTATTGCAAGTAATCCAGATTTTTGTTACTTTCTGCACTTAAAACACATTTTAAAGAAAAATATAATCACATCATGGAATTTCTTCATTTTTAAAACATAATAATTCATCATTTATGGCCTCTATTCACATAGAAGACTATCAGTATGCCCATCTTTATCTAGAAAGAAAATTCATTGGAAACAATGGAATCTTTTTCCAAATACTACACTTAGGATCAGGCCACATAAACTCACACTTGGTAATCTGGGGTTTTAATGCCACAAGCTGCATTAATTTATCAAAACATGGCTATTTTCCACAACGGAATACTTGTCTAAGAAAATCAAGCTCAATGCTTTGCTTTGAAAACCTGGCCTAGAATAAATCATTACTGACCTTTAAGCAGTGGTTGGTTGCTAAAATGTGAATAGCCAGGATTAAGTCCTGCCAAATTTATTTTACAGCTCAGGCTGAGATTTTGAAAAGAATCAGAAATGACTGCTGGCACAACAGAAATTGGATCAAAGCTTAACCTAAAATTATAGACCTGTGGCCTAGAGGATGCTGGGATATGTAATTCAACATTGGAAAATGGTTCACTATGGCTGGAGTAGACCTATAGAAATAATTGAGCCTACAGGCTTGGCCTTATGTATATGACATTACTGGGTTTAGTGGTTATGTTTTAGTTTGGATTTTTCTTATGTGGAATTAACACTCAATGGATTTGAGATTTAAGCTTGAACAGTTTGCTCTCACACTTCAAAACCTACGATAAACCTAGAAAACTGTCATCTTTTATGGTGTTACAGATTTGAGCAAATGTACTCAGAAACTGCCAACAATCACTCTACATCAAATCTCCTAGATTAGGGATGGGCAATTGGTAAGTGTCTAGATCAACAGTTTCTTCTATAACACTTTATAAAGTCTTAGAGTTATGTGAGAATGAGATACATCCCGTGTGAAATATTTGAAGGAAATCAATGAAGCATAAGATTATAATGAGAAAAGTAGATGGTTTATCAATCATTTTAATGTTTGAGGGTTTTTTGTTGTTGTTTTTTTGCATATGATTAAAAGCCAACAACAAATCTTTCCAAATTTAGAATATCTGCTCTGAAAATACCTGGTGTTTTACAAATGTTGTTGTCCTTCTGAGTCATGGAATGTTGAGACAAGATAATGAGATCCAATAGAATTCAAGACTTTGTTTGCTGACACTTAATTCAAAAAATCTTGCCAAACCAAGTTATAACTCTATACATACATGCAGTCCTTGACTTATGACCACAATTGAACCCCTAAATTCTGTTACTAAGTGAGGCAGTTGTTTTCCCCATTTCTTATCACAGCAATTAAGTGAATCCCTATAGTTGTTAGTAATACGGTTGTTAAGTGAACCCGACTTCCCCATTGACTTTCCTTGTTAAAAGGTCACAAAAGTCATCACATGAATCTGGAACACTGCAACCATCATGAATATGAGTTAGTTGCCAAACATCTGAATTTTAATCATGTGATCATGGGGATGCTGCAATAGATCTTAGCATGAAAAACAGTCATAAGTGACTTTTTCAGTGCAGTTGTAACTAAAGATGGCCACTAAATGAGCTGTTGTTGAGGACTAACTATATCCTGAGAGATTCTAGGATTTGGTTACCCTGAATTTCTTCCCACTTTTTCCATTCAGTTTTTAATGTGAAGTCTCTTAATCTGGGCTTCTCCCTGGGAAAACTGTGTTGCCAAAGCACTCCCCTGCTGCTCCTGCTGGTGCAAATCCATCACAGTCTTGGGGGAAATCCTCTTGCAGGAAAAATGGCCACGTCCTCCTCTCCTGATCGGTCCAGCTATAGCTTTATCAACTACCTGATTGGATAGCTGACCAAAATATCAGTGGTAGGCAATAATTTTCTTCCTGTAGCCAAGGCTAGAACCTTGCCAATAAGACTCAGAGTCATAAGGGCAGATAAAATGTTAGAAGGGACCTTGGAGGTCTTTTAGTCCAACCTCTCCAACCTTTCTGGTCACAATGGTTAAGTAAATCCCTGAAGTTGTTGGGAACACAGTTGTTAAGTGAATCCCCATTAACTTTGCTTGTCAGAAGGTCACGAAAGTCATCACAAGGCCTTAGGACACTGCAACTGTCATAAATAAGAGTCAGTAGGCCGAGCATCTGAATTTTGATCATCTGACCATAGGGATGCTGAAATGATATAGTGTCTCTACCCTCCCTGTCCAGACTCTTTTCAAGAGCCTCCAGTGATGGAGCACCCGCAATTTATGAAGGCAAGCCATTCCACTGATTTATTGTTCTCACTGATAGGAAATTTCTCCTAGTTTGCTTCTCTCCTTCAATAATTTCCACCCATTCCTTCTTGCCTTGTTTTCTGGTACTTTGGAAAATAGGTTGACCCCCATCTTCTTTATAGCAGTCCCTCAAATATTAGAATACTGCTATCATGTTGGCTCTAGTCCTTCTTTACACTAGACATACCCAATTCTTGCAAGTATTCTTCACTGTATGCCAAATTGCTTGTATAGACCTGACAGTGGTAGAACATACCATTATTGTCTTTATCTGGGGACTATTTGCTACACCACCTCCACTGACCCAGCAGAATTATGTTCCACACAATTTATCAGTTTCAAGATTGCAACAATGGTTAAATTTTTAGCAGTAAAAACTGCTTGTCTCAGTTGAGTCCTCTAACTACTTTCCCAGTATGGTTTTTTTTTCAAAAAAGAAACTTCTAATATCTTAAGTATGATCCATTATACACAAATATCTGAAAATGTTAAAAGACTGAAAAATAAAACATAGTCTCATAAAACTCCTGAAGAGTCCCTGAACTATGGAGAAACAAGGCATAAATAGAACAAATGAACTGCCTGGATACTTATATGGAAACGATAACTCTTAACTGGAGGGAGATGAAAGGTCATTGGCAAATTGTACTCAATGAAGAAGTGGAAACGCTGTGGGGCATATCATGAACTGGCCACTATATTAAGACATGTGGAGGATATAACTCGATCACTCTCCTCAGTCTGCAGTTCATCTTGTACTAATATTATTCTCTTCCTCTACTAAAACTGAGCAAATGTATTAACATTATTATCAGCGTGTGCATTTTAGAAAGGACAGCAGTCTTCACTAAAAAATAAATGAAATCAAGCAGAGTCTAACACTGCAGACTTATGAATTAGTATCCACCTGCAGAATGGAATCCCCAAGGAATGTTTGGGGCCATTTGCCATTATATGTTCTGAAATCTATCTTGACAATGAGATTATGTTAATTTCTAATAGGCCTTCCAATATATTACATGGACCTGGATATAGCTAGGAATTTCCCAGTATAGTAACTGAATCAAAGGAGCTTGTTATTTTTTACATATTTTCTTTTTCTTATTATTGCTTGGCTAATTTTACTAGCCAGGGAAAAATAGCTAAAATTGAATATTTCTTTAAGCAGGTAGGTAAGATTTGTCAGGTGTCTGTAGGTAAGATTTGTTAGATGTGAAGACTGCATATTATCGTATCTTCCTTCATTCACGTATATAAAAGCCTTGAATTAAATTGAGTCAAAACTATTTTCACCTGGTGATATGAGAATGAGCAGCAACTCCTCGTCCTGACAAAAGCATTTCAGATTCAAAGAAATGGCGATGAGAGCCAAGAGACAGTTTGGGCACTTCTGATGGAGCAGTCTCAAAATTCCAAGTGTTTTTTTAGTGGCTAGCTCACTGCACCCGTTCAGAAAGAGAAAGAGAGAGAGAGTTGGCCACAATGGTCTATGTCCTGGTAAATTCTCAGATGGATTATATAAAAGGTGGACCATAAAACTGCCATTAAAGATAACCTGAAAGGTTCCATTAGGAAAGCACTTATTAAAACATCACAATGTTTTTCAGCCTTAGCAACTCTAAGAAGTGTGAACATCAAGTCCCAGAATTTCCCCGCCAACCCTGGATTAAGACATACAAGTTACGAATTGATTAGCTTTGTAACCCACCTTTTGCACTAGAGCTCAAAATATGGCACTAAAGGGCTCCTTCCTCTTTTATTGCATTACAATGGCAACTCTTTGTGGAAGGTTGGACTGAGAGAGGAAGTCTTACCCAGAAAATGACCTTCTACACTTGAGGATGGACTAGTATCAAGACTTTCCAGGTACCAGTCCAGATCTTCATTAGGGAGATTATCTGTTTCCAGGCCAAGTCCAAATACTGCTGCTACCTTTAATGTCATAAATACTTAACAAAAGTATCCCAAATAATGTCTCTTCAGATCATAACTCATCCATCTTTTAAAAGCTATATAGGAAGTTAAGTGCTTTTTCTTCATTGCATGGCAATAAATGATAAAGTGCATTGCTTGCACCTATTCCATAGGGCAAGGTGCAACACATATGAAATAATTCAGTATTAAAGAATTTAGAATCCATGGATTTGTTTCAAGGATCAGAAATTCTAAAAAAAACCTCAAAACAATCCAGTTTTTGCTTTCACCCTCTCCGACTTCAGAATTCTAGCAATGCTTTCTTTAAGCAAAGATTTATTTTACTACTGCTTATTGTTAAACACCTGGGCATTATAAATCTTGCTTGATTTCTTGCCAATCAGATCTTCCTACCATTGCCCTTAAATGTGAAGACAGCTTGTTCCCTTTGAAAAGAGAAAAATTAAAATAATAATTTAAAATGTGCAACACATTTTGCTTTACATGTTGGAGCTCCGAGATAAGCTGGAAAGGATATCAAATGTTGGTGCCTTATTTATTGAAAGGTTACATCTCTCCTTCCAAGCAATGAAATGGGAAAGAGCAAATCAGGAAGAATTTTAATATATCCCTAATAGATGGTGCACTGAGGCTTTTTTGAGAAGGAAAAATTCAGTGCCACATTTTTTAAGGGGATAAAGATGAATATTTCATTTATTTTACTCTTAAGAGACTTACCAGGGAAGTTTGGAGATGTTTTAAAACATCATTATCATTCAGCTACACTGAGAAAGAGAAATTAAAAGCCTATTTTTGAAGGCATGTGTGGTGATTAATAGTAATAATATAATGACACAGGAATCTTTTTCCCCTTTGTTTTTATTCTTTCAGAATATGAATGGATCACCTTAGTTGAGTTTTCTGTTTTTCTATTAAAATTAGAAAGGTAAAAAATATATACTAAAAAAATAGAAGAATAAAAAGAAAAAATAGTGCAGAAAAGGAAAAACCAAAGAAAAACCAAAGGAAAAAATAAGACTATAATAAAGAAAAAGAAAAGAAATATATAAAGAAATGACTTTCCCCCCTCATAAAAACATAACATTTTTACCAACTCATGAATTCTTTTAAGATTCAATAATCAACCTTTTCTTCTCATATCTCATATTCATCTATAAACAAATATTTAATATTTAAATAAATATTTATGGTTCAGTCTTGGTTAGCAAAATTCTATTTATCAGAGATAATAATATACTGTAGTTATTTTAACCTTGATCAAATAAACCAACTTTACATTATCTCTGTTACTTTTGACAATAATGATATTTAAAATAAAGGTAAAGGTAAAGGTTTCCCTCGTACATATGTGCTAGTCATTCCCAACTCTAGGGGGCAGTACTCATCTCCATTTCTAAGCTGAAGAGACAGCACTGTCTGAAGACACCTCCATGGTCATGTGGTCCTTATTTTTCTACTTGCATTTTTTACGTGCTTTTGAACTGCTAGATTGGCAGAATCTGAACAAGTAACGGGAGCTCACCTTGTTACGTGGCATTAGGGATTCAAACCGCTGAACTGCCAACCTTTCAATTGACAAGCTCAGCTTCTTAGCCACTGAGCCACCATATCCCTTCAAATACTGACCCTTCAATTTAGACCCTTAGAATACTGACCTAAAACTTGATTTAAAAAAAAAATCTTTTTCCATTCTCATAAAATTCTTCAAAACTTTAACAAGACTCTTTTGTAAATCCAATATAGGAAAGTTATCCAGGTCACTCTTTTGGTTTGTTATTTCTATGCCAGTGGTGGGATTCAATTTTTTTTACTACGGGTTCTGTGGGTGTGGTTTGGTAGGCATGGCATGGCATGATGGGCATGGCTTGGTGGGCGTGGCAGGGGAAGGATACTGTAAAATCCCCATTCCGTCCCCACTCCTGGGGGAAGATTACCACCAGTTCGCTAAACTACTCAAAATTTCCGCTACCGGTTCTTCAGAACTGGTCAAAATCTGCTGAATACCACCTCTGGTCTACGTGCGTGTGTGTTCATAATAGCAATAGCACTTAAAAATATATATCACTTCCCAGTGCTTTACAGCACTCTCTAAGCGGTTTACAGAATCAGCCTCTTGCCCCTAACAATCTGGGTCCTCATTTTACTGACCTTGGAAGGGTGGAAGGCTGAGTCAACTTTGAGCTGGTCAGGAATAAATTGCTGACAGTTGGCAGAATTAGCCTCGATACTGCTTCTAATCACTGTGCCACCATGCTTCTTTTATATATAATTATATGAAATTGATTATGCATACACATATGCACACATATATACCAACACTAAACAATCTTTGTTATTGTTATTTATTACATTTGTGTGCCACTCAATTCCCAATCTCTTCTAGGAAAAACTCTCAATCAAATGGGAGTCTGTTACTTTACTCAATGGATTTTTCCATTACTTAATAGTTCATAATTCTCAATCTTATGCTCTTTTCTTTTAAATTCAATCCTCTGGTTGTTTTCAGTTTTAGCAAGAATAGATCTACTTCCTTTTGTACATAGTAATCTTTAAGAAACATGAACACTTCTCTCTGGACTATATGGCAATACACCTCAATGCATTCTAGTTGATAAGAAGCTTATAATAATGTACCAGCTTGTGATTTCTAGATTACTGTAGAATTTCTAGGCTACACAGAATGAAGTAAACATGAAATGGGCTTGCATTAGTGAGCCAAAACATGCTCTGTTTCTTTCAAACAAATACCGGTAGTTTAAGCAGAACTCTCTTCATATTTGTGGCAAATAAAAGAATAGAACAGAACAAAATAAGGGATCTTGGAGATCTTCTAGTTGAACCCTCTGCTCAAACAGAAAACCCTATACTATTTCATACAAATGGTTAATCAATCTCTTCTTAAAAACCTCCAGTGATGGAGCAGCCACAACTTCTGGAGGCAAGCTGTTCCATTGATTAATTGTTCTGTCAGGAAATTTCTCCTTAGTTCTAGGTTGATTCTTTCCTTGATTAATTTCCATCCATTGCTTCTTGTTCTGCCTCCAGGCGATTTGTGATTGTCTATGATGAAAAATCAAGACAATGGGATACAGGTTTATGACAGGCTTTGAGTGTGGAGCAAACTTTTATTGTTGTTAGTAATATCAAGAGTGGATCTTGGCTAAAAATAGACTTGGGAGAAAATAACAAAATAACAAAAGTTAGTTGAAAACCGAAGTGGAAAAGATTGTGATTGCGGGAAAATGTAGTCTTCTGG
>JAOYMU010000077.1:17877293-17894190 GCA_025802295.1 Psammodynastes pulverulentus
ACCTTTCTGTTTATTCAGGCTGGCCTGGCCTGAGCTCTTCCTGGTCCGTCCCCAGTGGTTTTAGGGGGTCTAGTTTTAGTTAGGGTCTTCTTAAATTTTAAATTTTAAATTTTAATATTTTTAAATTTTATATAGTAATTGTGTTGTTTGGCTTAATTTATTTTATATTGTAGTGTTGACGTTATTGTTGTTACCCGCCCCGAGTCCTGTGTGGAGATGGGGCGGGATATAAGTATGAGTATAAATAAATAAAAGTAATAGAAAGGAAAGGATAAAAGACAGAATGTTGGAGCTTTTCAAACAACTGTGTTCTATATATCAGTGGAAAGATTTATTTGTATGATGATATCCTTTTAAAAAAAAGCACTTTTAGACCAGAAATGGTATCAAATCCGATATATGTCATATAAATTTTATTTCATATTTCCAAATAACTCAAACCCATGCCACACTACATGTATTAATCTTTAAGGTGACACAAAGCTATCATTTGAGAATAAAATTCAATATAAATATATAGTTATTACTCTGAAGGACCTTTTAAAGTGCCAAAGGCACTTTAAGTCTTTGCAACAAATTAGATAGAAAGAATATTCCACTTTTTCTTTGAGGTCCATCTATAATGGCTGCTTTCTGAAGAAAGAACCCCTAGTGCTGCTACTAGAAGAACTTTGGAGCTCTTCCAGTTTTCTCCTTTTAACAGAACTTTATACAAAGAGTAAGGAAAATAGAAAATGTTAGAGCTAAAACATGGATAGTTACAATGTTATATGGACTTCCTTTAAAATTGTGACATACTCTCTCAGAATCATAGCTGTGATAATTACATGGTTGTAATGCTAAAATACAGAAATTCAATGGAGAATATTTGGCAAAGAATAACAAGTTAGAGATCTCTTGAGAATATAACTTTTTGTATTCTTCTTTGGTTATATGCTTCTCTTTCCATTTCCTGTACAGTACATGTCTCTTTCTTTGCAGCATTTTAGAAAGACTCATGTACAGGAAATGGAAGGAGCAGCATAAAACCAAAGAAGAATACAAGAATGAACTGAAGGAATTGTGCCAGGAGAGCTAAAGAAAAGAATCAGCTGAGAGGCTTGCGGGAAATGCTTAAAATAACAAAAAAAGGCTGGAAGAATATTTCAGAACATTAAAACCTGTATTTTACATCTGTCTTCCCTAGGAAGAAAAAGAAACCCCTTGCTGGCCATCATTTGCCACTGATGGAAAGACAAGTCGACAAACAAAACTGATGACTGAACTGCTAACTATATAATCTTTGAAAATCCTGGAGAAATGGAAAAGTCCAGAAAGATTGGAGGAGGGCAAATACTGTTCTTATCTTCAAAAAAAAGAAAGATGATCCAAGAATTTAGACTTGTCATTTTGGTGCCTCTACTGAATAATGTTGTAAAGTACATTTTTAAACCACATATTTATGAGCCCTTGAATAGGAATGCAACACTTAATGAAAGCCAACATTTTTCACAAACAAATCATACCAGTTTAAGTCTTATCTCGTATTTGACAGAATTACTAACTTAATTATCAGGTGGATAGACAAAGTAAACCACTAAAGCATTCATTTATGGTTCTTATGAGATCTTCATTAATAAAATGACAAAATGAAAGCTAGATAATACAGCTACTTGAAGGATTCATAGTAGGTTGAATGACTGAGAATATTTATGCATGTCCTCATAGCAGCTATGAGAATATTTTTTACTGGAATACCACAAGTACTTGCTTGGATTCTGATTAATGACTTAGATAAAATTCATAATGTTGCATGTACCCTTTAACTTAAGGTCTCTAGACAAAGGCTGAGTAGCCATTAGTTCTCATTCTCAAGCACATCCTGCACCACTAGATCTGTAAAACCCAGGATTTGATTTAAAATTTATTTTGTACAGGTTTCTTTGTTAGAAAAAAAAATGTATCTTGCATTCACCACTAGATGCCAGCAACAGTCTGCAGGAGTTGCAGTTAAGCTAAATTCTGCCATCTCTAGCATCTGAACAGACCTTAGATCTATGTGATTTTAGTGAGAAAAGTAAAGCCCTACATTTTGGTAGAAAAAAAACAGATGCCTAGGTACAGGATAGGAAGTACCTGGCTCAACAGTAACACCTATGAGAGAGATCTACCAGTAGATATCCACAGCTTAAGCTGCCAAAAAAGCCAATGCAGTCCTAAGCTGAATCAACAGAGGGATACTAATAAAATCACAGCAGGAGGTGATAGTCCTGTCCTATACAACCCCAGTGAGGCCACATTTGGAATACGGTATCTAGTTCTGGTTACCACAATAGAAAAATGAAGCTGAGGCCTTAGAAAAAGTGCAGAGAAGAACAACAAAGATAAGGGATCTGAAAATTAAATTGTATGATGAATGGCTAAGGGAACTAAGTACGTTTAACCTAACAAAGAGAAGGCTCAGGATAGCAGTCTTCCAATACTTGAAGGGAAAGGGGGCTTATTCTCCATAGCACCTGAGGGCAGGAGAAGAAGCAATTCCGTAGAAGCTTGTCAGAAGGAGATCCAACCAGGAAATAAGGAGGAATTTCTTGACAGTGAGAACAACTAATCAGTGGAACAGCTAACTTGCCTCCTGAGTTATGGGTACTCCATTGCGGGATGCTTTTAAGAAAAGATTGAACAACTATTTGTCCAGGATGGTATATGGATTCCTGCCATGGAAAGAGTGTTGTTCTAAAAAACCTCCAAGGTCCCTTTCAGTCCTATGATTCTATGATTGCCAGAGTTACTTCAGACATAGTACTCTGTCGCTTAGAAAGCCTCTCTAAGCACAGAAATGGGAAGGCTGTGTTATATGCTACCTTATGTGGTTAACTACATGAATATTTGCTTCATTGCAAGTACGTACAATTTAAAGAGTGGATTTATGGTCAAGCTCAGTTTCCCCAATAATGCACCTTTGTACAACAGCGATAGGTAAGAACGGCAAGAGGAATCCCTTGCGAATGTTGTTCATGCTATTCTAAATATTTTTGTGTATAATATTTAGAAGTGTCTTCAGCTACTACAGCATACAGAGTTGGACATTTTTATAAATATATTCACCTTATGAGAGTTTTTCAATTTGGGAGGAGGGCTGTCACGGAGTCGCTTCATTGCTTGGACTGGAGAATCACTGAAATAGGGAGGTTCTCCATCAATCATTTCAATTACCATGATTCCCAAAGACCAGATGTCTACCTGCCAAAACAAAAGACTGCATGAGGGGATGAAGTGCAGAAAGATGCTCTACTCTCTTCAGAGTTAAGAGAATTTCCCAGCTAAGATAGTAAAGAACCTGAAAGATTATAAATTTTAAAAAAAAAATTTTAGCATTGCACCAAGAAGGCATTTTTAATCTTCCTTTCACTGTTGTGCCATTGCTTCTGTTATTCATTTTTACACTCACCGTAACAAATTCTGCAAAAATGCATGAATGTAACATTTTTATTATAACAGTCTTATAGTGATGCCAACTGTGTACTGATGTAGAGCTTTAAGTTGCTGAAATAGATGAGAAAGCCACATCAGCCAACTTCTTGCATTCTGTTTGAACATGGTTTCCAGCGCACTGAATTGTATGCATCAGAAATAATAATACAGAGGGCAAGAGGAGACATTGAGTGATACTTTGTCATAATCTTAAAGGGTAGGTGCTAAAAGGGAATTGGTAAAATATTTCAAACTGCCACCCTTTTCAGGTTCTGGAGCTATAATTACCTCAGTGGTATATGGAGACCTTGAAATTACTTCTGGAGCCATCCAATATGGTGTTCCTACTAAGGATTTCCGTTTTGGTACATCCTTGCTGATTTGTGCACAAAAGCCAAAATCAGAGAGTTTCACCTACACAAAAGAAAGCAAAGTAACATTAGATACCCTACACTGAAAAGTAGGGGGAGGAAATGGGCAAGTTAAGAGATTGTAGGAGAAGACAGATAAATGCTGTAATATAGAGATAAGCAGTCAGACCCATCCAATCCAATATTGTATATTTTGAATGACAATGTTTGTGAAAACTGTCCAGCAAAATTTTCTCTCTTAAATATAACAGATGTTTTTCTTCTCTCAAAGTAAATGTATTAATCACTTCAACCACATATACAATCACAAATCTAGGCCCAGAGATAAAATAAAACACAAAAGCACAATTAAAATAGAAAAAAATAAAGATAATATAAACTAACTTATCAAGTCACCCACTATTCTCTGAAAGCTCTCCAGAAAGGTGCTATAGTTACATCACCTGGTTTTAGAAAGAAGATATTCCTTAGAGAAGTGGCAATCACCCACTTTTTCTGGATCCCTGCCCCCTATATCTCCCCAAGTGAGGGGCCACTCTTAGTATGAGAAGCATATTATGTAGGTTAATTCCATTTATAAGAGGTGAAACTGAAGGTACTGGTAAATGAGTCATACGGGATTTACAGGTTAAAGTCAGAACTTTGAAATGAATCTTCTCCCAACAGTTTGATGCAAATGTTTAAAAATATCACAGAGAAGCCCTCTGGTATTCCACAAAGGGACACTTGTCAAACTGGTGTCTCTTCCCCCTACAACATACTGGAACCATTTGCTTTGAAAGGAATGGAACCACTGTTGCATAGTGTCTCCAGCTCCTCACAGATAGTCCAAAAGAATGTGTGATTGAAGGGGCCCAGAAAGTCAGCTTCAATCTAGGGGATCTCTGCAACTGAAGCTCCACCACCATCTCAAAAACGTTATCCAAAAGAGAAAGCTGAAGACAGGTATTAGTTGTGTAATATAGGTGATTTTTAAGACGCTTTCTATCTCCTACTCTGAGGCACTGATCACCTCCTAGATCCAACCAACCATTGCCTCCATGTCCACACAGGTTCTCAAAGGAGCCTAGTAACTGCAAATCCCATCCAGTTATAGGATGTATCCCTGGCAAATGAACAGGTCCAGCTGGAACAAAAACCACAGAAGCGGGCAATGCCTGGGAATTCCAATTGAATTCTCTGAATTGGCAGAATTGGCACCTTATTGGTCTTTTAAAAGCAATTCATACAATTGCTAACTATGTATATGGCCCCTTGCCTAATTTGCTTATTTTAAAGTGTAGATGCCGGGGACTAAATCTTGGACTTCCTACATACAAAACCACACATTGCTCCTGAGTTATTGCAAAGAGAAGCCAAGGAAAAAAATGCAGGAAATAAAAAAGATGAAAGAAACAAATTAAGAATTACCCTTCCATCAAGAGTCAAGAGAATGGAGTCACTCTTAATGTCTCTGTGAATCACACCTTGGGAATGCAGGTAGGCGAGTGCCTGCAAGACTGACTCACATACTGTAGCAATTTGCTCTTCATTCAGTCTGAAATACAGCAGTCAAAATTGTATGTGGGAGGAACTTAATTTCATACAGAAACAATTAATTAAATGTTCACTTATAGCATGCATATATTTATGACACTTCCTGCTCCATTAAGAGTAAGAATTATGAACAACCATTCTTAAAAAGTAGAGAAGGTCAAGAAATTCAGAATAAGTGATTTGGACTTCCAAAATCAAGTTTTACACACATACACGACAATACTCTGGTGACAAAACAAAATTTATCATCCTCTTTCCCTGCTCTAGCGGAAAATTGCTAAATTAATTTCATTGCCAAATTTGAATCTGTGAAAATAGTTCTGAAGACACCCCCCCAGGAGCTAATTCTTTCCCATGACTAGGCATTATTGGTATTTTTATTCTCTAAGAATTAAATTGATAGGAATCATCAGTATGTCAACAACTGTGATACTTTAAGTGCTACTTTATTATATATACTTCATTATTCATTATTATTATATACTTTATTATATATACTTCATTACTTATCGTTATGATTTTTATTGACTTCTCATCTTTCCTTTCACCCATCTCCTATATATATATATACACACACATATACATACACACACACACACACACACACACACACACACACACACACACATGTACAGTCCAGGCAAAATCTCTGAGCATCTACAACAGTGAAGGCAAAAGGGCAGAAATCAGCAGAAAGGCCTGAAGGAGCTGAAAGATTAGAACATTTAGAGGTAGCTCACAGCTGAATCCAAGGTGTAAGGATATGCTTGTGTTCCTAAACAGCTTTTATAAAGAGGAAGAATGGTTTCCTTTCTTAGTTGAAATGCCTGACCAATTGAAAGCCCGTTGTTTGCATCTCAATATCATAAGTGTTTTCACACAATATATTCAACCAGGTCATGTGGTTAATTTATGCCCCCTGTATTATGCAAGCCCAGAAACTGAATTAATTCAATAACCAGGCTAATCATTTTGTGTAAATATAGCTAATATATACCTCTACCAACACATTTTTGGGGCTATTAATTTAATGGATATTTCTATGGGCCCCATAAACAGATATTTGAAAATGTAAATACCAAGATTACAAATTGGGGGAAGGAGGAGTTAGTTTAAACTATGAAAGATTGGGCAAAAGCACTTATTGCTGATGCCCTAATCCAGAATAAGTTAACTATTACTGTGATTACAATATTGGATCTTTGAGATCTCCAAATAAAGCTGAACTACAATTCCCAACAGCGCACATCATGGGCTATGCTGTTTGGGCTTCTTCAAAATTGCTGTGGAACAATATTGGGAGACCACAAATTTCCCACCCCATTATAGAACAGACCCTGTAAACAATGTGAGACTTACTTTAGTGAACTATACTGAGTATCATCTTATTGTAGCTAGTGACTCAGGGTAGCCTGGATAAACTTCAGCAAGTTTTACAGTCTATGGAATTTAGCCCCAATAAACTTAGCTAGAGCACAACTCTGGCATTTTACTTCTACTTACAGTAAGACAATTCAGCTACTGATTGTACACTGACTGCGACTTCAACCTATCTTGAAGAATCATATACTTCTGCTTCAATTTTTCTTAAGCTTTCCATGCCTGATTATATGGGCTTTTCTCTGTCATAGTAATCCCACATCAGAGTCCATGAAAAAAATGCCAAAGGACTTTCATCTCTTGAGGAGTATGCTGCTAACTTCAAACTGGGAAGTTTTTGTTTTTTTTAAAGGAAGGTTCTACATTTTTTTAAAATGAGATGTTTTGCATTAGGAATCCAACTTGTACAAATATATCTTACAAATATATGGCAAATATATAGACATATATATGCCTAAGAATAAATTCTACTAGTTCCATGGAACTTATACCTTGCCATATATGTGTAGAATTGCATTACAAATTGCTAAAGTAATATCATCTACAAGCTAAGACTAAGGAAGATTGGCATCTGTTTGTTCATATTTGCTACTCTTTATTTCTGTTCACTGTATTAATGCCTAAGTGAAGATAGTGCTAATTCAAATGTACTTTTAAAGATCAATACTCTAATAAAATTCATAACTCCTACCTGAATTCAGGAGGGAGATTTGGCTGCAACCCATAAAAAGCAGCAGACAATGTGACTAGCCAGGTAGGTTTGTAATTTCCATCTTCACACTCCAGGTACGGGGAGGACCACTTGATATGACTTTTCTCTGCAGGGTGATGACCATTTCTTTTTTTCAAGCTGCCTTCCTGGGCCTTAGAGCCAGGATTTGAGACCTTTCGATGTTGATGTGGCCTCCACTTGCGTTTCAGACTATGGAACCACTCAGTTTCACTAGACACATTGGCCAACTGATGAGCCATTGAAGATAAGTCCTGCAGCAGGATCTGGCTATTCTGCCGACTGGCTTGGAGAAAGATCTGAGGGACAGAGGATAAGGGCTCTAGGCTGAAGGTGATGGCAGCTCTGGAGATGTTGGGATCTCCTTCCAGCAGGCTTCGGATCAAAACTTGATACCATTCAATGTCTTCCTGCAAGTTCTGTTCACGGGATTTATTGCTCTGCAGAATCATGTTGAGAAAGTTGATTGCATGGAGAAGAGTATCCAGAGCTCCATGCAGTGAGGGGTGTGAGGCCAAGCGAGACTTTCCAGCCAAGCTAGTCAGCTCATAGCGCCCAGAGCAGTTGGCCTGTTTCAGTTCCCAAGAATCACCAGTGTACAGGAATGAAGCCACGTTTTCAGGGATCTCCTGGGACAGTCTCTGGGCCAAGGCTAGGTTCTCTTCCCTTGATCTGCTCCAAGGAGAGAAAGGAACACCCACCTTCTTGCCATGATTATAAACAGATGGCTTCTCCTTCACTGCTTTCCCTTTACCAGGCTCCAAGGGTCCTTGGTTGGCATCAATCACATACCCCAAGTGAGCAAGGAGTAAGATGGGAAGAAGCCACAGCAAACCCATCTTTTCCACTCAGCTAAGGAAAACGTCGTCCCTCAACTTCCCAACCCAACTTCTAATTTGTTTTTAAAATGTGAGTACTTCAGCAGCATTGGCAAAAAGACAAGAAAGCAAAATTCGTGGAGCAGGATGCTCCAAGTGAACTTGGGGATTGGGGAGGGGGCAGCAAGAGAGGGAGGGGAAGAATCTGAATCACCTGTAGCAGCGGTCCAGCGAGCTTTCTCTGGTGGGGCAAGTTCTGGCAATTACGCAGGCGGCGCCTGGCTCAGAGACCAGGTTACATTGCGCCTGCCTATAGGGAGAAGCTACCGTTGGCCCGTTTATGTCTTTATATCCCCCATCCGCCGCTGACAACGTTTTCAGAAGGTATTTTAAAGACCTGCTTCGCGGTCCTCCTCTCGCTGCCGCCGCTGCTCCATTCTCAATCAAGCGGCGCGTCCTCCCGCTTCGCTACCCAGCCGCGCGAAGCATCCAGACTCGCTCTCGCCGTCTCCGGGCATCGCTCCCTAAGGGGACAAGAGAGATCTGCGGTTCGTGCACCGGGCAGCCGAGAAGGAGAGGGATGGAGCGAGAGTGGCAGGGCCGTGCGGGACTTCTGGGAGGAGATGTTTTTCGGGGGTAGATGCCCGCTGGCCGGAGCGCCGGGCTTTCCCAGCTCAGTCTCAACTCCCCCTCCTTCCTCGCCTGTTAACTAGACAGCTCTGCCCCACATGGCCAACCCCTTCTTACCTCCCCTCCCTTCCGCAACTCGCCCTCATAGGTGAGCTCCGAATGCCTTGAGCGCTCTATGGCCGCCTCAGCTGTCAATCACGAGGCAACCACTAGGTGAGCAGAAGGGAGCTGTCCAGTGCTGAATCTCTGGGAGGAGGAAGGGAGAAAAAGGGGCTTCATGTCACCTTGCAGAGACTGCCTTAGAAAGAATACCGGGCGGTTTGGCTTGGAATTGTTTGAGATATGTACCAGGAGACGTGGAGAGAATTGGCAGCACAGAGAATGGATGAAGAATCCTATTGTCCGCCCAGTTTTAGGCTTGAGTGTTAAGGCATAAAAAGGATGGACGCAGAGCCCTAAGTTAATTTTTCATACACTGATGTCCCAGAAAATAGTAATTGGGATTACTGCTCTTTGTATAGGCTTAAATATGATATTAATTAATTAATTAATTAAGAAACCAGGTATAGATAATCAGAGACCAGGAAAACAGAGACATCTACTGGCTGAAGTTTTAAAACTTTTTACAAGATAATAAAGGGGGCAGAGAAATAAAATAATATGGAATAAAAACTTATGTTGAGTTCCAGGGGAAATATACAGGCTTCCCTTCCTTTCTTCTTCTAAATACTTGCATAGTGTGTAATGAATGCTGTTATTTCCACCCACTGTTTTAGTGAAAGCAGACAAATCCTTATGGGAGTGGCAGAGGAAGAGTGGTTCATCTCCCCAGAGGGAGAAAATGGGACTACAGCCAAGCCTATGAATGCAAGTTTGTGATCCTGTAATATGTTTTTAAACATCTAAAACTTCCACATCTTTTAGGTATGCACTCATCCAGCCATTATGTGTTATAAATATGGTATGTTTTATCTCCAAGGCATAATTATACAGATTTAAATCTCACTGCGGGTATCTAAAAAATGTGGAGTATTGCAGATTTGTGTATCTACTAATAGTTAGTTAAAAGAGATGAGTTTGGAGAAAGAATGCAGCATGTAGCAAAATATGAATTAAGTCTGGGAAATAGAAATGTATAGTGAATTCTTTTTGATGAAATGGGATAGAGGAAAATATGAAAAGCTTTCAAGGTTCTATAATTGTAACCTATATCAATAAAATAGAGTTCCATTTATATTCAAATATGTTTCCTGATTTGCCTACCTCAAAGGGCTGATGGACCTACTTTAGTTCCATGATTCTTAGAGTCATTCAATTTCACATGCATTTTTTTACTTCTGAGCTAGTTTTTCATACTTTCATGCTTGAGCTACTTCCTGGTATTAAAATCAGGCAGTCTTGCATATCTTGTAAGTCTCTGTTTATATTGGTTTACTTGTTCTAATGTCATTAAGAGATTTGCCATACATCCATGAACTATAGAACTTTCAACAAGTTTCCAGATATTATTCAAATATCATGAGTAACATATAACACTACTGTATTAGAATGAAATTTTGTTGAACTTCTGGACTTCTTAATCCATTAAGGGAAGGGAAGGGAAAGCAAAGGAAGGGAAAGGAAAGGAAAGGAAGTAATGTTCTCCCTTGTATGTATGCAATATAAATTAGTCTATTATCTTTTTCTTTTTCTAGTATAATAATGTTTCTCAATCTTGGCAGCTTGAAGGTGCATGGATTTCAATTACCAGAATTCCCTAATCAGCATGGGATTGCATCTTCATCTTTTAACTTTGATGAGACATCCAGTAAACAATTCCCTGTCCAAGGACATAGTTGCCTCTGAGTAACAAATGGAAGGCTGCCCCAAAGTGTGTAAGACTTTGAAACAAAATTCATTCAAATCCTGCATGAATTTCCCAGCAGGTGATAAAATGTGATAGATAAATTAGCTAATAAAGGAAGTTAGATCTGATACAAATGTTAAGGACACAAATCTCCTCATGGAAAGTGTTTTTAAAACAATGTTTTTTCCCCAACATTTATTCTGCAAATGCTACAAGTGTGACACCTCTTCCAAAGGGAAATACATAGAATAAAGGGAAAGTGAAGAAGACAAAGACAATTAAAATAGTTCACTGCAGAATGGGCATTTCAAAATACCTTATGCTTTAAAAAGCTGTTTTATTGTTATGGTACCAAGGAAATGACATATGACAACAAACAGCCTCCCATATATCACATACCTTAAATTCCTGACAAATTGTAGCAATTAATTATTATACACCTTCTGGATGGCAACAATTTTTTCTTACCAGATGCACAAAATTAAGCTCAGTGTCTAAGATGTGGAAGCTGTTTTCACCTCGTTCTGTCAGTTCCCTTATGATGTTGTTTCCCTTTTCTAACAACAGCTATATTTGTGAGCTGCTAATTAAAAAGGAGGACTTTTTACAAAGTTGAAAGCAAAGCTGCACTGAAGAGTCTCTAAATAGAGCTCATCAAGAGAAGTAGCAAAAATAGGGAAACATTCAAACTGCAGAGGAAGAAGCAGAATTTCTGCAGCATTTTTTTTTCAACATTATTTTTTCAATTATATGAAAAGGAAAGGTGAAGGGATTCTCTAGCCATTCAAGCAGTAAATTGGGAGCAGGAGAAAGAAAAATATAGCAAATGTCTACTCTGCAGAATGCAGGCAAGCTATGGAAAAGCCTTACTTGTCCTTTAATACCAAACCAAAGTCAGCATTCCCAAAAGTTCAGATGGAGCGAGGACAAAAATAAATAGAATATATTTAATATTATCACTGAGTAATGTTCACAAGGAGAATAAAAAAGCAAGATGCTAAACCATCTAAAATAATGTTTCCCAATCTTTAAGATAGGTGGATTTCAATTCCCAGAATCTCCCAGCCAGACAGACTAAACTGTCCTAGTCCTTAATCAAATGAATGTGTATTTGCTGAAATTTTGTTCTGTTCCTGCATCATTTTTACTGCTGTTTTATTTTATTAGGAACTACCTGGTTGAAAAGGCAATAAAAATGAAATATTGTCTACTATGTACATGTTAATATATGAATACCTGCATGCACACACACTTGGTTATAGATATTATACGATTTAGAATAGAAAAATAGCTTACTTTGAATTAATCAGAACTGAGCGGGAAGGGATCTTGGAGAAAACCCTATACCATTTCAGAAAGATGTCTGCCCAGTCTCTTCTTAAAAACCTCAAGTGATGAAGCATCTTCAACTTCTGAAGGCAAGCTGTTCCACTGGTTAATTGTTCTATTGTTACAAAATTTCTCCTTAATTTGCTTCTGTCCTTGATTAGTTTCCATCCATTGTTTCTTCTCCTGCCTTCTGATGCTTTGAAAAATAAGTTGACCCTTCTTTTTTGTGGCAACCCCACAAATATTGGAATACTGCTATCATGTCCCCCCTAGCAGTGGTGGTTTTCTCTCCAGGTTGCCACTGGTTTGGTAATTTTTCACATGCGCGTGTGTGCACAAGCGCACACAAGCACGTTGATCCTCTGTGCGTGTGCGCTCCCTCACCCTTCTGCGCATGCACGCATCGATCAGATGGAAGGATTCTTTGATCCTCTCAGCTGATCGGCAGCCATTTTTTAGCTACCGGTTTGACTGAACCGGTAGCTAAAAACCATTCGCAGATCGTCGGAGAGGATCGGGAAGCCTCTCCGATCATCTGTGCATGCTTTTTAGCTACCGGTTTTCTGCCAAACTGGTAGCTAAAAAATGGCTGCTGATCAGCTGAGAGGATCAGAGTCCTCTCAACTGATCGGCGCGCGCATGCGCAGAAGGGTGGGGACAGCACGTGCATGTGGGGAGGAGGGGGGGCGGGTTTGAGTTACCGGTTCGCTCAAGCGGCAGTTTTTGCCGCCACCAATTCGGCTGAACCGGTGCGAACCCCAGAATACCACCCCAGTCCTTCTTTTTCTATACAAGCCATACCTAGTTCCTGAAACCATTCTTTATATATTTTAGTCTCTAGATCTTTAATCATCATAGTTTGTTCTTCCCTGCACTTTTTCCAAACTCTCAGCATCTCTTTGAAATGTGGTGACCAAAACTGGATGCCGTATTCCAGGTGTGGTCTTACTAAGTTTTTTAAGTTGATCATCGATAAATTGATCAATTTATCAATGATGAATTATATAAATTCATTCATCATTGATCCAAGATTGGAGATCATCAGTTCTTTCTTACAAAATGATAAATAGGTGATACATTATCCTTGTCTATAGTCTGGCAAATCAGAACAATTGATGGAGGAGTTATACTTTACTGTTGGTTTGAAATTTTAAGTGATTTTTAATGACTTTCTCAAATATTTAACTGCATAGCTATTGGCTATTCATTTCTTCTGTTATGTTGCAACAACTAATCTGCAATTAACTAGTAAATATCTATGATATTTGCTAGGAAAACCCCTCTGGACATTAGAGCAAATAAGCCAGTTGTTATCAAAAGAAATTCTGGAAGAAAAATATAAAGATAGAGCAAACTGCTTTAATTAATAGTCCCTTGTTTTAATTTCAGTCATTTGGATGTACTTCTGTTCTCTCTTTCTTTTTGCAACATTAAAAAAATAAATCTCAGCTGACTCCGAGCTTTGTTTCAGTTTTCCACCAGAATAAATTTCCATTTCATAAGACCATTATTTCATAAAAACTTGCCAAATTTAATATTTATGATCATCGCATTGTTTTTATGAGCTGTTAGCAGAGCTGTTAATTCTTATTGAAAGCTAAAGACAAAAAGAAAACAATTTCCCATACTTTAAAGCACATTTTCCCTCTTCTTGTGTTTGGAAGTTTTATTACTATCAAAATGCTGATATATATATGATACAATTGCTTATTAGTCAACAGACTAAAGTTGTCCTATATTCATATTATGAAATTAGCCATGAACTTGGCCTTCCTTCCTTCCTTCCTTCCTTCCTTTTGTTTCCCTGGTTTCCCTAATGGGACATTTATACAATTCTTCCCTAACACAGCTGCCTTCCATATGTCTGGATCAATACTAGAATTCTCAGCAATGGTTATGCTGACACAGATATGTTAGGAATTGAAGACTATGTACCTGGAGAATACAGAGGTGAGTAATGATGCCAAGAGGAATAAATGAGGTTCCAATAGAAGAGAAATATATATCTCATGCTTGGATTGTGGAATCCTTGGTGCTCTCTGAGCTTCTTTGCTCTTAGACATATCCCAACTAGATAACAATACCAGTGCTGGTAAGTGTGCGGTTTGTTCCTTGTTGATGTACAATAGCTGGGAAATTCTTGGAAGCTTGGTATTCAGACAAATCAGCCATCAATAGACACATAATGATAAACCACATTTACATAACATTCAAAAGAGACAATAAAAAGCTAAGAAGAAAACAAAAAGACCAGAATACCTCATCTCCAGCAACTAACACCCAAATAAGCAGGAATTAATGTTGATAAATAATCAAGCAAAAAACAGTACCCTAATCTTCCCAGGAGAAAACCACACTGCCACCAAAACTATGAGGACAAACTACTGTACATAAATATGGTGCAAACTCCACACTCACTAGCACTGATGATGTTATCTAATTGGGTAATGAAACATCTGCAAGAAAACAACCAAACTCAAAGAGCATCAGACTCCACAAATAAGAATGTGTATAACTGTGAACATTTTAATACAATTTTTATCACTGTTTGTCCTTTCCCGTCCGTGTCATTTCAGGTTGCATGTGCTTATAACACACACACCATGGCCGCCTTTACAGAGAGCAGTAAAACCAGTGGTGAAATTCAGCCGGTTCTCACCGGCTCTCAAGAACCATTAGCAGGAATTGGGCTTGGGTCGCAGAACCTGTAGCGCTGATGGCTGACCACGCCCGGGAACCGGCTCGCCCGGCCGTTCACTTTCCCCGCCCACTCTCCCAGCTCTCCCTAAAACATGGCGGCCGAGGCACAACTCAAGAGGTCGGGGGTGTCCCAGGGCTGCACAATGCAATTTACAAATGCAAAAGCCCCAGGACACCCCCCGCCCTGCCTCTCGAGTGCTGAAGCCGAGGCTTTTTTCCTTCTCCCGCCATCCGTTGCTCTGGAGTTCTCCGTTTCAGTCCGCGCTGCTCTGGAACTCTCCCATTTCAGGGGGGTGGGGGGGGGTGTGTGCAAGCGCTCTGAAATGGCCGCACCAGCAGGGGCGGATGAGGGGATTGGGGCTGACTCGATCTGACTCTGGCTGCAGCAGGAAAGAGGCGGCACTTCGCCCTGCTGGATTCACATGCCTTTCGATTCGGAGAGGTAACAGGCTTTCTCATGCAGCAGGAATCCCCACACAGCGAAGAGGTAGAGGATTGCTTTCTATTGCCTCTCTGGCGCTGTGTGGGGAGGCAGAACTTCGCTGCACTGGAGTTAGACAGCCGGAGCACCGGCTTCCCCACACAGCGAAGAGGTAGAGGATTGCTTTCTATTGCCTCTCCAGCGCTGTGTGGGGAGGCAGAACTTCGCTGCGCTGGAGTTAGGCAGCCGGAGCACCGGCTTCCCCACACAGCAAAGAGGTAGAGGATTGCTTTCTATTCTAACCATTGTGCCACCATGGCTCTTCAAATGGTAACTAAGCAAACTGTTGCGAGTCAAGGACTACCTGTATATGTTTCAATTTTGAAAACTTTATAGAACTATTTCTTACAGATACCTTGATAATATATTTAATGTTCAAAAAATGAGTCATCCAATAGGAGGATTTAGGATTTTTATGCTAGTACAGGTAGTCGTCAACTTATGACAATTAGGAATTTTGGTTGCACATTGATCTAGTCATTAAACAAGTCACCACATGACCAGACCCAATCTTATGGCCATTTTTTTCTACTGCAGTTGTTAAGCAAAACTCATGGTTGATAAATGATTCCAACTTCCTCAATTGGCTTTGCTTGTTGGAAGCCAGCTGAGGAGGTTGCAAGTCACAAATGTGACCACAAGATACTGCAACCTTCATAAATGGAACCAGTTGCCAAGCAACCAAATTGCAATCATGTAACAATGGGGGTAGTGTGATAGGTCATAACTTTTAAGACAGAGGTTGTTGTAACTTTGAACCATTGTTAAACGAAACAAAACTGTAAGTTGAGGACTATGTGTAGGGTTATAGTTTTGGGGACAGACCTTATTATCAGCTTTAATTTACAGAGTTAAATGTATAATATCTTTTTTTAAAAATATATTTTTATTGCATTTTTTTCTCTTTATATATCTCATTCACCTTTTACAGTACTGAGGCATCTTAGTTACAAATACAGTTAGTATCAGATACATATTTCCATATATTTTAAACATTTATATACGTTCTATACTTTATCTTTTCCATTCTTATTCTTATTATCCATCCATTTATACCAGTTATCCCACACTGCGTAATACTCCACGTCTTTGTTACCTTTTAACTCTAGCGTGTTTGTCCATCTCTGCACATTCTACTATCTTTTGAATTTAACTAGACTTTCTGGCGATATACTATCCTTCTTCCAGCAATGCGATTCTCGCTGCTGCTGTTGTTATATGCAAGTTCATGTATTTTATCTTTTTATTATATTTCCCCTTAATTATCCCTAAGAGGAACAATTCCGGTTACGTTCTATTTGACAATTTGTTATTTCCTGCAGCCATTTTTGCATTTTTATCCAATATTTTTTTTGCTTCAGGGCATATCACCATGAGTGAAAGAAGGTACCTTGTGCTTGTTTGCATTTCCAACAGCTTGGGTTCAAATTTGGTTACATTTTTGCCAATCTCCTTGGGGCCAGATGCCAGCAATAAAACATCTTACCGTATATACTCGAGTATAAGCCGACCCGAGTATAAGCCGAGACCCCTAATTTTACCCCCCAAAATTGGGAAAAATTACTGACCCGAGTATAAGCCGAGCCGCGCCCCCGGCGCCCTTGTCCTGCTCGTCCTGGAAAG
>JAOYMU010000077.1:17894290-17910932 GCA_025802295.1 Psammodynastes pulverulentus
CCACGCCCACCCAGTCACATGGCTGCCAAGCCACGCCCACCCAGTCACATGGCTGCCAAGCCACGCCCACCCAGTCACATGGCTGCCAAGCCACACCCACCAAGCAAGCCACGCCCACAGAACCGGCAGTAAAAAAATTTGAATTCCACCACTGAGTAAAACCACCTTTCTGCTTAAAGGACCTGCTCAGTCACCTGGAGAAACAGCTAAGAGATAATACTGAGACTTTCTGAAATGATGAAGCAGACTGGGATAATGCTCCACAGAAGTGCAGAATTTGAAACAAGAGAATTGTTTGACTGCACTTTGAAACAGATTGAGCCAGAAATGAATCAGCTCAGTTCTCAAACGCACACTTGATGTTGTGTAATTTTAATAAGAGATGTCGCAGACTTCTGGTAATTCTAGTGCTCGGAACTGGTCTGAAGTTTGGACTTTCCTCCTAAAAGAAGAAGAATAAAAATCTGTACTGCTTGTGTTTTAATGAAACTTAACAAAAAGGTCACTAAAAATTGAAAACTGAAAAGACTAGCAATAGCTTTTCATTCATTACCATATCCAGAGGGAGAGGTAGTCATAAAAGGGAAGAAAGAGCCTTCTCTTAGGGTGAATAACCCATTAAATAGTAGTTCTAAAGTTCTTGTAGGAAGGAAGTATCTCAGCTGGATCAGAATGGATGGCGTAGGCAGTGTTGGGCATTCCGTAGGATGCCAATAAGACCCCTGCTTTGTGAGATGCTCTAATTGGCAGTATGCTTCTGGGTGCTATTCCAGGTTCTGGTTATTACTTACAAAGCCTTCCATGGCATAGGACATAATTATCTGAAGGATAATTTCCATGGTGTTTGCTGAGCTGATAAGAGAGACATGATTGGCATACTCTACGTTCTTCAAGTAAACAATGTCTTCTACTGGAACTTAGGATCTATGCCTTCTCTGTGCCAGCACCTGCCCTCTGGAATGAAGCTCCCCCTAATAACCGTGCATTCCAGAAAGTCTTAAAGGTCTGGGTTTTTTTCTCCAGGATCTTGGGGTAGGAGGGTTGGGGTCCCTGTTGGATATGTTTGGAAGTTAGCTGGGCTTGCTACCTGTTCATGTTCTTTTATTCCTTATTTCTTTCTTTTCATAACATTATTCTATTGTGTTTTGTTTGATTTCATTGCACTCTGTCCAGAATTAGTTTGGAAGTGGGCAGTGTCTAAATGGAATAAATGGATTGATCTGGTAGCATTTCCCTTCAAACTCACTCACAGCCCACCTGTTTTTCTAAAGATTTTCCTTCTGATTAGTAGAGTGTCTGAGCTCTTGGACTGCATAGAGATAAATGCTGCCATAAAACTATTTCATCTATTATTCTGGCTCCTGTTGCTGCTTTTGAGGGACTGTGAACCATATTGCAGCTGCTCAGACGCTCAGTGTTTCCTCTACCTTCTATATCACTAGTACAGAAGACTGATAGGGTTAAGGAATAGGGTTTATTGTATTCCTCTTCTACTGTAAGAATCACAAAAGTCTAGTGCTTTCTTAAATTGGAGTTCTTATCTAGAAATTCCCTATTAGTTCTTTTGAAACTCTCATCAGTCTTTGATACTATTGCTCTTGACATACGTCAAAGTCACTACCTCTCCCTCTCTTAATGTTTCTTTATTATTTATTATTCATGAAAAGCATACAAGGAACACCATTTCCCCACTGAAGGGGGAAAAGTTATTAAAGACATATCTCCTTAAATATGATATGGAGGTGGCTTGACCTTGACTTCTTCTACCCTGGCTTATTCTTGGAACCATTTCCTTTCGTCTGCTGACTCCATGGATTAGATGTAAGAATATCAATTTCTACAGCTTCTTGCATTATATTTGCACACTAAAATAATCATCCTTATCTTCAAAGTGATCATAGTAGATGTGGGAGCAATAATAACTCTACGCTCTTTGGAAACCTTAAAGATGACATGCCAGCCACAACTGTCCACATCCGCTCGTGCTTGGGACTGGTTTTCATCTCAGATCTTGCAACAGAAGTCTGAGGCATTTCCTCTGCACCAAGAGAACAAGAGGATCCAACCTCTTGGATCCTTGGACTCTTTTTCTTTTTAATGTCCTGAGAAATAACACTCAAGAATGAAAAACTGAATCTATGGCAAGGGTAGCAGCTGATATATATATATTCCAGCTTTAAGTCAAAATTACTCAGGTCTGACAAGTCATCAAAATTACTTTTTCCCTATCTTCCCCTAAAACAGGGGTGTCAAACTCATTTTCACCGAGGGCCACATCACCGTAATGGTTGTCCTCAAAGGGCCACATGTAACTGTAAAACAGTATAAATGTAACCAAATGTCCTAAAGACAATCAGAACTTTGCAGCTCTTGCGGGCCACATAAAATGACATGGTGGGCCACATTTGGCCCCCGGGCCTTGAGTTTGACACTTGTGCCCTAAAAGATATGCACCTTATCTAGCAAAGATCAAATTTTATGCAGTCGACATCTAGTTAGGTCATCAGACCTATTATCTCATCAGCATGACAAAATAGCAAAAGCTATCTTCTCAGACTAGAACAAAAGTCTGCCAACGTTTCCCTGACAAGACTGATTTTGTTTTTTTAACACCTGTCTACTAGGCCAAAGCTTAGCAGCTAAAACTTTCTCCATCATTGCATATTTATGTTGGCAAAAGTTTTGGCTTCTTAATTTCCTACTTTCATGTATCCACTAGAAGTACTGAAGTCTTGCCAGAAAGGGGGAAGGGGAACTGGGAAGCTTTTGCCAAAAAGAGATAAATTAGCAGCATAGAGCAGCATAACACTGGATAGATTTACTATTCAGTGCTTTCTATCCTTCTTATCCTTTTTCATTATGTCCAATCATTAATCACGGTGTCTTAATCAAGGCAGTATCAGTTAGCCAATTGGAATAAGGAGGTAATGAAGTCAATTCCATTTTCAGGACTCCTTAATAATCTATATTTATCTTAGAAGTCCAGCATCTTACTGGACTTTTTAAAAAAATTAAAACTCTTGCATATTAACAAATTTTCTATTTCTTCTTCTTGGGAACAGCTAAATAAATCAGGGATGCACATAATAGTATATGTCTGAAATTTAAAGATCCGGCTGCATAAAATTCCATTAAATATTGTTAATGCAGAATGTTGTATATATATATTTCATTTCTCTGACAATACTTTGAACTACACCCAGAATCCAGTCAGTACTCAATGTAGTTCCAGCAATTGGAAGCAAATTTCCAATAATTAATTACAGTCTCTTAATCAAAGTAGTCTCAGTTAACCAATTGGAATAAGGATTGCCACACAGGCAAAACCTTTGATATCATTTACTGAAAATTCTGAATGGTATACAACAGGCAGCATCGTGTGAAATATGAGATGTAATAGCTGATATCTAATACTGGAAATTGTTTATCCAAAGCCAAACAGTGGAATGGAATGGAATGGAATGGAATGGAATGGAATGGAATGGAATGGAATGGAATGGAATGGAATGGAGCAGAATGGAATGGAGCAGAATGGAAGGGAACAAAATGATCTTCCTATCGGTTATATTGAGGTGTTGGATGTTTGAAAGTTATGAAATAAAATCTCTTCAGCCTTCTTCCCCCCAAGCATCTTCATCCATTCTGGCACTGAATGTTAGCAGCTTTCTTGATAACTAAACAGTAAATCCAGATTTAAAAAAAACAACTTGTCTTTAACTGCCTAAAGGGCAATGGTGGAAAAGAGCTATCTTAGATTTTCTCATGTAATGCCTATGAGCCTCAGAATGGCATCTGGTTGGCCATTCTGTGTTATAGATTGCTGTATTAGTTGGACTTTTCAACTGATTCCAATCATACTCTGATAGTGTCTGTTATTTGCTACTTTTTCAATGCATCACCAATGGCTTCATTGAGAAATGTTGCTGACTTGACACAATGGCACTTAATTAACTTTGTGAGTAGGCAGAGAGATGGTCAAACCGGATAACTTACACCAACAAGTATCATGTCCATCTAGTTATTCAATAAAAATAACATAATAACATCATGTTAGTTTAGTTTAGTTTAGTTTAGTCAGGACATTATCATACTAATGATGCAATTATAAATTTGTATATTTAAATAAGAGTAATTATTACAATATTCAATAAGTAAAATGAAATGAAAAGAGAAGCAAAGAGGGAACAAATATTTCTGCAGCTTCTTATTTTATGAATGATCTCTCATTCCTTGCAGAGAAATAGCTTCCTTTGTGCAAGCTGGAGACATTGATCAGGAAGCTTGGAATTATCTGGAGATAGGTAATTGACAACTACACAAACACTGTAACTAATGTTTTCAGGATTTCTTTCCAAGACATGGTGAATAACTAAGACAACATCTATGATAAAAGACAAGAAAGCTTTGTTTTTCCGCTTCAAATGGAGATAAATCTATGATGGAAACTGTAAGGTGGTGGTAGGGAACATTAGTGAAAAACCTGTCACACAATTGTTGAAACAAAAGCTGAATGTCATTCCCCAAACCAGGTTGCCATAAAAAATGACATGAAAACTTATCCAAGATGGGCATACCGGCAAAAATTCAATAGCTCTATGGTCAAATGGGAACTTATGTCTGGGTCTTCTCAGTTGTTGTTCTTGCCTAACCTCATCCCTAATTGGCTGTAAAGAACAAACAGGATAGTTGAAAGCTATCTAAGATACTGCGACCAGAAAACAGCTTGACTGGCAAGAACCAATTGAGTTTAAATATAGAAAAAACAACTTAAAATTATGCCAATTGCAATTCATTCCAAGGTTTGTTAACAGTCTGGTTTCACTTTTATGTAAAATGAAATGACTTCTTGCAGCATGAAATAGGGAGGGCAGGGCAAAGCAGTGCAGCGCAGCACAGCACAGCACAACACAGCACAGAATAGAATAGAATACTTTATTTGGTAGTGTGGAATTTGTCTCCGGTACAGAAGTACTCAGTGCAAAACAAACAGAGAAACTAAAACTAGTACTAAAAATGCCCAACCAGTAAAAGGTGGAAATGAGAAGTATAAAGGGATAAATAATACTACTCTATGGGTTAATATATATGCACATTAGACAGAACTTAGTAGTCACTGTGTTTTGTCAACTGTGAGAATTCAGCAGAGTGATGGCAGGAAGGAAGAAAATGTCCCTATGTCTTATGGTCTTGGCATACAGTGCCCTACAATGCCATCTTGAGGGAAGGAGTTGAAACAGTTTGTGTCCAGGATGTGAGGAGTGGGGAGTCTGCAGATATTTTCTCAGTCCTCCTTCTGACCCACACAATATATATAGGTTTTCTATGGAAGGCAGACTGGTTGCAGTTGTTCTTTCTGCAGTCTTAACTATCCATCTGATAGTTTGGTTTCTTTACCAGACAGTTATAGAAGTTATAGATAGGATAATAGCAGCAGCCAAGCTCTTTCTCTTGAATCTCCCAGACAATTTTCAGTCACTTCAACAAGTCTGTTGCCATGAAGAGAATTGACTCATCTCTCTGTCTACCTGGCTTCAGTATATGGAAGGTAGACTCATCTTCTACTTCAAGCAGAAGCTCTGCCTGATAGTTGCCATTGCAGATGCTGACAACCAGGTAAGGTATATCTATGCACTTACTTCCTATTGTTTTGAGCTGCTTTTTCAGTCTTTTAGTGATTTCCTTTATACAGGTAATTCTCAATGTAGGACTGTAATTGAGCTCAAAATATTGGTCATAAGTCGTGACAATCATAAAGTGGGTTATAATGTGACCACAATATTTTTATTATCTTTTCTGCAGTGGTTGATAAGCAGACATGAAGTCATAAAGTGAATGTTGCAAGCATGATGTGGATGCTATGTTCATAAAGTGAGCATCATGGCCTTAAAATGAATGTTATAGTTATTAAGTAAACCCATTGTTCACTTTGGGGCACTTTTTCTGGAAACTAAAAATAAACGCTAATTTCAAACAAACCCATCATAAATCATGGTCACAATTACAGGATGCTGCAAACAGTTGCATGTAAGAGCTGATTGTCAAACACTCAAAAGGGGTCCTATCACCACCTGAATGTGTGTGTGTTGCAAATTCCTTTTTGGGAAGGCTGTTGTAATTTCAAATGTCAATAATAGACTGGTTGTAAGTTGAAAACTACCTGTTTAGCTTTCCTTTAGAACTTTCTGCACTGAAAAATATAACAACGCTTTGGGAGCAGTAAGAACTTGGAACAATTCAGTGTGAAAGAAGTAAATGTTAATTAAAAAGGCTCATTGAAGGAAGCATTTCAGATTCATCAAAAGGATCATAAAGTAGCATTCTAAGCATCATTTAATTTCCTTGTTGCTATATTAAAATATTAGATTAGAGAAGGATTTGAAATTCACATCTTGGTAGATGTATTTCCATTCACAGTATAAGTAGTAACCTGTTTAGCGAGCATGACACAGAAAGAACATATGCTATATGTAACATTTATCTTGCCAGGAAAATTACAGCAGTGCATCTAGGTCTGGTTGAATTAATATTCCTGTTTCTAGGCAATAAAAATTATCATTAGGTTTTTCTCAAAGGTGCTTTTTCAAGAGGCAACTGGACTTTGTTTTTCCTTGATGATGTTTCGCTTCTCATCCAAGAAACTTCTTCTGTTCTTGAGAAAAGACCCGCCAGATAAGCACAATTTTAATTTCAGAAAATGATTCCTTCTGATTTGCTTTGAGAAAACATGAATGAGAATCAACCATTGAAAAGATGTTGACTTGTAAGTATCAACACTTGTTTACACACACACGCACAAAATATGCAACTAACACTCCTATTTGCGCTGTTTTTATTTTTCCCCCACAGCCCCCATACATATGCTCACCCATAGTTTTTTTTAACCTGATTCCTGCTGTGGCTAAACAGGGAAACCATATGACAAAAAGATGATACGGTTCTGTGGTCCCATCTCCACCCAGTCATTATTGTTCTGAGATTTCAAGTTTAAGCCCTGAGCATTTTAAACAGACGACTGCTGCAGGTTCTCCAAAAATGAATGACTAGACACTTCATCCTATAGTACCAATGATTATTTTCAAATGCCAGAGATAAAGCAAATACTCCTGTTGTAAACAGCTGACTGTCAATATCAAGAGTTGAGCAGGGAGAATTGGATTCAACTGGGAAGAGAAATACTTTTTTCGTGCAATTGTCAAGACCTCCAACAGCAGGCAATCCTTGATTTTATCGAAGGTACCTTAATACAGAAAGGAACAATTAGATACCACAATAAAGAAAGCCATAAAGACATGTAAAGTCCCCTTTAAAGAAGACAATGTGAGATGTTTCTCCGTGTGTGAAATCCCCCCCCCCTTTTTTTTCTGGAGTCAAATATAAAGATGACCAGACAATGAGAAACCATGCTAGAAGATTTCAGAAAGTGTTCACTAAAGACATTCTCAGATAACAGGTTACCCGTGGCTTTTTTGTGTTTGATCCAGGAAATTAGCAAACAAGAGATGGTTGTCTGTGCTTAAATGTCAATCTTTCTCTTCTAAAGCAAATGGTTTTTTCCTGTATACATGCAGCAAAGGGAAAAAAATGTCAGTCAGGAGTAAGTACAGGCAAAAGCCTCAGGTGAGTTCTACTAGAAAGTCACAAAAAGCAATTGTGTCAGATACATATAATAGTCGGGGGGACCCTCACAGTTGTTAATATTTTATTGGAATCAAGCCAAATGAATATTGAAGAAATCACAAGCTTCTGAACTCTCCAAAAATCTCTGTGAGGCAAGATGATATGGAAGATATACACAGGAAAGTCAAAAATTATTTTAGGCTTTGAACCCACAAGACTGCAGTTCAAATTAGTCTTAGGATGGGAATTGTAGGCTAAATGCACTTGTGAGTTATAACTATAATCAGTCTCACTATATTAGCACAATCTAGTTGAATGCATTTTATATGTTCAGAAAATAGATGGGGTTTTACTTCATATTTTTTTTTATTTTTTCCATGATAGTATCTCTTTATTCCAAATATTTAATATTGGTCTGAATGCTCAATACAAATGTGAGTAATATTCCCCTTTACTAACACATCTTTCTCTGATTTAGTTATTAATATAGCAGGATAGCTCTGTCAATAGGTTACCAGAACATAAGCAATGATCTGTTGACTTATGTTGTGTAGCAAACACCCAAATTAACTTACTAGGTGTTATGTATTATGGGAGGAAATCAAGCCAACCTAAGATGTTATGTAAAAGGTAAATGATTAGATGATCTACTTTCCCCCCCCAACCACTCCATCATGTAAGCAAACAGAATTGATTTATTCCAATACTGGCAAGTACGCAATAGGTTCTGTCACCATAAGTGCAGGGTGGAAGTTTAGGTATGCCAGATCAACAAGATGAGTCATTGTCCAACAAAAACAGAGTATAAGAAAGCTCTTGATTTTTATTGCTTTGATAGTTGACAATGATTCCTATGAAAGAGCTAAAACTCTGTCAAATTACCTCTCCTATTAAAATCCCTAAGCCCAAGAACTGGACGGCAATAGTTCCTACAAATGGAGAATAAACCTCTTATGAACTCTACAAAGCTGCAGCATTTTCCCCATAAAACACTCACACATGAAAGATGTCTATGGAGAGTCTCAGTCATCCAGCTCTGAGCTGAAGAACTTCTTGGATGAGAAGTGAAACATCTTCAAAGAAAAACCAGAAAATCCAGTTGCCTCTTGAAAAAATACCTTTGGGACATGTACGAAAGAGATTGACTACAGCTTCAACTAAGTTTGAAATATTTCAGTCTATCAAACGAGATTGGTGTCATGGGTTCACAGATCCAGAACTGCTTTTAAACTGGCAGTCCGCATGAGGGAGTATCTAATAATGGGGCTAATAAAGGTCCCAAGTCTAACAGGACTGAGATTGCCTATATTTTATAGATACTGAGACTGCAATCTAGGTTGCAGAGAATTACAGACTTAATTTCACAGACTGCATGGGGATCCATGATTTTTAACAATTTGGATTTAACATAAAGCTCCCACAATTCACTCTTCAAACTCAAGAACATTCTTTAAACAACTTCCTTGTAGCACATGTCTGCAAATCCCATAAATACCGTATCTCCACCTACAGTTCTGAAACCAATCATAGTGATTATAATGAAACTCCAGAATTTTAATTTAAAGAGCTGGTTGTATTTTTTAAAGGTCAAATGCTTAAATTAAGCATTTAAAAGAAAAGGCTCCAAAGAAATGAAATCTGTAGCTTGTTTTGTACTAAGTGCTATTCTGGGTAATTCAATCCAATCAAAACGTGATTGTAGACAATCTGTCTGGTTCAGCTAACTTTGCTCCATTCAAAACAAAATAAAACAAGTGCAGGTAATGGTGTTGTGCCAAATCCTTCCACTTCTTATAGCTATTTTTTCCAGACTTGGCCTGTTAGAGATGTTTTTATTCGAGATCTAAAAATAATTGGAAGGTTCTAGATTGGAGAAATTTTGCAGTTATCTGTGACTGCTACTTCTTTCTTGAAATCATTATACAGTATGTCGGGAGAGAAGCCAACTTGTGGTTGTAACAGTGGTGGTTTTTTACCGGTGTTGCCACCAGTTCGCTGACTGTGCGCATGCATGTGCGTGCATGCATGCATGCATGTGCATTCCCCCCTTTGTACATGCACATGATCCCCCCTCCCTTCCATTCATGCACGTGCCTACTGCGCATGTGCGTGCCAACTCTTTGATCCTCTCAGCTGATTGGTGTATTTTTTTAAGCTACCAGTTTGGCTGAACCGGGCCAAACCATAGCTAAAAATTTGGCTGCCAATTTGGCCCAGTTCAACAGAACCAGTAGCTTAAAAAGTGCCATTTGGACTGAACCGGTAATTTTAAAAAGTGCACTAATCAGCTGAGAGATCAAAGAGTCCTCTCAGATGATTGGTGTGCACATGCAAGGAAGGGAGGAGGAGCACACATGTCCAGAGGGGTTTTTTAGCTACCAGTTCAGCTGAACTGGTAGCCATTTTTTTGCTACTGGTTCACCCGAGCGGTAGCTTTTTCTGCTACTGGTTCACTCAAACGGTGTGAACCGATAGAATACCACCTCTCAGTTGTAATTGACTGAAGGATATCTGAGTTGATATCAGCTATTATAATAGCTACAGCCTGAATTAATCCATTGGAGTTTAAGAGATTTTCTATACAGCAAGTTTAATTCAATACAATTTATGAAATTTTCATGCATTTACTTATCTGACTGATATGTCACCTTCCTTTTGAGAAATCAAGGAGGCTTAGCAAGGATATCTTATTTTAACTTTACAATGGCAAGACAGAACAACTGATCCAACGAGTTTCCATAAATAAGGGTAGAATTCAATTTGGGTCTTTTATTTATCAATCCAACTCCTTAATTACTATGTTATTCTGTTCCAGGCTAACAATAACAAGTCAGTATGGCAGCAAAGGTATTAAATATTTATTATAGATACATACTAATTTTCTGAAGATCAGAAAGTGAAGTTGAAGTTCAAATATTTTGGACACCAAATCAGAAGAAGAGGATTCATTAAAAAAGACCCTGATGTTGGGAAAAATTGAAGGCAAAAGAAGAGGACCACAAAGAATGACCTAGTCAGATAGTTAGATAGTGTCATTGGTGCAATGAACACGAAATTGAGCAAAATCTAGGAGACAGTGGAGGATTGTGGAGGATAGCATGCTATGGTCTATAGGTTTGGGAAGAGTTGGGCATAACTTAGTAACTGAACAACAGCACTTTTGCTCTATAGCAACAGATCTCTATAGCAGCATTTCTTTGCAGCTTGGCAGCCCAGCAGAGGGGGGAACCGGGCCATGCGAGCAATGGGCTGGTATGAATGTGTGTATGCACACAGCTCAACTTGCACAAGTGGTGAGCCGGTGTGTACACACATGCACACACAGCTCGACTTGAACTGTGTGTTTGTGTGCATGCCGGCCCACCACTTCTGAAGCCTGGTTCCAAATAAGCCGCAGCCTGCTAGTGGTTGGAGACAGGGGTGGGATCCTCCTGGGTCTGCCTGGATTGGATGAACTGGTAGCTAACTGAAGCCTCCATTCCGCGGAGAGGAAGAAGAAGTGAAAAATCCATGTTGGGCTCTCCCACCCACCCTGATTCTTACCTGGTCTTTATCAGCTCAAGCTGATTGTCGCTGCAAGCCCCAGCTGGGGACTGGAAAGCAGCACACACGCATTTTTCCAGTGCACACATGTGATCCCGAACCGGTAGCTGCGCTGGTAAGATCCCATCCCTGGTTAGAGATCCCTGCTCTATAGGGCTTGAGGCAACATGTAGCACTCTCTCTTTTATTGGTCATGTTATAGACTCATTTATATTGCAGGATAATCAAAGATAATGTCTGGCCCATGATCAGTGGTGATTATTTGGCTGAACTGAAAGGGATCTCCTCAGATGTAAGCTGTCATTTCAATCGCTATATCATCTTCACAAAATATTGGCAATGAACACTCGACCATTTTAGAGCTATGTAAATTAACATCTCAATTTATAATAAACTTGACAATTGCAAACGCAGTCTAACGAATTCTAGGTTTGTTGATCATGTCATTTCATGTGGCTTGCTTCCCGGTCTAGCCGAAATCATTTTTTTTAATTATCTGAATTCTAGTCTCAGAAAATGGAGACCACTAGAGGGAGTATTTTGTCCTTTCACTGAGTTTAATTGCTTGGGGACAAATCCTGGCTAACAAATGACATCTAGTTTTGAAATCTTGAAAACCTGCTCTGCTTACCAATGGGGTGACATTATGATTAGATCTAGGTGTAATCCTTTGAGGTTTTACCAGAATTTATTTTTTTAACAACATCAATAACATAATAATAAATACTGAGTGGTCATTTTTAGCACAACTGTTAGAGGACAGGCTGCCTACAAAATGGCCAGCATCTGGGCTGCTGTTTGCCCTGTTCCTTTAAGACTTGGTTTGTTTGTTTGTTTGTTTTGTCGTGTATACATTGGATAATACATATAAGTATAAACATAATTATGAATATATGAAATGAATATAAATAAGAGGGAAAATTAGGACAGGGGACGGTAGGCACGTTAGTGCACTTATGCACGCTCCTTACAGACTTCTTAAGAAAGGGGTAAGTCAATAGTAGACAGTCTAAGGTTAAAGTTTTTGGGGTTTGGGGAAGAAACCACAGAGTCAGGTAGTATATTCCATATAGTATATACTTCTCTCTAGCCAGCACAAGAACTGATGGCTGTAGGCAGAAAAGCAGACAGCTGGGTGGTTTTGAGGGGGGGGGAGAGAAAGAGAGGTATGTGGTCATCTGTGGAAATAAAGCAATTCAAAGTCGGTCAAAAAAGATACTATTCTCCAGCAATAGGACCCACGAGGAGTGAGGAGAAGTGGTTGGAAGAGCAGTAGGAGGACGTATAGTAGAAGTGGGAAAGTGGAGCAGAGGGCAATGGGTGTTATTATTTGAGTGCTTGTGTGCATGTAGCCAAAAGACCTATGTTGTGTTGATTCTCTTGGTTTTGGAGCCTACTGACTTGGGTATATATGAAGGAATCCATAACACCAACTCATCTCATAGAGTTGTTGTGGGGAAATAGGAGGAGGAAAGAATAGTAGGTATGTTTGCTGCCTTTATTTCTAAACACAAATAGAATTGGAATGAAAAATAAACACTGCTTCAAGATTCCTAATGTATTTGCCGCCTCAAGAAGGGGCCTCCATTCTACAGTTTGTATTTCTTTTATACAGTAGCAGTATCTTAATTACTAGCAATCCAAACAACATAAAAAAACACTTTATAAAACCCACGGTAAAAAGACCTGTGATTGTGTTTGGTCTACTTTGCTATTTTGAACAGAGCACAAATTCTACAGGCTATGATTGCAAATTAGTGCAAATTAGGATCTTTATCTACCAAAAAAAGCTGGATGTAAAAGCCTCCTGGAAATGAGTTAAAAACTATAAACTATCTAGGGAACATCTCGGAGTGAAATATGTGTATTTCTATATGTTGTCATATTGCCAGAGACCAGCTCTCTGTTAATCAGTCAGGTTGAGAAGTTCTGACTGATTCAAAGCATGGTATAAGCCAATAAATAACAACTTAATCAAACACAGGACAGCAGAGTGATGTTCAGCATCTTTTTCCAGATTTTCATTGCATTGGATTAGACTAAGGGTGTCAAACTCGGCATCACATGACATATTGGGACTTTTCCCCCCTTTGCTAAACTGGGCACGGGCGTGGCCAGCACATGTCACATCCGGCCTGCGGGCCACGAGTTTGACAGCCCTGGATTAGACAGTGTTTCTCAATTTGGGCCGCTTTAAACTGTGG
Source organism: Psammodynastes pulverulentus (assembly GCA_025802295.1). Classification (NCBI taxonomy): domain Eukaryota; kingdom Metazoa; phylum Chordata; class Lepidosauria; order Squamata; family Psammodynastidae; genus Psammodynastes; species Psammodynastes pulverulentus. The sequence continues at coordinate 17,907,655 of JAOYMU010000077.1, forward strand.
ACTTCAACTCCCAGAATTCCCCAGACAGCAAAGCCAAGAGTAGAAGTCCACACATCTTAAAGCGGCCCAAGTTGAGAAACACTGGATTAGAGGGAATTGGCTTTCAAAATTCATTCGAAAGGAGAGAGGAATTTCAGAGAGTGAGAAGCCAAAGTCAGCCATTGACATTGTGAGGATGAACTTCAATCTGGATCATACTAGTACTAGGCCAACACCTTCACCACAACACCAAATACCTTTGTATATCTGTGCATACCTGAGATCAGTGGTGGGATTCAAAAAAATTTACTACCAGTTCTGTGGCCGGGCTTGGTGGGCGTGGCATGGCTTGGTGAGCATGGCTTGGTGGGCGTGGCAGGGGAAGGATACTGCAAAGTCCCCATTCCCACCCCACTCCCAGGGGAAGGTTACCACCAGTTTTCTGAACTACTCAAAATTTCCGCTACCGGTTCTCCAGAACTGGTCGTAACGTGCTGAATACCACCTCTGCCTGAGATCATCTATGTTGTTGCACCCCTTTAATTATGATAGTGCAATTTTGTTCTGATTTAGATGAGATTATAAAAAACAAGTCACGAAATCTCCAGCGGGCAAAGATCCTGCTAATGTTTAAATCATTCCATATTCACCTGCTTTTCCATCAAGCTGAGAAGCTTGACTTCAAGTTTCTCTGCTGACAACATCACACCTGACCAAAGAGTAAAAAAAAAAACCACCCTGCTTTACATAATGGGTCCTTGGCACTTCAGCCTTTCAAAAATCACAACTGTATTTCCTCTAATTGCAGAGAAAGAGAATAATACCAGGGAAGAAAATACATGTAGCTCAGGGTTGAATTCTGGAGGCCTTGGTGGTCTCTGAGCTTGGTTGTTTGCTTGCTGACATCTTATGACCAACTAGATAACATCATTAGTACTAGTGAGTGTAAGTAGTCCTCACTTAATGACTGGTTGTGTAGTGACCATTTCAGGTTGCGGTGGATCTCACCACAGCTACTTATTTCAAAAATATCTTCAAAATAAGTTAGCTTATAAGTTACCTGACTTCAAAGTTCCAAAAGCCACATGTACCCTTCCCCTGCAATCATGTGGTTATATTTCGGGTGCTTAGCAACTGGTTCACATCATTTTATTTGTTTGTTAAATTTATTTGCTGCTTCTCGCACCATGGGGCTACTCTAGGCAGCTTGCAATAATAAAAGGGAAGAAAAATGTAAACAAAACAGAGGTAAAACAGAACAATAAAATAAACAGCAGCAAAGGAACACAATGAGAATAAATACATCAATAGGATAACTAAAAAGATGGATGGGTGGAGAGCAGTGGTGGGATTCAATTTTTTTTACTACTGGTTCTATGGGTGTGGCTTGGTGGGCGAAGCAGGGGAAGGATACTATAAAATCTCCACTTCCTCCCCATTCCTGGGGAAAGGTTACCACCAGTTCTCCAAACTACTCAAAATTTCCGCTACCGGTTCTCGGGGGGGGGTGGAACCAATCTTGCAGCCATCTCTAGTGTGGAACTCCCGCAGAGCCAACTGGCAAAGCCTTGGCTTCAGGTCCTTGCAGAAGGATAGGAATATGAGGGTGGATCTTACCTTAGAGGATAAGCTGTTCCAAAGAGCAGGCTGAGGGGCAGAGCAGGTTCTTTTTCTGGATTCTGATAGTAGGTGTTCTTTGATTGACAGGATCTGAAGTAGATCTTCTCTGTCAGCATACGTAGGATGGGCTTGTCCTAGTGGAATGATGTAGTTCATCAGGTAGCCTGGTCCTATGCCATTAAGGGCTTTAATGGTCATAACTGATGCGTTGAACACCAGTAGCTAATGAAGTTCACAGAACAGAGGTGCAATAAGGGTCACTCTAGGGGGCGCAAAGACTGCTCTTGCTGCTGCACTTTGCACCAACCGAAGCTTCTGTTTGGACTTCAAGGGTAGCTCCATGTAGAGCACATTGCAATAGTTCAGGCAAGAGATTACCATGACTTGAGCACAGGGAATCATGATACAGGAAAGGTTGCAACTGGGGCATAAATGGGAGCTGTAGGAAAAGCTAGTTATGCTTGCCACCTGGTCTTAAAGCAGGAGACATGAGTCCAGCGGAACTCCTAAGTTGCGTGCTGGGTCTGAACAGGATAGTGCAACTCCACAGCAATAGCAATAGCAATAGCAATAGCAATAGCAATAGCAATAGCAGTAGCAGTAGCAGTAGCAATAGCACTTAGACTTATATATTGTTATACAGCCCTCTCTAAGTGGTTTACAAAATCTATTGCCCCCAACACTCTGGGTCCTCATTTTACTCACCTCAGAAGAATGGAACACTGAGACAACCTTAAGCCTGGTGTGATTTGAACGGCCAAATTGCAGGCAGCCAGCAGGCAGCAGAAGTAGCCTGTAATACTGCACTCTAACCACTGTACCACCATGGCTCCATCCTGAAGTAAAGTTGACATTCAGATTCTGAGGCTCCATGCACTCAAGGCCATTCAGTCTTGCCAGGGTTCAGTCTAAATCCGTTATACCTCACCTAAATGCCTACAGTGTCCAGGCATCGAAAGAGGCAAAATGGCAGTCTGCAGCATCCCACAGTCACATGTCTGTGATTTGAGGCTTCTTTTGCTGGTTTCCATCCTTTTTTTTGTCCAGCTTCCAGAATTGTTTTGCGGGGGTGGGGTTTATAATGGATTATTTTAATAATAGTGGCATTTGCTTAATGACTGCCACCAAAAAAGGTGTAAAAATCAGGGGAAATCATGTGGAGATCTGCCTAATGAATGCCACCTCTTATGACTGTAACTGCAGGCTCCCTTATGGTCATAATTTGAGGACTATTTATACATTTGCCCTGCAGCAATTGTGGGGATGTAGTTTTCTCCTTGGGAAACTCTCACTAGTGCTGATAAAGTTAGTCAAGTAATGAAATGTCTGCAAGCAAACAACCACGCTCAGAGATCACCCATAAAGAGAAAATTAATTTTCCTCCTTTCTGCCTGGGAACAGCAGAAACTACGGTGTCTGCAGATTTGGAAGGCACTCTGAAGGCCTTCTCCCACTAAATCTAAATCCTGCTTTCTTCATGGAATTGCAAAACACATGAGCTTATTTTAACTTTAAAGCAAATTTAACTGGGTTTAAAAACAGATTTTACAGTGCTCTCAGGAATGTGCCCAGTCGTGGTATTCAATTTTTTTTACTACTGGTTTTTTTTTTTTAATTGAAAAAGTTTTATTGATACAATTTTTAAACAAATTTTCACCCCCCCCACCCCTTCCCTACCT
>JAOYMU010000077.1:18017732-18032906 GCA_025802295.1 Psammodynastes pulverulentus
GCTTTTTGCTGCTTGCTGCAAAGAGGTAAATTACTGGTGGGTGGGGCTTCTGCAACATTCGGTGTATAAGACGCACCTAAACTTTCACCCATTTTTGGGGGTAGAAAAAGTATGTCTTATACTCTGAAAAGTATATTTAAATCAGATTAAATTATTTTAATAAAATCTTCAGGCTGACCTCCCCACCACCACCACCACCACATGCACCTAATCAATGCACAAAAATCCAATGGCAACTCTTTTTTTTAACCATACCTCTTTATCTCATCTCCAGGCTATCAACAAGAGAGGCTTAAGTTATCTTTAGCTATAGCAGTATTGAAGTAGTCTTATCCCTCTTATTCCAGTGCAGTCCAAGGACAGACAAGATATAAGAAACCTGTTAGGCTTTGGATAGAAGTCAAGCAATTACAATGACTTGAAACAGGCAAAAGAATCAGGATAAGAATCAGAAGCTGAGACAGTAAATGCTACTATAGTTTTCTGCTGATTCGACGATGGGTAGAGAACATTTCAGTTTAACAGTGGAGAAAGGCTCATCAGATGCATATTCTCAATATTCTACCTGATTTACATATCAAATTAGAAGTAAACATCCTTCTCGGTTGCCTTTGACTAAGAATTATCAATTTTTCAGATTTTTTTTTATGATAACAAAGCGTTGTTAAGAAAATAACTAAATCACGTTTCATTTGTGTCCTGTGATATAATAACTTGTTTATGAATTGCTGTTGGGTTTAGCTGATGTAATCTTCATTGTTGTCCACCTATAAAATATGGATTATCTTGTTAATATTTTAATCTGTTATTTAGTCTTAGATTTCTATGGAGTCTTATAACTCATATGTAAAGAAAGTGGATTTGAAGTAGAACAGGCATTTCTGTAAACAGACGGCTAGCCATGATGAAAGGGTAGAGAACCAGAAAGCAATTATGTGGTTGAGTTGCTAAACAAATGAAGTGTGTTCTCAATTACTTTAACTAAATGTTTTTCTCCTTATTTTGCAGAATGTGCTTATTGTAGAGGTAAGCTCATATATTTGTCTATGTCAAAGAGCTGTTTGCATAGATTTCTTATTATATTCTAATTAGAGAAATATCAGTAATTTTTGAATGGCTGGCTAAATGCCAAACAATAATAAAAATGGATAATTTAAGAAAAAGTACATATAGAATATTTGTGAATCATCTATTAAAAATTCTAGATTTAAAAAGTTATTGGAAGAGTGGGCCCTTGCTTTTATAATAAACAAAAATATAACTGAATTCTTTTTAAAAATTAACAATATGTTTTATGTGTCTATTGCTAATATAATTTAACTTTTAGAATATTAATATACAGCATTTTACACTGCCTTGCTTAAACATTGTTTGTACATTTTACAAAGGATATCATTGGGACTGGAAGGACTATGAAAGCACTCCTTGACAGTATTAAAAAATATAAACCCAGAATGGTTAAGGTAGCAAGGTAAGTGTTCATTTGTGAAAGAATATATTCAGGCTTAATTCAGTCTGGTGCCAAGTCAACATTTCCTTAACTTTGATTTGTTTGCTAAATTCTAAAGTAGCACCAAACCACAGTTTATTAACCATTTTGTCAGCATTAATATTTGGTACTAATCCAAAAGCTGAACAACCATATTAAAGTTTAGGAGAAGGAACCAGGCATAGCCTGTCTCACTCTCTGCTTTTGGTATTAAAATATTAGGGTGTGCTTATGAAAGATCTCTATTGGCACTGAAAAATTAACCCATGGGTAATTTTGCATGATCAAAATTAAAAAGAAAACAAAAGACCACATTCATTAGATTTAGAAGGTAGAGAGATATGATACAGTCCTTCTGTTTACTCAGAAGTAAGTTAAATTATTTTTAATCAGTGTCAATTCTAAGTAAGCATTAAAGAATTAATTTCTATGGCTGCATTTCCATGTAAAGCAGATTTTTTTGCTTGACAACCTAACAACAAATGCCTAACAACATTTGTCATCTTAGTGGTGTATTAAGGTCCAGAAATGGAAATCAAGGCAATAAACTGATATGACTAGGGCAAAAACTAAATTTGCTTTAATTTTACATTTGAATATAATTAAATTCAAATAAAACTGGAACAGCTTGCATGGTTGATCTTCGGGTAGTTATCATACTTAAAAAGAAGCATACTTTTATTTCCAGGTTAAATCTCTCCTTGATCAGTTTCCATCCATTATTTCTTGTCTGGCCTACAGGTGCTTTAGAAAATAACATAACCCCTTCCTCTCTGTGTTAGCCTCTCAAATATTGGAACACTGCTATCATGTCTCCCTGGTCCTTCTCTTCACTAGACTAACCATGCCCAGTTCCTGCAACCGTTCTTTGTATGTTTTAGTCTCCAATTCCCTAATCATTCTGTTTGCTCTTCTCTGCACCTTTTATAGAGTTTCAACATCTTTTTTAGTGTGGTGACCAAAACTGGATGCAATACTCTAGGTGTGGTCTTACTAAGGCTTTTAAATGAAGTTTTGGAAGCATCATCCAAGGTTTGAACATCCCTGATGAAGAGATTATTTACCACAAGTGTAACGCCAACAGCTTTCTATATGGAATGTCTATGATGGCATTTGATGCAGATGACAAAAGACCGGAAAACAAAGACAGAATATTGATTGGGATTTTGTCCTGATTACTTTTTCAAAATCTCATATAGCAACCAGAAATATCAAGATGCTGAATACAAAGTACAGTGGAGTGAAAAGAAAGTAATGTCGGAAGATCAATTAGTGGGCTAGAAACTAAGTTTCTCAAGTAGACACCAAGGGAAGTAGCTATGTTTAAGAAGAGAAGGGAAACCATGGTAATATTCTTCACATACCTGAAAAGGTATCACACAGAGTAACCCATTTTTGCCCTAGAATGCAAAGCATAAAATAATAGCCTTAAGTGACAAGAAGGTAGATTCCAGTCAGCCATTAGAGAAAACATCTCAATGCTAAAAATAGTTCGACAACAAAGCAAACTATTCAGAAAATGGTCTGTTCTCTTTGGTGGTTGTCTTCATGCAGACATTTATTTGGGATATTTTAACCCGAATTTTTGCATTGAACAGGGAGCTTCTTCATTCTGTGATTCTAACTTCTACTGGAAGGGAAAACAGAACACCAAAGTTCCAACTGCAATGGCCACTTAAAAGAAGTAATTAGTATTTGAAGAGGGTCACTGCTCATTCAAAGAGACATTATTATATGTCCATACTTTGGCTTCAAATAAGGCAGGGTGGCCATTCATAATATGGGCCATGGTTCACTTTAGTGAATCTTTATTTGTATGGGACAAATTATTTGAAACTTTTTTAAATCATGGAAACATTTTGTTCTTTTATTTAATTGCAGCTTGTTGGTGAAAAGAACAGCTCTACCAGATGGATTCAGGCCTGATTGTAAGTCCCCTTCTGTGAATTACTTCATATTCAAGGATATTCGAGAAAACGTCCGTTCTCAAACTAAACAAGTTACCTAGGAATTAGGATGCGCTTCAAAAATGTTACTAAGAACGGAACAATTGTGGAAGTGCCCTACACTCACTTGAAGTGTTTTCTTTCCCTTTTTTGCACGTATTGGGATCCTTGACTTGTTCATCTGTAATAAATTAGAATAATAAACCAAAACAAAATATCAGATATAATTTCCTGGTCAGTTTAGCTGCTCCTGTTGACAGAAGCTAAAAAGTTTAGTTTTAGTTCACTTTATTGTCATTGTACCTCATACAACGAAATTAAATAGAGTAATAATTAATCAAGAGTAATAAAAGAGGAAGCATCAGTGTACTTGTTTGTTCTTGATGTAGTCATCAAAAATCTCTGCCTTGTCTTGTAGCTGCATGGGTGAATTATAGTTCGCTGTGTGTCTAGAACTGTCTAGTATCACAGTCTGTATTCCCAAGATTATTAAATATTCATTCATGTTCATTACACCACATTCAAGGCTGTATTAAATAAGGCAGGACTGTCAAACTCGTGGCCTGTGAGCCAGATGCGTCACACACTGGCCACACTCACACCCAGTTTAGCGAAGAAAAAAAGTCATGATGTATCATGTGACAACACCATGACGATGTGAGTTTGACACCCCTGATATAAGGCGTTAAAAAACATGCCATCATTAACCCTCATAATTCATCGGTGTGTTAATCATGTCACATACTTGTCAAGCCACAGTTTGCTTAATCATAGCTTGTTAAATTGTAATTATCTAGCTATACAGAAAAGCATGGTTTATTCTCTAAATCAGAAACAAAAATCACAAAATAGTTTAGCAAGTACATGAACCAGTTTTGAGGTTTCAAACATTACCATGATCCAAAGATATCTAAACAGCAACCAACTGGAGAATGTAATACAACTTGATTTCTCTAATAAGTGGCAAAACCTACTTATGATGCAAACTGTATCACGATGCAAGTATGAAATGACTGTTTGTGTTACAATGTCATAGCAGGTAATTTGTCTTTTGACAAATGCTTAAGAATGCTTGCCTGTGAGCTTCAGCTGTTGTTGCTAAAAGATGATAGAAAAGTATATGAGGAGAAATCTGATTGGATAAAATAAAGTTAAGAATATTTCAGATTTTCTTTCCTTTTTTTGAATCAAAATCAAGAGGATCATTTTGGGACAGCTTATGTGATCTAATTGGACACTTCTAGTCAACTCTGATTTAAGGGATCAGCTGTAAAACATTCTCTAAGCCTTTTTTCATCAGACATAGCTGGAATTTGACTAATAAAGATATTTTTCAGGTTACTGAACTATGATTTAAAGAAAAAAAGAAAAATCGACTTCAGTTTATCATTTTAACAATATATCCCTTTTTCTTTTTTCTTCCTCCTATGTTAGATTATGGATTTGAAATTCCAGATTTATTTGTGGTGGGTTATGCCTTAGACTACAATGAGTACTTCAGAGACCTAAATGTAAGTTTTAGCATTCTCTATTTCCTGAAATAAGCTTTTTTTAAAAAATACCATAGTAATTTGTGAAGTACATCTGTGATAGGATATTAGCAGACAAAGAAAAGAAAAACAGTAGACAAATTAATATTGGTAGAATGTATGATTTGATTACAAAGATTCAGTTTTTGACATCTTCAAATAGATTGACAAAATCTGTGGTCTGAAATCCTGGAGAATTTGTGCTAGTCAGTGTAGACATGAGATTCAGGACTCATTGAGGCTCATCAAAGCCTTGAATATAGCTTCTAGGAATTAACACATTTTTTAATGTGACAGTAGGAGAAATTATTACATTCTTGAAGACTAAACATTTTTAACTATATATGTAAACATATTTAACTAACTGGTCTGCCTCTATCTAATTTTTTGTTGGACCCTGCTGGCATCTGGGAGAGGCTGAAACATTCTACTCAAAAGCCAAATGTAGCTATGCACCCCAATGTAGACAATAATAGACTAAACAATCCAGTGACCCAAATGGTATTTAACTTCCTATGTTCCTGTACTTTGCATTTTCTAAGGATGTAGTGCAGAGTTGCTTGTATAAATAATATTTGCCTTCAGTGAATGACAATATTAAACTTCTATTGTTTCAGCACTTATGTGTTATCAATAACCACGGCAAAGCAAAATACAGAGTCTAAAGAATAACTAATCATCTTTTTCTGGAACATTGGTGGTCCTCATGATCATCCCCATAAGAACAGATCAACTCATCTCATTCAGACTGGACTATATATGGCAACTCCCCAGGAATGATCTCCATGGACTTTAACATAGTTGAACTCCTTTATTTCCTTCAGATTTCTTAGGATAACCAGGATGAGACAAAGGCAGACATAATACAGTATTCTACGTCCAAAAGAATAGGAATTAGAGGTGAAAGGAAACTTGGTTTTTAATTTTTTGCACCCAGCTCTGCCTGACCTTAACCTGTTAGATTTGATGGAGTTAAACTCCCATTGTGTTTAACCATCAAGCTACCTTACCCTGTGTAACAAGTGCCTTTAAAAATGTGTGTTGAACACAACTGCACAATGATCAGTGGTCTCTGTGGGGCTATTATAACAATTATTACATTTTAATAATGCAGTTTGTTAGCTTGGTTTTTTTTAGACAGTGTTCTAGTGCCTTTACTTAAGCTCTTTTTTAACAGAGTTTTGAATGCGTAATTGATACCATCTCCTTTCTATGACTCAAACATTGTTGAGATATTTATTCTCACCCATTATTTAAAACTCGAAGGAGCAAAGACCTCAAACTAAATGATTTTCTCCTAACTCAATAGCTCCTTGTAGAACTCCTGAGATAACTTAGGCTGGTCAAGAATGGCTTTAGCCAATGTTTGAGTTCATAGAAGCAAACAGATTGCATTGTGGTTTAAACATTGTGTTTTGTACATCATTGCTTTTGTTTTAGTATTATGTGTGAACCATCTCACTATAACATGTTCAGCTAAATATAGTTTTAAACCATTCCATGACTGGGAGGCAGGGAGGAAGTGCCATAAGTAAGCAAACAATTATTTTCTTATTCTAAGTCCCAGTATTATGTACACTATATTATAACCCTCTAGTATGCTTCAAAACTAATTTAGGATTTGAAATGATAGTAGTCCTAGTCTTACATTCTTAACCAGGGGAATTCAGAAGATGGCAATTTGTCATCTTTTATTTGTTTCAGCAGCTTCTTACTTTCTAAGGTTGATGGGAATTGAAATCCAGTATCTGGAGGGTAGGGACAATTGCCTACGCTTCATCTGATCTTAGTGTCATGCTGTCTTTGTTCATTTCTTTGTCTTCTGCTTCTTACATCCCCACAAAATTTGTTCCAATGCTACTTCCTTTATTTAGAGCCCCTGTTCAGGGAATACAAGGACTAATTTGGAATCATTGGAATAATATAAGCAAGTGTATTAGCATAGTAAATCATGGAAAACAGAATTTGCATACAATAAATGTTAAACCTCATTGAATTGTTACTGATTTTGTGAAATATAACTGCAGTGGCTAATTATCTATTGAGCCTTTCCAAAATAAGCATTGTCCAGATGTATTGGGACTGCAAATCCCATAATTCATCTCAGAAATTCTAAGAACCAGGCTCTGGCAATTGGCTGGGGCCCCAATGTGGGCATCCCGTTCTGGAAGCGACTAGTAGATTAGGAGAAGATCCTACCTCCACCCTATTTAACACATTGGTCCTTTTTATCCAGTTTGTTCTTAATTTTAATGCTTTAACATTTAATGCTCAATGTTTCATGCTTTTGACCTTCTAATTCTTTTATATTGCTATTATGATACTGTAAATTGCCCCAAAATCACCTGAGAGTCTGATGGGCAGCATATAATTTTAATAAATAAATCATGCCAATACATCTGGAGATGTAAGATTAAGGAAACCCAATGTATCAAATCCTCATCTATCCTATAATAATCATGGAAGTCATCTTTGAATTCTGGCCCAGATTAATTAATTTATAACCTTAATTTAGATTGTAATTCAAGGTATCCCAGTCAATTAATGGTGGAAGTATTGGTCCAACAATATTCCTGTTGTTCAGTTGTGACTCTTACACAACCTTGTAAGCTTCTTGGTGCCTTCTTTTGAGCTATAATTCCTTTGTAAAGCAAATAGTTTACTGTATTAAAAAACTATCTAGGCATTAAATGGTATTGAACTCTTACAACACGATAACTTGTTTTCCTTTCATCTCATTCCTTGTGAATGGTTCTTTTTCATACATTTCTTCTGCATGTAAGGCTAGAAGTTAACTTTCTTAACAGTAGATCTTGTTTAACTCTGTGGAACTAAAAATGTCATTTAACACAGTAGAGCTTGATTAAATATGCTGGACAATTTTGTTTTTTTGTGAATCAAAAAGTTTTCCCATTTTCAATAGTTGAAAACTAGCCTTTTCCTCTTCTATGTTTGGTAAGAATTCTTAGGTTAGGGAGAGAAATATGACTATATTTGGTTTGTTAGTCTCTAGTACTAAAAACAAATCTGTATAGACCTATGCTCAGGTGTTGCCAATAGTTCCTGAACTATTAATTTACATTTGACTCTAACTGGTGGACTTCACACTTCAGATAAAAAATAGGTTCTATAAATTCAAGTTCACTATCAATCATTATTTTTCTATTGATGATTATAATTTCTCATTTAATTTGTTTTAGCACAAAAAAGATAGGTTTGGGGGCAATAGGGTTAAAGCAGGCATGTCCAAACCACAGGCTGCATGTGCCCCTAGACAACTACTAATGTGATCCCAAGATCATAAAATACAAAAAATAAAGGAAGTTTGTAATTGATATACATTATCTTTTAGTTGGAATAATACCAGAGCACTTCAGCATTGCTTTCCAAATGGACTGCATAACCAATAAACTGTAACTGGGCATGATGGAAATTGTAAACTATCCACACAGACTTAACTATGAAGAAGAAGATGCCTAAATATTTCCATAATAAGTAATTATGGCCAAAGGTATTCTTAAAAAGCATTTCACTTTTTAAAAATTGGATCTTTTTTTCTTGTGCTTGTTTTTCATAACCAGTTTACTGATCATTGGGTATAAATGCTGAAACAGCTAGGATTTTTACTGTTTAAATGTACCTTGTTCTGAAAAAAGGGGAATCGTTTTAAAACAAAACTTAATAATGTGTAAAGCATTTAAAGTATAATTGCCTTAGTGGGTTTCCTGATTTTTACACAACCACCTCCAGGGGAATTTTGCATTTTTACCTTTGCAGGTAAAAGAAGAAAGGCCATAGGCTATATACAAATGCTCCCAATGGAGATAGCCAATGGTAAAAAAAGAAAGAAAGAAAGAAAAGAAAAGAAAAGAAAAGAAAAAGAGAAAGAAAGAATGAATTACCAGCAAAAGATGTTTTGTTCTAAATAGCATTGGCCTTATTGTGGTTAGACTGGAGTTTCTACTAAACTAATAAATAGCATATTTTACTATATTGCAAATTTGTTATGATTTCTCTCTTCTCTTTTACCATAGATTTGCATACCAGCTTGAAGCTTTCACTTCAAGTAAATAAATGCTTTTTGGCAAAAACAGTGTAAATCTTTGCTCCTGGCTAATTTTCCAGCATCTAAGTACTAACTTGTATTTTTGCCTCCCATAAAAGGAGAATAAAGCAAATGATAATAATTGTAGAATTCAGATGTTTTTTAATTTTTCAATTTTTTCACGTTTGGTATTTTCACAAAATGTCATCGCTATCTTGGGTTGGTACAGTATGCATTTTTAGGCTAAAAACAGGTGGGCTTTTAAAAAGAAGAAAGTCCTTTTGAAGTTATGGGAAGCTATAGCCCCTACGATTTAGCCTTGGGAACTTCAAGCTTCACAGCCGGTTCTATCTGGAGTGTGGTTAAAAAGAACGCATTCAATCTCAAAAGGCATGCAAAACATATTTTCAGCACATTCAGTATCGGAAGGCATGCAAAACATATTCTCAACACTTAAATAATCTCTTCACCATAATCATGAAAAAAATAAACAAAAAAGTTTGTGCCTGGGAAATGAATGTCCTTGTATGCGCTAAACACAAACAAAAGTTTGAGCGTAAGTATTTTTTTCCAATTAATATACCTAATTAATGTCAAACTTTATAACTTACAAGCCACCCACAGTCACTTTGTATGGACAGCATAAAAAAACTAATAATAAATAAATAATTTCAGATGTAAAAGGTTTGATTCATTTTCACAACCCCATATGAATTGTCATTATTTTGGAAGATAGTTCGCTGTATTTAATAAATTGACACACCTGAAAGTGAGGGGAAACTCAGGCAGTCAATCCTCTACCTATCTTAAGGCATATTACTAAATTGAAAATGTTTGCCATTGTCTACTGTTTTAAAAAATGCATACAATTTGTCCCCTTTTCTGGGAGGTAGAGATACTATTGTCTATATTAATCCTATAGAGATATTTGAGGTGATGCCCTTTCCACTAAAAATAAAAAAATTCTCAAGGCACAAATATATATATGAAGATGACAATTAATACTTTAGGTCTAATACAGATAACAATACTTAAGCTTTGTTACTTTCCTTTCAGGCAGCTAGTGCTAATACTAGAGTTCCACCTGTACTATTATTGATGCAACTCATTTCCAGTTGGAATTTGAGCATCATAAACTCCTATTTACAGCTGCTTGTTTACTGCAATCCTCATCAAAGGCTCTCAGGTTTGCATCATATCATACAGATTTTTGTTTGACATGAACAATGAGGAGGGTAAATGATAGATAGTAGTATGGTAGATGAAGCATACAGTGGCATATGATAGATTATTACCAACTCTTCCTGCTCAATTGTTGTAGTCTGCTGAAATAGCATCTTCAGCTAAGCAAAAATAAAGGCCATAACTGTCTTAGAAATGTCTCCAAAGCAAAACTGCACCATTTGAACTGTGACTACAGTGATGTTGATGAGGCACTTGGGTATCTCATAATGCAACATGTTGATGTTGATGAGGCACTTGGGCATCTCATAATGCAGAACGTCCAGATTCAATCTCGGCTTCTTCGCATAGCAAAAAAAAAACTACTCTGAAATCTTGAACTGCCATTACTAGTCAATATCAACTATGTTGCACTCCTGGAACTAATGGTCTGATTTAATATGTATGTATGTATTTAAATTGCCTGGCTTAATATGTGTTTCCCATGGCTCATACTGTAAATTGTTCCAATCACAGCTAATCCTGAGCCATGTAGTCTATATTTGAACCTTCATTAATCTGGTAAAAACAAGCAATGCGTATTACAGTGAGATATAAGAACTGGAAATCCTAAAAATAACAATACATAGGAATATGTACTGTAATATTGGGAGTTGATCCATTCAATAGTCACTAAGCAAAGACAACTTCTGTTAAGACTCACAATATTTACAAAATAGGTATGTTTTAAAGAACATTCTCAATGCAGTACCAGGAAGGGTCCATCTGGATACATCTGAGAGCTAGCTTACTCTAGTGGTTAAGGCACCAGGCTAAAAACCAGGATACTGTGAGTTCTAATCCTGTCTTTCTATGAAAGCTAGCTGGGCCAGTCAACTCTATCTCAGCTCTACTCATCTTACAGGTTTGTTGTTAGGAGGGAGAGGAGTACTTGGTATATTTGCCACCTTAGGTTATTTAAGTTAAAGGTAGGATTTTTTAAAAGTCTAAAAAATTTCCAGAGAATGTACCATAAAAAGGAGGCCGTGGTTGAGAAAACTCCCTTTCATACTCTGAAAATTGCAATACTTAAGGAAAAGCACATGGAGTAAATTCACACAAGGAGATCTTATTGGGATCATAGATACTACTTGAAGAAAGTGGTCCTGCAAATATACGGTTTCTAAAGGCTTTACAGGTGATAATTAGCGTACCAGATTTCTTCTAGAAGCCAACTATCTTGGGAGATTACACATATATGCGCACTATGGGCCAATAGTCTAATTAATCTGAATTAAACTACCCTATGGATACATTTTGGAGATGTTCTATTTACAATTGCTAGTGTTTGTCTTCTAAACCCTGAAAACATTAAATGCAGCTATAAAACTATGGTACTGAAGGGTTTTTTAAAAGGGATCTTGCCTGATCTGTGCCTTTAATTAAAATTTCTGCCATCAGGATGTGACTTTCATTGCTTCCAGTTCAGCATGGCAGAAGAATCGCTCCTTGAAGAAGCGATGAATTCTCTCTTGAATGTATTCTCATAATTGGCCCTGGATGTCATTTTCTGTTTGTGCAAAGGAGAGGGAGGGAAGCTGGAAGGAAGAATACTCATTCCAACTTTCCTTTAAAAAAAAAAATACTGAAAAAGAAAGCTGTCTCATTATATAAGAAGACAAAATAATGATGGAACAATAGTAATTATAATCCCTAAAAGAAGCCAACAATAAACAAAAATGAAGAAAGGTTACTCAAGAACAAATAATCGGTTGTCCTGCTTTAATAGGAAAAGGAAAAACCTGTAAAAAGTAAGCTTTTAATTAGCACTGGAAACAATGTTACAATACTTCTATTTAACAAACATTTTAGAAGAATTTTGATGTTTGGTATTGTCTATTAAATCTTTTTTTTAAATTCTGCTTCCAGCTGCCCGAATAAAATTTCCTGGCATAGGCAAGGGTTTTGGCTTGGAAGCAATACCCCTGTGAACCTGGGTGAATATGTATATTTCAGTTTAATCCGGGATTAATGTGAGCATTAAAACAGGACAATTTCCCTTGTACTTTGAAGGAGAAAAGAGGTTCAAGATAAGGAGATTGTACTGAATGATGTGTTGATGCCTTGCTTATAAGTGGGAAGAAGTAAACTGGATCTTTCCAAATGATAGTTTTATGGTGTTCAGCTAGAAAACTTACCCGGTTTTCTTCCCAGCTGAACATATTGAAAGAGGAGAGAATGCAAACAATTACATTACCTGTATTAAAAGGAAGATTTCTGTTTGGTTTTCAGATTAATCAAAACAAAAAGGGTTGATGAATTTATGAACATATAGCAAATAATTCCCTATACTCACAAACGTGCAATTTTTTTCGTCAACATGGAAACATCTATTATTAAAATAGGATCATTAGATTTGGGCTAGTTCTATGGAAAATGCTTGTGTAATACACACGTATATTATGTTCAGAAAATCCTGAGCAACAGATAACGGGGTATCTCAAATGAATTAATCTGAATTAACTAATCTTAATTTGTACATTCTGCTATCAGCAGCAACATCCCAATGTACTGAAAGTATTGCTGTATCAGTGTCATTGATCATCAATGTCAACAACATGTCTTTGTAATGAGAAGAAGTGATGCCATATCCTAAACAAAACCCAATGTGACATCTAGACATGGCACTTTGGACTTATCTAAATATGGAGAAGGTACCTGGCTTTATTTTCATGAAGGACAGACAATCTCCTAAACTTGGTTGAGAATGTGTGTTTTCTTTGCTGGGACTGCTATTATTTCTGAGAAAGGAGTTGTGGGGATTGTTTGGTCTAAGAAGCAGAATTGTAGGTATGGCATGATATTGTCATAAAGGAGATTAGGTCCTTCATGCCAAGATAATATCACACTGATCTAACATGGTCCCAGTTCATATTGGTCAGAAATGCCCAAAGTTGAGGCAAGATAAAGTCATTATTTCAGGCATTAAGAAGAGAGGATTGTGGAATTTTTTCATCAGAATATGCCACCTGTTCAGAATGAGATGGCAGTTATAACCGGTTTTTTAAAGAACGGGAGTTTTCGGATTC
This sequence comes from Psammodynastes pulverulentus, assembly GCA_025802295.1. Taxonomy (NCBI): domain Eukaryota; kingdom Metazoa; phylum Chordata; class Lepidosauria; order Squamata; family Psammodynastidae; genus Psammodynastes; species Psammodynastes pulverulentus. The sequence goes on from JAOYMU010000077.1 coordinate 18,030,992, forward strand.
CACTCAAGTTTTACTTCAGCTATCGTTGCTTCAAGATGCTTTGATCCCTGTTTCCTCTCTTCTTTCCCTATCACTCAGTTTAAGGTCAAAGCTGATCCTACTGTTTTGCAGAGCTGAAGCATACTTTAGCCTGTCTAATCATTAAACTTAGCAAAGCAGTTATTTTAGGAGGCTAGTTTGCGATATCATAAAAAAGAAACAAAATCTTAAAGCTGTTTGTTTGATTTAGAAACAGCCTTTCCACCCTGGAGAAACTCAGGCTGCCTAGCAATCTTTTTAAATAATATAAAAACTTTAACACAGAGATAAAAATTAATAATACAAAAAGTCCTAAAATTATTATCAAATATTTTTCAATTTTCAAATTTTAGTTTCTGCTGTGCAAAAAATATATTGAGTTGTTGTCTTAAAATCAATTTTGTGTATGTAGATCTGTCCCTAAAACAAAACAAAATGAAAAGCAGTACTAGTAATGCCTCTAAGATGTGGCAACTAGATTTTTTTTTATTACCTGTTCCCACAATACCTAAATCAAGAATGTCCAGGGAAATATGGCATCTTCTTGTGGCATCTTCAAAACACTTTCAAAGTTATTTAGTGGCCTTTTTATATTGTGCTAAGCCAAAAGCCAACAGATCATACCGTATCTTAGTGTAGCTAGTATGTGAAGGCAGTCTTTAAATTTCTGAGAAATGGGGTTTGTAATAGACACAGGACAAACAAGTACTGACAACTACCTAAATATTTCTCTAGAAAGAGTGGTATTATGCTCCCTTTCTCCTTCTACTCTGAAATACATATGGTTCTCTTAGAATAGATAAAAACAAAATCAACAGTGACTTTAATGAAAATGCACTAAAGCTGCAAATTTATATTCACTGTACCACGAGGAAATTTCATCAAATGTATATGTCGTAGATATGAATAGGATTGTCAAGCTCTAGCTTAGATTGATTTAGAAAACTAAAAAGGGCAATTGGGGTTAATTCTTAGAAGGAGATCATCTGGGAAGGACTGTAGGCTTGAGAGGGCAGTCAAAAATCATACTGAAAGAAGGTAAAGCATACATACATACATACATGCATGCATACATACATACATACATACATACATACATACATTAATCATCAGGACATGAGCTCAACCTAAATGAGATTTTATCTGTATAGAACAATTTTATAAAACAACTAAGAGAAACAGCAAGTCCACTAATAACAAGTTAACCTACAGCTATAAAATACTTACAATCTTATATTTCTAGAATTAAGAGAAACATTCCAATCGTAGTTCTATACTCCAAGTACCAAAGCAACTGAAGGCCAACTGTGTCCTTCTCCACGTTTAAGTTTATCGTATGAGATATGGATGTTCAGATTCTTTGTGTAATTTCATAAGATACCAGAATTCTTGAAAAATTATTGGAGAACACTATTTTGTTAGTGTATCATATGGTGGTGGCAGAAATCCATTCAACAAAGCTTATGGAATCCTTTTATTTAAAAACATAACACCGGACTCTGCTAGGAGCTGAATGGTCATGGAAATAAGTTTTTCTACTATGACTCCTGATAGATAGAAACTCAATGCATGGCTGGTTTAACCCTAATCAGATTTGGGATGTGAAGCTGTTCCTTCCTAATTCATTGGGAATAGAAAAAAAGCTCCTTGACCACAGGTGCTCAGAAGTAATTGTGTAGGTTCTAAATTTTAATACAAATAATTTAGGTGGAGAGGAAATCATTGCTCTTTAATGAAGAAAGGCAATAATTTAGGCAAACTTAAGCATTTTAGGAACAGATGGTGCTGAATTAGAATTAGAATACTTCTAATAAAAGAATTTAACATTATTTTGAGTAATTTTTTTTTTTTTGTAATAAAAAGTTTTATTGGTCAAAAATACAAAAAATACATGCTT
>JAOYMU010000077.1:18041377-18053180 GCA_025802295.1 Psammodynastes pulverulentus
CCCCCCCCCCCCAAGAGGCTGAGTCTGTAAACCACTTAGAGAGGGCTGTATATAAAGCAGCATAAAAAGCGGTATATAAGTCTGTGCTATTGCTATATCCTAATGTCAGTGGATAATTTGAACTCCATTCAGTGGAGGTTTAGCTTTTACAAAAGGCGATTCTAGCATGCGGACTAAGAAATACAATTATCTGGGCAGCCGGAATGGATCCTCCATATATCCTTTGTACGCCAGATATTGGTGGCCTTCAACTCTACAGCTGCAGTAAAGAAGACAGATGTAAGAGATGCGGGGAGATACACAGTCAGCATCTGAATGGTCTTATCCCCACTCATCGAAATGGCTTACTGCCAGGTTTTTGGAAGCAGCCCTCCCACATTGCTATATGATGGAATGAATATATTTAGACATAATATCAACATTTGGCTAGAGCTACCAGATCTGGACCTCAAAAATTCTGACCACAGTTAGATGAGGGCAAACAACATTCTAAATTTTGTTGCATCTATTAATCATGTTGATTTTTGTATCCTGATAGCATTGATTGTTTTCATAGTTTTAAAGCAATTAATTGTACTTTAATTTTTGCCTGAAAATTTACAAGCAACCTTTGCTCACTTCATCTGTGTAAACTTCATTTATATGGACATCTAACCTATCTACCCACTCTCCTTTGTTGCATTCCTTGTCCATACTTTTGCATTGTTTAGGAGTAATTTCTGACCTATATTTTGTTATTACCTTTGCCAGTCTTCTGATTGTCTCAAATTGGGTTTTTTTCCCTCCTATTTTTTATTTTATCTTCCCTTACCCAGCATTAAAGTCTCTAAATTATTCACATTGCAAAACCTCAGTAACGTTAAAATCAACAATCAGCTGGAAATCATCCTTCTTTCATTGTATTTGGCAATCAAAACTGGAGCTTCCACAAGGGCTCCACCCTACAGCTGCATTTAATCAACCAGCAACTTAAAGAGATGGAGTTGGTTGAGAGGACAAATCTTTCTCTCTGCAACCTGTTTCCAAATGACGTCCCTACGGCATTTTTAAAGGCAGCATGCAGTGCTGTTCAATGGCAAGAGAAGCCTTAAAATGTGTTGTTTTGGTTCTGAAGAAAAAAAAAATCATATGTGATTTTCTAACTGATGAAAGGTTATTTTGGGTTTACCTTAGGGATGGAGCTTATATGCATATTTATTGATTCATAAGAGGACGCCACATTTTCAAGAAATGCCATGCGTGTATGAACAATCTGACATGGAAGAGACACCAGAGACAGTTTGTGTCATCTCACATATAAAGCTAATTTACTTCACAAATTCCAGTTTGAATAACCAGAAACAAATGACTTCAAAAAGGAACCAAGTGATACCTTTAAGACAATTTGATGGTACAATTATTTTGAATCATAAAACTACATGCTGTGGTTTACAAAGAGTTAGCTACGTTAGTCTGCAGCAGTTGAGATAGTAAAGAATCTTGTGGCATAACAAAGAAGTAGTAAAACCCGTTGTGAAAACCAACACAAAAATTAAAACAAAATATAATAGCCTTAAAAATATTGCAAGATTCTACAGATTTTGTTACACCAGAGCCAGATGTTACTAAAGTGGTATGTGTATGTGCATGTGTATGTGCATGTGTATATGTACAGTATATATAGGCAACAAACTAAATGTTGTTCCATTGAAGACTAATTGTTGAATGAAGTTGGTCAGTTGGTTGAAAATCCATCTGGTGGTGGTATTGACTATCCCACGTTGTTCTATCTTATCAAGAAGTAGTTACTCTATCTATCTGTCTGTCTGTCTGTCCATCCGTCCATTCATCCATCCATCCATCCATCCATCCCTCTATCGAATTTCTACAGCTGCTCATCTCAGTCAATGATTCTGGGTGGCTTACAATTAAAAAAATATAGTTAAAATTATTAAAAGCATTTGAAAACAATAAAAACAATAGAATCAATAAAAATACTAAAAACATCCTAATTAAATGTGCATAGGAGCAAGATACTTGGCCAATTAGCAATATAGCTAATATAGGAAAGGGGCTATTGACACATTCCACATCTCAGTTTGGAAACATGGACAGTTTTTAGAGCATTACGAAAGAGTTGGGGCCATTCTGATCTCTGAAGGGAAAATGAACCATAGATCGGGGCCACTTCAGAAAAAAGCTTGTCTTTTGGTCTCTTACAGCCAACATTCTTTGGCTGACAGGATCTGCAGCATACCCTTCTGCTTCACCTAGTTGGATGGGTAGAAACTCTTGAAAAAAGATGATCCCTTAGATACTGTGGTCCCAAGCCATGTAGTGTTTTAAAGGTAATCACCAGTACCTTGAATTGCACCTGTAACCAGCGCAACTCATGCAGGAGTGTGTTACATATGCCGTGTCTCTGGCACTACTTACTACCCACATAGATACATTCTGCACCCTTTGGAGTTTCCAATGGTCTTCAGGGACAGCCATATGCAGAGCATGTTACACTACTCTGACATGCAGGTTACAAGGGCATGAGTTACTGTGAACAGGGCCACTCAAAGGTGTGCAAAAGTCTCCCTGGGTGGATGGTTCAAGTACTCACAACCAGCTACTCCATCTTGCTAGAGTTGAGTCAGAGCTTGTTTCGCCCAATCCAGCCCCCATTAGTCTCCAGACACTGAGATAGGACATCCATGGCATTACTCAAGGGGCCTGGGGTAGAGATGGAGAGAGGGATACCATGTACATACTAATGATATCTCACCCCAAACTGATGCATCATCTCAGCTAGTGGGCTCATGTAAATGTTGAATAGAAGGAGAGAAATAACAGAACACTGAGGTACTCTCAAAGTAGGAGTTGTGAAGTAGAACTCTCTACTTCTATCAATACTGACCACAGAGAAAGGAGAGCCAACACAATACAGTGCCACCCAACCCCATTCCCAGAGCCGGCTTAGAGAGATATTCTGATTGATAGTTTTGATATGCTGCTGAGAGGTCACAGAAAGAGCCAGGATGGATCTATCTCCATCCTGTTCCTGTCAGAGGTCATCCATGAACACGATCAATGCCATTTCAAACCCTGGTCTGAACCTTGACTGAAAGAGGAATAGATAATCTGCCCCATCAAAGTTCTCTGAAGCTGCCACATGACCACTCCACCACCTTCCCTAGAAAGGGGAGGTTGAAGATTAGATAAAGCTAGCTGGATCAACCCATAGTTCTTTGAGGAAGGGGCACACCACACCTCTTTAACTCAAAGGGGAATTAATTATTGCCCAGACCCACTCATACATTCCCTCCCACTAGGCCTTAATCATCCAGGAAGGGCATGATTCTAACACACAAGTGGTTGAATTTGCAGTTGAGAGACCCCTGTCAACTTCCCCAGGTTCAATGAGCTAAAACTCTTCTTAGGTCACTATGCAAGACATAGCCACCACACCTCCATAAATTCTGCTCTAAGTCTACCTTTAGGTACCCAAAGAGGGACCAAGTCACCTGGAACAAAGCCACTGATGACTATAAGCCCATGATGGCAAACCTATGTGGCATGCGTGCCAGAGGTGGCACGCAGCGCCCTCTCTGTGGGCACACAAGCTGTCACTCCAGCTCAGCTCTGCTGTGCATGCTTATGTGCCTCCTGCCGGCCAGCTGATCTTTGGGTCTCTGCCGTGCTTGCGTGGGGGTAGGGGCGCATGCTCAGGGGAGGGGCACATGCATGGGGACGTGAAAAGTGCAGGTGCATTGCATTTTGGGCATTTGGTGCCGAAAAGGTTAGCCATCACTGCTATAAGCAGATTCTGTAAGGATGGAGAAGTAATGGTTATATTTGTCAAGTGACTTACTGAAGTCTAGCAAAATCAAGTCCACAGCATTTCCCTTATTGACTAATTCAGTCATTTTGTCAAGGAAGGCAGCAAGATTTGTCTGGCATGATCTGTTTTTGACAAACCTATGCTGGCTTCTAGTAATTGTCTTGTTTGTTTCTAGGTGCTCACAAATGTGCTGCTTGGTTATATTTTCCAAGATCTCCCCAGATAACAGGGAAGGCTGATTGATGTCAGGCTAATTGATCTATAGTTTCCTGGATCCATTTTTTCTCCTTTGTAGATTGGAACCACATCATCTCTTTTCCAGTCCTCTGGTACGGTATTTCCCCAGTGCTCCAGAAGCTTTGAAAATTTTTGTTCAATGCTTCTGAGATAACATCTGCCAGCTCCTTCAGAACTCTGGGATGCAATCCATCTCATCCTGGCAATATGAACTTGTCTAAAGTGGATAGGTGTTCTCTTATCATTTTCTTGCCCATTCTGACTTCCCATTAATATTCTCTCTCCTATGCTGCTGTATTTGATAGGTTGGACTATTTTTTTTCCTTTTGTGTGAAAACAGATGCAAAGAATGAATTAAGCAATTCCACTTCCTCCCTGCTGCCCATCACCTCCTTGCCATATTCTCCCATTAATGGGCCACCCACTTCCTTGACTATTTTCTTATACTTTACATATTGAAATAAACTTTTTTTGCTGTTAATTTTGGAATTCGTTGCAAGTCATAATTCATTCTGAGCCTTAATTTTTCTGACTTCATCCTTGCAGATTTTGGGTATTTGCTGGTATTCTGTTTTAGTTATGTGTCCCTCTTTCCATTTTTTCTCTCAGTTTGTCAGAGAATTTTTTATGTAACCACACTAGCTTTGTTTTTCTTTCTCTGTGTTAGATTGGGTTTTTAGCATATTGAGATGTTTTTCCCTTTTAGGATTTCCATCTATGGAATCTTTCTAAACTAGTTTGTTGAAATCAGCTCCTTTAAAGTATAAGACAGTAGTTTGACTTTGTTTGATTACTTGTGCCTGCATTATGTTGAATTCTAGCCTGACATGGTCACTCCCCCCCCCAATTACCACAACTTCAGCCCCCTCTGCACTGTTCTATACTTTGATGATTATGTCATCTAATGAGGAGAGAGTGTAAAAGATACTTTAAACTAGAATGGAAAAAAATTAAAGACATCCAAATCAACTCAACTGATCTCATCATGGAAGAAAGAAGGTGACTGAGACAGAATATTAACAAATGTTTACTTGCAAAGTCTGTATGTACTACATTGTGACCAGAACATAAATTGGCTTTTAAATCAAGTTTTCAGAATATTCCCTAGGAGTATGAGAATGAAATATACCAAGCATAAAATGGATCATTTTCTTTAGTATATTTTGTGTGCTCTGCCATTGTGGTTTGAAACCTGTTGGTTTGTGCTTAGCATATTGGACCAAATATAGTTTAACCAATAAACCAAGCTTAAATAAACTATGACTTAACATATATGATCCTTTTCATTATGAAGTTGCAGCTACTAGAAACGGTTGACAAATCTTTTTCTATATTGAAGTGCAGAACTTTTTCATCAAAATCACAAGAGTTACACGAATATTCTTGAACCTAAATAATTGGACTTTAGTTCTTGTTAATGCCCTAGCCAGCACGTTCAAAAGACATGCTACCCTAAAGCTCTGAGAATCACAATCACATATATTTTAAAGGAACCAGTTTTAGGACAAACTAAATTAGCACCTCTCTTCCCCAAAGTAAAAACCACAAATGGGTTAGGACAGCCTTCTCCATCCTGGGGCTTCCTGATGTGCTGGATTACAGCTTTCATCTTTTGCCAGCATGGCTAAGTACTGTTGAGAATTGATCAGTTACGTATTAAGGAAGGGTTTCTGTAGCATCCTTTCCACAAGAAACTTCCTAAATGCCAGAATTCACTATTGTAGCATGGTTTATATTCTCAAAATGTGATTAGAGGCATTGTCAGAGGAAACAAGTGTCTTTAATAGGAAAAGAGTAGGCAGTTGTAGACTTTGGCAGACGAACGTGAGTAGGAGGCCTTTTGGCTTCCTGGAACACAGAATCATATTTAAATGATGAAGAACATAATGTTCTTCTTCTCCCCCCATCCCCCATATCCCTGTCATAGAACTTTCTATTTGTTCTTGCACCTAGCTTGCCCTTTTCAAAACTCTAGAGTATAATTCTGTTAAACAGGTATAGAACCAATGGAAGAGAATATTTGTAGCTCAGGGTTGAACTATGGAGTCATTGGTGCTCTCTGAGCTTGGTTGACAAGCTCAAAGAGTATGAACGATCTCGCAGATACAGAACTTTTTTTAAAGTAAGAACACCTGCCCAGTCTTGTTCAGTGTAGGGCATGATAGAACTTCAGATTCTAGCAAATCCCATGCAAAACAGGAAAGCTGAAAAATATCATGGAAAAAAACCCCACTATTTCCTGTAGCCAAGAAAGCTGCATGAATGTATCCCTTAATTCTCAAGCATCAAGCAAAACTCAAAAGAGAAATCATTACGTATTATTCTCTGTATATGCATTGCCTCTTTCTCTTTCTCTCTTTTTCTTTCTCCCCTCCAAAATCATATCCCACGAGTCCAGGGAAACTATACAGGATAGAATTAATGGGAGCAGTTTTTCTCAATCTCAGCAACTCTAAGATGTGAGGACAACATTGTAACGTGGCTGAGACTGAGAAACACTGAGTTAGAAGATAAGTGTTAGGCTCTTGGCCTCTGCCTAGAAATGAAAGTAAATCCATTTCCAAGCACAATTCTCATAGGCTCTTTAGTGAGAATTTACTAAGAATGGGATGAGGTTACAAAAATCCTAGTACTTGAACTGTTCCCAGGACCCAGCAGCTATTTTCCAAAAATACATACGGGTGGAGTCTTATTCTTTGTCCCTTTTAATGTCTTTCTGTGAATTACCAAACTGACAAGTCTTTTTCAACAATAATCAAAAAGTATGCAGGTTTTCTAAATCTGATCAGTCTAGGTAGGAATTGATGGAAACATCACCTCTCCCTCAAGCCTCTGCCCTCTTAAGTCCCCGGAAAGCTCATTTTCTACTTCTCTTTATTGTGAAAACCTCCAACTGGATCATAGCAATAGCCCTGTCAAGAGCTTGCATCATCAGCTCCAGGGCAGGAAATCTGGAGGGGGAGTGCCCAGGTTGGGGAAAATTGTACTTTTGGACATTGTAAACATCAGGATCATGAACATCCATGTTTATTAGCTGATGGCCATTGGATAAATGCTCGTAGAATTAGTACCATGTTTTTCTATCCATTTTCCTTCTGTTTGATAAATTCGTTTTTCATATTTATTTCAAAGGAAAAGAGAATTTCAGTGGAATTCTCCTATACGAAATATGGTTTTCTTACTTATGAAGTGGCCAACAAGGATCAGTTAGTGTCTCACCTCATACTATGCACTAATCCAAATTTGGATCTTTTACAGCCTGTGACCTACATCCAACCCTTTGGCTGCCACTGTTTGGCCTGGGGCATTGGCAGTGGGGGCAGGGTATCAGCCTCAGGGCTGGGCAGCATCAGTGGGGGAAGGTTGGATTTGGCAAGGCCACGGGGGCAGGGGCAATGGCCCTCCATAAAAGTCCCAGTTTCTTCTGTAGCTCCTTGGGAACATTAATTGCCCAACCCTGCAGTACTTGTTTCAACCTCCTAGCTTTGTCCATTTCAACTGAATGCAAAGGGGAGACAATAAGAAGAAATTCCTCCCATTTGCAGGCAGGGCAGCCAGAGTAATTTTGGGGTTCTCCTGAACCCAGGACTTCTCCTTAAAGAGCTGGTGGCAGTCATGGCCCAGAGGGCATCTGTCCAACTACGGATTGGGCACCAGTTACATTCATTCCTAGACCAACATGCTGTCCTCAGAGTTACCCATATCTTAGGCATCTCCCATTTGGACTACTGTAATGTGCTATACATTGGGATGGTCTTGAAATATTTAGAAGAGTCAATTGGTTAAAAAAAACGGTGGCTTGCATGGTTTTGCACAACTCAGATTTGCACATGTGTAGCTTCTTTTGAAGGGACATGGTGCTCAATTGGATAAGATGCTGAGCTTGTCAATCAGAAGACCGGCAGTTCAGTGGTTTGAATCCCTAGTGTCGCGTAATGGAGTGAGCTCCAATTACTCATCCTAGCTTCTGCCAACCTAGCAGTTCGAAAGCACATAAAAAATGCAAGTGGAAAAATAGGGACCACTTTGATGGGAAGGTAACAGCATTCAGTGCACCTTCGGCATTTAATCATGCCAGCCACATGACCACGGTGATGTCTTCGGACAGAGCTGGCTCTTTGGCTTAGAAACAGAGGTGAGTATTGCCGGAAATTACTACCTCATATGTGCGAGGGGAACCTTTGCCTTTATCTTTAGCTTCTTTTGGAGAAGAGGACTAATTGCTTCCAGACTAATTCAGGATGTGGTTATTATCTGCAAAGCCTTGCAGGACTTCAAGGTTATTGAAGGTGGGGTTTTTTTAAGAACTGCCTCTCTAGTTACATCTATCCAGTCTACTAGAATCCCATCTGGTATGAGCAGTCTATCTGGTGGGACCAAGAAAAAGGTCCTTTTTCCTCCCTACAGAATACCATTCGCCTGTAGATAAAATTGGCCCCTAACATGATACTTTTACAAAGATTTGATTCTGTCAGTTGGATTAGGGACCCCAATCTGAAACAGAATAGATCAAGTGGTTGGAGTGATTGAATTTGTTGTTGTCATGGGGAAGGAGAACTATGGATTATTGTAACAGGAATTTTAATTTTGTAAGCCACCCAGAGTCACTATGTGTGAATTGGGAAATCATATAAATTTGTTTCATAAATAAATAAATGGAAAGACACATAACCCAAAATACCAGCAAGAACAGAAGCATTTTCCACCACCTTTTCTACAATAAAATATACCCAAAGGCATCATCAAGAAAAACATCAACACCCATTCTGAAACATCCTGATAATGAGGTAGAAAAATCAAAGTGTCTTTTGAGAGGGAACAAACATCTGAGAAACTGCATGGAAGATGTTGGGCCAAAACGATTGAAACACACACTGTTTAGACTGCTGAATCCAACTTTCTATTCAATGCACGAGGCAGGGGTATCAAACTCATTTTTACTGAGGGCCACATCAGCGTAATGATTGCCCTCAAAGGGCCACATGTAACTGTAAGACAATATAAATGTAACCCAATTCCTAAATATTTTGCTTTATTTATTTAAAGACAATTGGAACTTTGCAGCTCTCGCAAAATGACATGGTGGGCCACATTTGGTCCGCGGGCCTTGAGTTTGACACTAGTGCTGTAAGGTATTACTGGTAGTTATAACAGCCTCTCTTAAAACCCACTATTTTGACTAGTTTGGGGTTAGAAATGCAGCAAGGAAAGGATAAACTCCTCATCATCTTGCCTTATGATGTGCATTTACATCAACCAAGAACAGTCATACATATTTGATATCAGAGATAATTGGTTTAAAACAAATCCCCAGCACACCTATTAAGCCTCCTGGGCTTTGAATTAAGGCAGAACCCATATCAGCTGTGCTGTTAAGCAGAATAAGACAGTTATTGCAGCAACAGTTGCTGGATGATAAAGAGTTGTGTGCTATGTTGTTTCCCCTATGACACTGGTCCCTCCTCCAGCCTGTTTCCCTCATGTCCTACAGAGGATGTTATTCCATCTCTATAGTGTTAATGTGAGATGCAACTCTAGACAGTTTCTGTACGGGGGTTATAGGATGTTTGAAGGTGCAGAAGAACCTGAAAATGAGGAAAACTAAGAATTTTTTTAGACCCTAGAGAAAATTATTTGCAAAACCTTACAAATACAGTAATATCTTCTTTGCAGCTTTTTTTTTGTTTTGCTCTCTAGTAAATATATTAAGTTCTAAATTAATATATCCATCAATAAAAATCAAAAAATGATTGACAAATGTTTGCTATCTGAATTTTATTAGGAATTCCATGCTAAACACTACACTTACGATTTCTTGGCTGCAGAGAGGAAACCAATGAGGGTGCCAAAGAATCCAAAGGAAATCTAAATCAATCCCTTCTGCTTCTGCAGATGGCAGAGAACAGTATGAAATTGGCTGAGATAAACAAAGCAGGAGTAGCATGTACTGAGGAGGGCTAAGAATGTCCATACAGCCCTTAGCATTATGAGAATCCCTTGTATTTCTTCTGAAGGAAGAGTAAGTCTCTAGACCTCAAGATGAGAAAGGTAAACTTGGATAATACAGCAGGTATCCAATAGGAAATAAGTGGGCAAGTGTAGCTTATTGTTTCTCTCATCAGGACCTTATATTTGCAGGCCTGTGTTGCGGTTACTTTAAAGCTTATGCATTGCTGTTGTTAAATGTTGTGACATCACAGGCAAAGTTAAAATATTTTCTGAACAAATGGTAAGGTCCCCCACATTGCAATTACAATTTTTAGCAAGGTCTAGTATCCTGGAGTCCAGATCACAGGATTTGTGTGTGTGCATGTGACTACAGTGAAATTCCCATTTTTCAGATTCTGAAGGGTGTTCATGTGCAATGGATGAAATTGCATCATTTGTATGACATCATCATTATGTAAATGACACTGTGGATATCAATGGATTGAGCAGACTCTCAGGAATAACCCAGCATGCCTCTGGCCCAATTAATTTAAGCTTTCACTGATTAGTGAAATTAATTAGATCATTAGAGTGAGCTATCATAATCAAGAAACTGCTACATACAATATAAGGGCATTGGGAAAAAAAGTTACTGTACTTATGACCCAAATTGTATGTTCCAAAGAAGGAAAGGGATGTTGAAAGAGCAACACATGTTTAAAAAGGGGGAGATGTGTTGACAAGGGCCCCATTTTGTGTTATTATGAAGTACCCCTGTTATGTTCATGTAAGGGTTGTGAAGTGGTAGCCAGATTTGTTAGCTTCCATTTGTAATCTGATTTTATCACAACAGATCGCTTTATCTGGAAATTTAAAAAAAAGACTTCTTGATACTATTCCAAATTAAGTAAGGAAAGAAAGGACTGAGAGACTCTGATTATTAGTAAAGCATCAGTTTGATAGGCAGAAGTAGGGGTGGTATTCAGCAGGTTCTGACCAGTTCTGGAGAACCGGTAGTGGAAATTTTGAGTAGTTTCAAAAACCGGTGGTAGCTTTCCCCCAGGAATGGGGAGGTAATGGGGATTTTACAGAATCCTTCCCCTGAAGTGGAGACGGAATGGAGATTTTGCAGTATCCTTCCCCTGCCATGCCCACCAAGCCACACCATGCTCACCAAGTCACGCCTACAGAATCGGTAGTAAAAAAATTTGAATCCCACCACCACAGAAGCTTGAGTACAGTATTTGCTAGAAATAAAAGAAGGACTTCCAAGACCATTCTCCCCAGCCTGTATACCAAGGGCTGCCAGAATGGCCAGGGATATATATTCCAAAGCTGAACAATGCAAAATCAATGGGATTCACAATCATTCTTCAAATATTTCCCACTAGAAATCTAGGAAGCCAAGGGTGTCCATGGGAGGGGAGTGAGGTCAGAATAATCAGAATGGTGGCCCCAACTCAGATAAGGCTTAAATGGCATGTTGCAGCTGTTATCTTTAATTTTCTGATCATGTATCCCTCATAGACTTATGGTTCTGATGATTAGACAGACTGGCCCCATCCCATGCTTTATATGTCATGACCAACAAAATAGAATTATGTTGCAACCATAGAGCAACAGATATATTTAGAGTAGAATAACAGAGTTGGAAGGGACCTTGGAGGTCTTCTAGTCCAACCCTTGCTTAGGCAGGAAACCCTACACCACTTCAGATAAATGGTTATCCATCATCTTCTTCAAAACTTCCAGCGTTGGAGCATTCACAACTTCTGGAGGCAAGTTGTTCCACTGATTAATTGTTCTAACTGTCAGGAAATTTCTCCTTAG
>JAOYMU010000077.1:18127757-18141789 GCA_025802295.1 Psammodynastes pulverulentus
TTCAAAAAAAAAACCAGGAAGTCCAGTTGCCTCTTGAAAAAAGCACCTTTGGGACATCTTGGCTGTATATTCAGTGTTGAGCATTGTTATTTAGAATGTTTATCACACACTTGTTATTGTCATAAATAGTGAAAGGCAGCAAACATATTTAATACTCATTCCTCATCCTATTTTCCCCACAACTCTGTGAAGTGAATCAGATTTCAAGAGTGACTGGCCTAAAGTCATCCAGCTCACTTTCATTTCTAAGGTAGGATTAGAATTCACAGTCATCTGACTTCTCTCTTGGTGCCTTAGCCATTGGAGATCTACCTAGAAATAAAAGATAAACATGAATGTATATGAAGTAAAAGTAAGATTAAAAAGCCATGAAAAGTAGTGCAAAAAAGGAAAGATATATACAGAAGTGACTTTTCCGCAATAGTTACTAAAAAATAACATTGATTAATTACCTAAATAATAAATTATCTAAATTTCTTATGGCTGCCTACTCCAAAAGATTCTGATTTCCAAAATATTTAGCTTCAGGTGTATGTGACATCTTCTTATATATTTTAAACATTTTGTGGTTTTTAATATTTTCCCCTTTGTGCTAATAGGAAATGAATCAGGAAACTGCTTGCAGCTGGTGATTATATCAGCCGTATAGCTTTATACTTTTTTCAACCTTTTTTTAATGCCTGTTTTTTAGAATTTTGTGAAGGTGCAGGTTTAAGAATAAATATTTGTACCTACATTAGACTAGGGAGGCAGTATAGGCATATTTCTGAGTGTCACTCAATGTGTTGTTTCCTTAGAATGCACCATTGCTTAATTTCCCAGATGCATTTTTCCGGTGTATCTGTTTTCTTCTTCTAATCTGAGAAACACACAAATGCAGAATGTATATTTTCTGATATAACTAATACATCCAAATATACCTTACAATTGCAACACAGCTAATTCCTAATTTATCAGGGAAGGAACAGCAAAGATATACAAAATGAAAATAATCACATGGTGGGAGTGTGGTTTTTTTTAATGAAAATTATTCTGAAATCATCTTTCTAATGTCAGATGTAGAGTCAGCTGACAGCTTGTGGCTCTGTTCAGATTTATGAGGGGAAGGGGTGCACAGATTTAAAATGCATAATAAAGCCCTTGTTTCGTCATCTGGAAGCAGGGATGGTAGCAGCTCAGACGAGATGAAAGACTGTTATGTTGCTGTAGCAGAAGGGATGCCTTGTGGCACAAGCAGAGGGCTCCGTTTGCAGCACGAAAGATGCACTGAAGCACACAGCACAAACGTGTTTTCTTTTTTTCTGGAAAGCTAGGGAATAAATGCAAGGAGCAGGTATAAAAAAAATACCCTGAGACTGACATGCTCACAAGCAGGCTGAAGTTATTGTGTGCGCTCCAGTGCACCTCAGCCGTCTTGGTACCTTCCAGAGAAATCGGTGTAGCTGTATTTTTAGCTTGCTGTGTATTCAGCTTCAATATGACAACATAATTCTATCTTTACATATATAGGCAGCTTTTACTATGTTTTCCTGTTTTGTGGCAGCTGCAGTTTTCAAAGGATATCAGAGCACTGGTAAGAGTGTACTGTAGCCATTTCTCTGATTTTTTGTAAGGCATGTGTTTCTTCATAAATTTGCAAGGAGCTGGATTGTTAAAGCTTGCAAGTTGCTGAAAGCAAACTAGATCTGCTGGTTAGATTAATCTCAATTGTAATAGCTTTCCTGTTATCCCTTTAATGTATGCCTGTGTTAAAATTTTGGGTTTGGTTTTTTTTAGAAAAGGCTTATAATACTTCGTTTGCATTTAACTATTGCTCGCAGTAAAATTTATCAAGCTATGTGTTTTAAACAGCTCGCCTTTTCATCCTTAGCACTTGTTCTTTATCTAATGTTTATGATTGCATTTAGGCTTGTACAACCTGTCTCATGCTAAGGCAGGGCATGTTGATTTCTCTGAATGGAGCATGTTATGGTTTAGCAGGAAATGCTGTAATACAGTATCACACACAGGCTATGTTTGTTTATTTTAAAAGCATTAGGAAAGAATTCCTGCATTGTCAATTCTTACTTTTTTTTAATTACTACTTCAGAAAGTAGTAATTGCAAAGTGTAAAATAATAGTGCTTTTAATTTCTGGGCAGACCTTGAAAATATGCTGTTGTTGATAGTTATATAAATAATGCAATATAAAAGAAATAATGCAAAATTTAAAATAAATGTTTCTTTAAGAATTATATTTTTAAAGTACAAGATGAAAATGATGAGGTATATAAGGAAAAATTACCTTAAGACAGACTGTGTTTCATGCTAAGGAGTGCTTGAAATACTTACCAATAATGTACGTTCAGGATATCCTTGAGTTTAAAAAATGGAATTACTGTGAAGAGTATGGAATTTATATAAGTATCATGTAAGTTTATTCAGAGGGTGGGTGGGCGTTGGCTGGCAACAAAGACATTGCCACTGTCTAGTCATGTTAGATACAGGAATTGTGCCTTTTAGAAAAGCCAGTGGATCAAATGCAGAGGCTTCTTGCTGTTTCTGTGTGACAACAAACTGGAAATTTAACCTGTCGATATTTATAGAAACCTAGCCTCTAGTTATAAAAAATATCAAGGGAGAGAAGAAATTTTAAAATGTCATGATGGAAAAATAGTTTAAATGTATAATCTCTCTTTTTTTAAATTACTTGCAGCACTTGCTACAATTTGATAGATGCACATCACACACACACACACATACTCAC
The DNA here is from genome assembly GCA_025802295.1 of Psammodynastes pulverulentus. Lineage (NCBI taxonomy): Eukaryota > Metazoa > Chordata > Lepidosauria > Squamata > Psammodynastidae > Psammodynastes > Psammodynastes pulverulentus. The sequence continues at coordinate 18,130,503 of JAOYMU010000077.1, forward strand.
ACGGGGGGGGGGGGACATGCTTCTTTTTTGGGAGACTTTTCATGTATATTTTCATCCATGGAAAACAATAATAGAAAAATATTGAAAGAACCCTTAGTGCAGAGCACCTATTTCAATCTTTTTAAATAGGAAGTCCATTTCTGTCAAGGAATTTAACTTTACCATGTTCATGCCTCTGAAATAGCATGATGGTTTCCCACTAAATGCTTACAGTGATTTAATTTCTTTTTAAATTTTCTGTGCACAGGCATATTCCCAGGATGCCTACCAGAAAGGCAATGAAGCCTACACTGGTAATGCTCTTTACATACCTGAGCCTCCACCAATAAGTTACCCTCGATTAGCATATCCAGCTCCTGTCCTGGCATTACCTATGGAGAAAGCACCTCCTGACTTATCACTGGGAAAGCAATCAAATAGTAGAGCTGTACCAACATTAGCACAACCTGAAAAGGCCTGCAGAAAGGAAATACAAGTGCCTCCATCTCCAAAAGATATTGCAAAATCTAACACAGCTGTCTGTGTTTGTAATGAGACCATAAGAACAGTTGTTGTGCCTTCTGAGAACGATGTAGACTTTTCATCAGTTAGAACAAGCCACACTAATCCATCACACCAGACAGACAGTTTCAAGGAACAAACCTCTGTAAAAGCAAAACCACGAACCACTTCACCTTCCTCTTCGATGTCCACTGCCATCGTACTTCCTCAGACTCCCCTTACAAAACCAATAGATTCCCCAGAAACAGGTAATGATTCTGGAAACTATGAAGGACAGCCAGAAGGAGCTTCAGGTTGTAGTTCTCCTGCTCAGAGTGGAGATTCTCCCTCTGTTAATAACAATCACACCACTTCTCCAAGTGCCCATCATAACATAGACTGGAAAACTTACAAAACCTATAAAGAATATATTGAAAACAAACGCTTTCCCAAGTATGGTTTCAGAACCATACAGGAAAGGTTAGATAGTTTAAGAGCCACATCTCCACGTTCAATAGATTACTATATTGGCTCACAGGTACGCTGCAGAAGCACTTCTCATGATAGGAGCTCACAGTCTGTATCTGTTCGGCAAAGGAGTATATCCCAGGAAAGAGTTAAGGATACTATATTAATGAAAAGGTGGCCAAGAAGTGCTTCACAAGATACTTTAACTTCACCAGTTATCAGCCCTCGAAGTCATAGGGCATGCTCCTGGAACTATTTAGGCAGACAAGGGGAAGCAGTGGGAAAGGTTCACAGTGAGGACCGCATTGCAGATTCAAGCACAGCCAAAAAGATTACACATGAATGTACTGGACTTACTGATCAAAATGATCCTCAAGGCATTTATGAAACTTCATGGCAACGTATGTTTCAGGGGTCCCTTAGTGATTCAAATTTTTCTGTGGCTCCTGGTGCTTATCCTTCAGATGGCAGACAAATAAGCAACCGAGTCTTACGACCCTTTGCTAAATTCCAGAAAAATTCAACTGATGTAAAACTGCTGCAGCCTTCCAAGGATTTGCCAACCACTGGAGGTTCAAACTCTACAACCACTTTTCAGGAAAGATCACCTCGCTCAACAACTAGAAGCACAAGAAATAGTTCTTTGAAGACCTGTGTACGTTATGCAGCAAAGCCATCATTTCCTTCTAATCAGAGTCTGGAGAGTGCTACAACCACAGACCAAAGAGAAATTAATTATATGCACTATAGTGGTTTGCCAACTCAACAATCCAGGAAACATGCAGAAAGTCCACCAGATCCCAAACTAGAGATGAGCAAGTCTAATCTTTCCCCCCTTTCCTATACAGCTGCTGTCAAATTTATGCCACAAGTTAATGAGCACTTAACTTTGCTTAATTTAGATGTTTCTGTCAGACAAAAGATTCAAAATTTTGAAACCGAAGCTATAAAACAGCCTGACGTTCAAGCAACAGATGAGACAAATGAGGAGGGAGTGGTTTTGCGTGAAAAGTCATCTGGCCATCAAACTCCACAACTTTTGCGACATCAGTCCTATATCTTAGCTGTAAATGGTCAGGACTCTGCCTCTGAGACCACTTGTTGGTTACCCAATGATGCACGTCGAGAAGTTCATATAAGAAAAATAGAAGAAAGGAAAGCCTCTTGTTCCTGCACACCTTATGATTCCTTGGCATCAATTCCATTCATAGGTGAGAAAACCCCTTTTTATTTCTCTGAATTTGATACATATTTGGATCTTCCATTTAATTCTTTTGCATGAATACACTGTTTTATTCAGTATAGTTAGTTTTCTAAACAATAATTTTAAAAATGCATTCAAACTCCATGGTGCCTATTAGGATCCTTAAACATTTTACCAGCTTATTATTCTCAGATCAGATCTTCAATCATTTTAGTCCAAGACTAGAACACATACAAAAATAAGACTAAAACTGCAGTAGAGGAAGATCTGTGAAGAATGATCCCAGTTTTCTCTTTTTGAGGTCTAATATGGCTAATGTGTAGCATGGTGGTTTTTTCCCCAGTGTCCTTAACTGTGTAAGATTGTTAAATTGCTTCAAAATTCATTATAAATCATAAAGGTTTGAAACAATAATAATGTCTTACTTTTTTTCTTCAGCATGTGGACATCACAGCCATCTACATTTTCTTAATTGTATCTCTGATAATTTGTGCAGATTATTTTGATTATTTGTTTGAAGCCTTTTGAAATATTGTAGCCATTTCAGAAAAAAATCCTGATTTCACTGGTGGGCTGCTTTTACAAAGACTTTGGAGTTTGCCTTATTTCTGTTTTGCAACCTGCATTCATGAATATCACACAAAATGCACATGAGGATTTTAGAGCCAGAATAATTGTTTTAAAATAATTTCTCATGTCACCTCTGACTGATAATTGTAAGCAGTATATAGTTATATTCATAACTAATAGATAGGAGCATATCCCTGGGGCTTAAGGCTTTGAGAGCAGAAACTACCATGCTGTAAACTACTTTGGAAGCCCCTTTAAGCTTCTCAAAGGATTTCTTTTTCAGCAAGACAGACTAAACTCTCTTGGATTTTAGGAGGTAAGGTGCATGGGGAAGTGGATACTCTGTGGAATGGAAATTTGATACTCTGTGACCACCTCACAATAAAATTGTGGTTTAACCTTTAAAGCATTGGCTTTTTAAAGCTGACCTTTAACTCTCATGATTTTTAGAAGATTTTGTCTAATTGCTTGTGATACAGCTTTATCAGACGATATCACACAACATACTGAAACAAAAATAGAGTCTATTCAACATAATTTGATTAGTTTTTGTAAGTAAAAAAATGAAGGCTTCTGAAAGATTGACATTTTAATGATTGACTAGTCAAAAAGCGGCCATGAAATGACACAAATACTAGGATATAATGGCTTCCTCAGCTATAACCTCCACATTCTACTGCATTACAGATTGGCTAATGTGAAGCTCTTTGCAGGAAGACTGCTTTGTGTATTTTGAACAAATGGATAGTGTTTTGGGTCAAGGACTTGCATATCAGCTGATGAAACTATAGATATGTTTCTTTGCCCGATGGTACAATAGAACTAATTTTTATCAACCTTTTTACTTTCAGTTATATATAACTACTGGTAGCTTTGGTTCTGAGAATTCTATATACCTCTTTAAAGAGAAATGCTGTTATTCTGAGAAATTGTGCAACATAATAGCACAGTCTACAATATGGCTTGATTTGCTCCAAATAAAGCATTTCTTGGTCAAGATATTGAATGTGAATGAAGCTGGAAGCATAAAAATAACATGCCTCATTTTGTTATCATTATTTCTAGAAGCTTATGTTGAGAAGATATAACAAAAACCTATTTTATAGATTATAAAAAATGTTTCTTTTTTTTACAGATATACATTTTGGGTATAAACCATATCTCCTTAAATCAGAGCCACCAATTGCTTTGAAACCACAATGCAATATGTGCTGATTTGTTCATACAAGAAAAAAATAAATCACTGTTTGTAAACAGCTTGCTTATCTCAATGGGCCTTTCACTCTCTGAGCTGTTGGCAAATATCAGCAGCACACCATATTAGAAGACACAACACCTAGAACTATATATATTAATTATCACAAGATAAACTGCTCACATTCACAGTCTTGGTTTCTTTATAATTCTGTCTTATATATGGAAATCACAGTGAGAAGCCCTATCGCTATTTCAGAGATAGGCTTTGTATTATTTTGTGGAACTGTTTTAGATTTTGGCAATTTCTACAACTCTGACAAGCTTTCAAAACATTTAGGCTTTAGAATATGAAGGATGGCTTTGGTGGCAATTGAAACTATAAGATGCTGGATATGTACAACCTGTGACAAATTATTAGAAGCTATAATCGGCATGTAGTATAGCAGATGTTCATATTTCAGAGATTATGTTGTGGATTTGATTATTTTAAAAGGTTCATTGGGTAATTTTAGCTTCTTACTTAGATTTTCTGTAAGAATAATAGCATTTCCCTTCTTTTGCTGAAGGTTCATTATAATAAATGGGGTTGTTATTTTTGGTGAACTTTAAAATAGTTTTATTTTACTGTTGCATTCATGTTGAAATCTTATTTATGCCAGCCGATTGATAGTCTATCTATTAAAAAGGTTGGTCTACCTAAAAGGTTGATTATTTTGACAAATTTCTTTTATTTAAAATATAGATAACTCTGTTATTAAAAGCTTTTCTAATGATTCTGAATTGATTCAGCTCAGTCTTTGTTCAATTCAATATTTGTCCAAATCTTGTATAAAAGCAACCATATTATATTTTGCCTATATTATAGTTGTTAATGAATAGATTCTTAGACTTTAAAGGAAGAAGAAATAGTACTTTTAGTATTATAATTGCAAGCAGTTCTCATATATAGTGTGTGTCCAAAAGTACCTTCGGAACATCATGCTATACCAACATGTATTCTGGATACGGCTGGAGACCCTCCTAGCTTTTCCATATTGAACCAACTCTTGTCCCTTTTTACTGAAATATGCTAATTTGCTGTATACATTTTGTAGATGAGCTGACCAGTCCTAGTATTGACCTGGACATCACCCACATTCCAGCTTCTGCTGTTATTTCGCCACCTCCTTCACGAGCAATGGCTACCACCAGTGCTGTTCCTTTGAGTTGTACTGCTCTTGTACCGTTTATTCGACGTCAACTGTCTTCTGGCCATGGTTAGTATGGTATTTCAAGCTGTTTTAGCTAAATTCAACAACACCTGCTTATTTTTAAAAGATGGGGGGGTTGCTTTTGCTTTGGTTACAGAATCAATTAGGACTAGTGTCCTAGATGATCAATTCCCTGCAAAAAATGAAAGGTCCAAATCTTATGATGAAGGACTTGATGACTATAAAGAAGGAAAAAGGTAAGAATACCTATAAAAATATAAATGTGCATCCCTGGATGTCTTATTTAGGAATTTTGTATAAAAATGTTCACTAAAATATCAATCTTACATCTATAGGGCCATAAAGCATGCACCGAGCTTAAAGGAAATTAAGGTCAGTTACTTTATTTTCAATATTTATCTGCTGTGTAAATAACATTAGTATTGCATGACTAAGCAATAAGTTGCACCTAGGTATGTGTGAATATAGACTGCTTGAAGTTTAATGGTGTTTGTTTTTATTAATGTCCAAGCTTAGTGGACTTTTGCCAATTAAAAAGATTAGATAGCATTTGATGAAAAAGTCATTTTTTGGTGAACCTGGTTTGATTATGTTTTCTTTAGTTTCCAAATAGCCGAGCATTTTCAGAAAATGCAGGATTGAGAAAAGCATCTGCTTCAGAAGTCTTTGGTGACACCTCCAAAGAAGGATATCTTTATTTTCGGCAGCTGGTTACAGACAAGGGGAAGGTACAGTTTTCCAAACCACGGCTAAGTGTAAACCTGCCTTCTTATACATACCATGTTTCCCCAAAAATAAGACCGGGTCTTATATTAATTTTAGTCCAAAAAAGCACACTAGGGCTTATTTTCAGGGTAGGGCTTATTTATTTACGGCATGTACATTAAACAACATTTAAACAACATTTATTCAAATATCGGTACAGTCATCTTCATTTTCCTTTGAACCATTGGTCCTAATCTTTCATTTATACCGTGTTTTCCCGAAAATAAGACCGGGTCTTATATTAATTTTAGTCCAAAAAAACACACTAGGGCTTATTTTCGGGGAAACAGGGTATATGTATAAGGAAAACCTTGTAAATGCCCACTAGTTTGCTTACAGAAAATATTTTAGGATGGAACCATTCAGATAATTATATAATATTATATTTAGCATTAAAAAGCATCTTTTTTCATTTACCTTTTCCAAACCAAATTAAATGGAATACAAGTATTTATTAAATTTATATTCCATCTTTTATATAGAAACTATGTATGCTGCCACCTTCCACTTATTGTGCACTTTTAAAATTATTTTCTGATGCTCCTGACCTTTTTGTGCATATTTGAAATTCTAATAAATAAAATAGAAAATCCTGCAGCTTTCATTTTAGAAATGTTAAGTGGTAAGTTATTATTATGCTTTATATAACAGCTTTATGAAAAGGAATAATATTTCCCATCTTCTATAGCATCTGTGATAGACATTTATGATCTTTTCATACTATCATTCCATTCATTTCAAGAGCCACTTTCTTTTCATCAAACCTCATGCATGCCTTAGAATAGTGTGAAATAGGAAAATATAAATTAATTCTTTTTCTTTCTTTTAGAAGAAGCCTGGATGATTCTTGGTTAAATTTTGCTAGATTATTTGAGTTCTTTGTCTAAAAAAAAGTTTAACAAGATTGTTTTAACTTTTGAGAATGACAGTAAAAAAAGCAATATCAGCTTTTCTTCATTAAAGATGGAGCCAAAAGGAAAAAATTTAACTCCACCTCTTCTAATTATTAAACAAGACTTAAGATTCATAAGGACTGAAATCCAATGTTATTAATTTTTAATCATTAATTCTGCATTTTAGAAGAATCAATCATTTTCCTCTTGGCTCTATTCTGCAGTCTAACAACCTTCCAGAAAACAAGAAGAGAAAAAAATTAAAATGATGGCCAAGTCAGGATTATAAAATTTCATCCAAAACATTTCTACCAATTACTGATTCTATTGCCAAGGTTCCTGGAATTCTGTATTAGTAAAAAAAACCAAAAAAAAAAAACCTCTGCACATACAGATTTAGACAGTGTGTCCTAAGGGTGTATATTATCATTTGTCTAATATCAAACCCCTCAAAGCAAATCTTCTGGCTTCAGTTTTACAATATAAAATATATGTCATCAAAGCAAACATTTTGGTATCAGTTTCTAAGGTAATATATGCTTAACAAAACCAATTATAATTGCATTATGCAGCTAGAACTATTTTAATTATATCATAATTGAAAGCAAATTTGAATGTAAGATGACCCTCAAAATCAGGGGTGTCAAACTCGCGATGTCACATTGTCGTCACGTGACGTATTGCAACTTTTTTCCCCTTCTCTAAACTGGGGATGGGCATGGCCAGCATGTGACACATCTGGCCCGCAGTACACAAGTTTGACACCCCTGCTCAAAATCTTTAAATATCTTTAAACTGATATATGAATTTAGATGATTAAATTATAATGATCTGATTTATGAGCAAGAATTAACAATGTTCTGATGTTATTAGCAATGTTTTGAGTACATCAAAGTATGAAGTTTAATATCCTATTGCAAGCCTCTTATAATTAGAACTAAATAGTGAATTTACAGTTTCTCTTGTGGGGATCTCACTTTGAAACAAACTAGCTTGACAGTAATTTTTGAAACTTGTTACGAAATACCCCTTGTAGATAAATTTTGGATGTAAACAGTGGCTCATGCTCTTGTCATCTCTTAGTTATGCTACACTGTGTATGGGGCTACTCTTGAAGTTGACCTGGAAGCTACAGGTGTCATGGAATGTGATTGGTCACCTACTGATTGTATGTGAATGTAGCAAAGTAACCCCTACTGTAAGTTGTAGGAATGGCATTTGCTGCCAATAGACTTCTGGACTCAGTGCAAGAGGCCAATTTTTATCTTTAAAGTGTATTATATCTTGAGCCTTTGCTACATTTGAGACAATCCATTCCGTACAAATCTACCCATCCATTATATGTTAAACAGCATGGAACTATGCTGATGCCCATTCCCCGACAGATAGGCCTGAAGGCTTAGGAGATGGCCTCTTTTGTAGCAAGGTTCTCAGTCTGGAACAGCTTATGTCTTCAAGTCAGAGTGGCCCTCACTCTATTAATGTTCAAGAAGGCTCTGTGCTCTTTCTACAGAATCTTTGATGAAGAGAGCCCAATTAGGTAGACAGCAGTATAATAGGTTTCTGAAATATTTTTCTCTATTTAACTGATTATTACTGCATTTTTACCGCATTTTTACCATCATTTATTGCCTTGAGGGATGCAGTGGCTCAGTGGCTAAGATACTGAACTTGTTAATTGAAAGGTTGGCAGTTCAACAGTTAGAATCCCTAGTGCTATATTACAGGGTGAGCTCCCATTACTTGTCCCAGCTTCTGCCAACACAGCAGTTCAAAAGTACGTAAAAAATGCAAGTAGAAAAATAGAGACCACCTTTGATGGGAAGGTAACAGCGTTCCATGCACCTTTGGCATTTAGTCATACCGGCCACATGACCATGGAGATGTCTTCTGACAGCGCTGGCTCTTTGGCTTTGAAATAGAGATGAGCACCGCCCCCTAGAGTCGGAACAACTAGCACATATGTGCAAGGGAAACTTTACCTTTACCTTATTGCCTTGAGTTCAAATTATAGCAGCATACAAAAGCTGTATAAATAAATATTCACTTAGAAGCAGATTGAAAAAGTTGCCAACAGATCTGTCTGCTCTTGATGCTTTGCATACCCAGTAAAAATTCCAAGCCAGGATAATTGGATTAATTATTGCTGTGTGGTGCAGGAGTACAAGATAACCTGTCCAAGCCAGCAATATGTTGCCATTTGTGAAGCAACATTCTCTGGGCTTTAATTGGATTTTTGCAATCAGATATGCAATAGCATTGGCACACAAAGATACCCTGTAGCTGTTTGTCTGGTTATGACACATTGTGTTTATCAGAGGATTTGTACAGTCCATTACTGAGACTGCACGTTTTCTAGAAGTCCTTAACAGCAGAGATGATATTCAGCAGGTTCTGACCAGTTCTGGAGAACTGGTAGCGGAAATTTTGGATTGGAGAACAGGGGGTAACCTTCCCCAGGAGTGAGGAGGGAATGGGGATTTTACAATATCCTTCCCCTGCCACGCCCACCAAGCCATGCCTACACAACCAGTAGTGAAAAAAATTGACTCCCACCACTGCTTAGCAGGAACAAATTACAAAAAGATAGGCGGTTACTTGAATAAAGCTACTTGCCTTGGATTGCCTAATGTCAGACTTTTCTCACTCAGGATCTACTCTGCCCTGAACAGTTGCACAGAAAAGGAATTTGTTTTTAGCAGGTGCAGTCTTCTTCCTGTATGATAAGTTATGCTTGACAAAATATCTATATATCTATTAGGAAAAAAAAACCAGGAGGACTCTCTTTGTATTTCATTAGTCTAGTACAGGGGTGTCAAACTTGCATTATCATGTGACGCCTCACGACCTTTTTCCTCTTCGCTAAACCAGGCATGGATGTGACCAGCACATGACACATCCAGCCCGCAGGCTAAGAGTTTGGTAGCCCTGGTCTAGTAGGATCATTTAAGTTTTTAAAATTATTTTTTAAAGCAATTCCAAAATGACCATCAGTAATAAATACATATTTTTATAAGCCACCCAGAGTCACTGAAAGTAAGTGGGTAGCCATATGAATTTTCTAAATAATTAAATAAAATATTGTCACAGATAATACCTTTTGATAGTGAACCTAATTGAACATTATATATTTGTAAAATGAGGGGCTTTTTTTCAAATAAAATACAGGCGTCTGAGTAAATTCTGCTTTGCACTTACTTTGATCTAAGAAGGCAAAATATACTTTGTTTTTATATTTGCTATTATTTGTATACATAAATATTGTATAATTATTAATAATTATTTTTTTAAATACATATTCTATATTATTATGCACAAAAATATTCGATTTACTACTAACATAACAGCTAAAATAAATACATCCAGAGTGTAATTCAGTATAAGGCTCAGTTCACACTGAGTTGGGTTTCTTGAGCCCAGCAGAATGATAATTGCAACCTTAGATAGGCTCTTTCCACTTTTTCCATAGCTAACTATATCAAACAAAGTATTCGTTAAAGATGCTTATCTCCTAGTTAAAATATCAAAGATAATAGTGTTCAAATACTGTTGAAGCTGGAAACTGAACTTTAAAACTAATTTTAGAAAGCTTTTTGGCTCTTTTTAAAAAATTGAAAAAGAAAGCATATCCCTCTAGTGTCTGAGATTACTAACATTTTAAAGTTTTGGCTAGATATAATTTCACAATGATATTACAGCATGGTGTCCAACAAGTCAAAAAGAAAAACAGATCAGGTAGAACAGAAAACCTAACCCAAACCTAAAATGAAGACAAATTTATTAATGCCAAAAATATTTTGCAACTCAGATTGATAATTATTGCCACAAGGTCCAGTGAACACCCATAAAGTATATATTGTGTTTTTGTGTCAGACATTTCATGCATATTTTCTTTTTCATTAGCAGATGATTGCTAAACCCCAGTGGCAATTTCTTAGTAGGTGAAGAATAATACAAACAATGAAAATGTGAAAGAACAGTTTAAGGTAACTTTTGTGTTTGAATACATCCAATTTCCAACCCATATGCAGTTCATATCTAACTATGGCACAGTTGTAAATGAGCTGGTGACTACATCATAGGGACACTGCAGCCAGACTATATCCAACATCTAACTCTGAACATTTATGAAAACTATTAGATCCTCAATAGCTGACCTGCATGAGACAATGTCACTTATTCTGCAGGAATCTGATGTGACTTGGATGGATAGTTATTTCCCAAACAGGATATTTCCCAAATGAGAACACTTCAACATACATTTTCTAGTTAAATGAACAAAATAAAACATACAAGTGTCCACTGTTTTTTCATGTCAATGTCAATCCCTTATATTATTAATTGCTCTGTCTGCCTTGGTTGGTTGGTTGGTTGGTTGGTTGGTTGGTTGGTTGGTTGGTTGGTTGGTTGGTTGGTTGGTTTATTTATTTATTTATTTATTTATTTATTTATTTATTTATTTATTTATTTATTTATTTATTTATTTATTTAAAGAATTT
>JAOYMU010000077.1:18176791-18193721 GCA_025802295.1 Psammodynastes pulverulentus
AGCCAGCTATGCTAGCTGGGGAACTCTGGGAGTTGAAGTCCACAAGTCTTAAAGCTGACAAGTTTGCCCACCCCTGTACTAGATGATGCTAGGATCGAGAAAAAACAATGGGGAAAATTACAAAACCCAAGACTTACAGATCAAATTTGAACACTTATGGTAAAGAAATCTCTTGTTATACTAATTTGATTGGAATCCTCAAATTAATACCTAAAGGAAATCCTCAATATCTAGAAATATTGAATTTATCAGACCAGAACACCCTAATTTTACCACACACAAAAAAAACCCTACTCTTGCTTGGGCCAGGTCTATATGTATCTATTTGTCCACTTACATGAAATATGCCCTAAAAATAAAGTTATTTATTTTTTAAATTAATAGGATCAAGTTGTGAAAGCTTCTTGGGGGAATCAACCAGTATTCTTGGGCTGGATGGAAATCAGACATTATCGTCAAACAGAAGAAAACATTGTTGAACTAAACAGACACTTGGCAGGCAAGCTTGGCATCAAAGATGGACAACAGGTTTGAAATGCAATCTTCTATTTGTATATTTAGAGTAGGATATGAAATTGATACATATAGAATGTATCAGTTATTAGTTTCAAAATCTGGCTTCTTATTAAATTATCAAATTGTTTAATGCTTAATAAAATACTGACATCTAGCAAACATATTTCAAATAACATAATTAACTTTTGAAATGATTGTTGTATACATTCTCTATTAATTTATTTGCTTTGCATCTGCGAAACACACATAGATCAAATGCCTTTCTTATGGGATATGTAGACAGGATACACAAACAAAGAACTGCACACAACAAAGAATATAGCTTGAAAGAAACATGCAGAAATAATACAGGTATTCCTCAACCGAAGACTATAATGGAACCTGCCCATTACGTTCAGAAGTCACGAGAGTCATTAAATGAAGTGCCCATGCGATTGCCTCATTTACAGAGCCCTGTTCTTTATTTTTTCCAATGCAGCCATTAAATGAATACATAGGCTCTTTAGTGAAGCAAAGAGTCCTTAAGGGACCCCTAGGAGGCTAGCACAGGTTCTGCCCTGGACCTCCCAAAACTCCCCCCATTCCCTTAGGCACTCGGTGTGTCGCTTCCCACCTCTTGGGGTCCCTGCAGATTTTGTGTCTACTTAATGCCCCACCATGCCCCATAACCTTGTCACCTCATGTCATTGTGTGCTTACATTTCAAAGATCTCTGGAGTTGGTTTAGGAGGAGGAAAAGGAAGGTAGGCAGCTCTGTTCCTGCACCATGTGGCACAATCCTGAAAGCAGCTTGGGGACAGTCACATTAAATTGTGAAAATAACGGTTACTTTTGGGATCACAACACAACACCACACCACACCACACAACCTAGGAATGGAGTTCTGATGGGTAGGGAACTTTCCAGAAGTTGCATTAGGGAAGCCAAGCAGGCCTCTTCATTCAGAATAAAAGAATTGGAAGGGACCTTCTAATCCAATTCCCTGCTCAAGCTGGAAACCCTAAACCATTTCAGACAAATCGTCCTGTCTCTTCTTAAAAACTTCCAGTGATGGAGCACCCACAGCTTCTTGAGTCAAGTTGTTCCACTGATTAATTGTTTTAACTGTCAGGAAATTCCTTCTTAGTTCTAGGATGGTTCTCTCCTTGATTAGTTTCCATCTATTGCTTCTTGTCCTGCCTCTGGATAATAGATTGACCCCCCTCCCCCTCTTCTTTGTGGCTACTCCTTAGATACTGAAACATTGCTACCACTTCATCCCTAGTCCTTCTTTTCATTAAACTAGACATACCCAATTCCTGCAACTATTTATGTTTTAAGCCTTCATCCCTCTAATCATCTTTCTTGCTCTTCTCTGCACTCTTTCTGGAGTCTCAACATATTTTTTATATCGTGGTGACCCAAACTGGAAATAATATTATTCCAAGTGTGGTTTTATCAAGGCATTATAAAGTGATGTTAACACTTGGCATGATTTCGATTCTATCCCTCTATTAATGCAGCCTAGGACTGAGCAATGTGATTTGATCCTAGAAGTGGACGCTATTTTCTGGATAGTCTCATTGAATTATGGAGGCTCTCTAAATGGCAGCTATTTCTGGGATCACAGCACACAGACCAAGTGCAAAGAGGCTTGTTCTGTTTTTCTATTCCAAGTTTTGGAAAGTTCCGCATTGGGTCAGAGCTCACTTTAAGCAGAACAAGCCTATTCATTCCTGGGCCATGTGGCACAATCCTGAAAGTGGCCACTATTTTTATGGTAGCCACAATTCAATGCGGCTAACCAGAAAATAGTGGCTGCTTCTGGGATCACACCAAGCAGGCCAGGAGCAGAGCAGCCTCTCTTCTTTCCTCACCCAAACTCTGGAGATTTTCAAAGAATAAATGAAGAGGGCGTGAGGTTTGGTGGGATGGGAAGCAGGGACCCAGGGTGAGGAGGTAAACAGGGGGACTCCTGCAATGTCCCCATATTCGGTTGTAAGAATGAATGATTTTAGGGTACTGCAGTGGCTGTAACTTTGAAACTAGGGAGTCAGTAGTTTTTGAATGGTCTGCTGTAACTGAACAGTTGCTAAGCAACCAATAGAAAGTTAAGTACTAACTTTATGTTGAATTATTTTCAATTCATCACTTATACCTGTCCAGTATTGTGACCCCCAAGATGAGACCTGCACCCACCCTTTTGGCTTTCTGAAAGAGCTTGAAGGCCTGCCTCTGTCAGCTGCCTTGGCTTCCCAATGGGAATATGTCATTCTGGAGATGGTTAATGGATTAAGACAACCCTGACTCCTCATCATTGCTCTAGTTCCCTTCCTTCTCACCTTTGTCATTTTCTAAATGAATTTCAGTGTTAATATTTACTGTTTTAATAGTTTAGTTTTAGTAAACCACCCACAGTTGCCTCTAGGCAAAATGGCTGGCATTTAAGTTTAATAAATAAAATAGAATTAGAATATTTTTGCTTAGGATTCAATGAGTCAGTGGGTCAACCAATAAAAGTTTGCACGTACTAACATTGTTCTCAAACTGTTTAGTTTTTGTTACCGTCAGTATTGAATAAAATACCATTTATTTATTTAAGGATGCTAAAAATAACTTTTATATTGCCAAAGGGAATAAATAACACTAATTATATAGTCAAAATGTATTTTGAAAATCTATGTTGCCAGTACAGATCAGCAACCATGTGATTCTTACGTCTTATGTATTTCCTTTTCTTGTTTAGAATTATTTTGAGTGGTCTGATTGTGAAAATATTGAAAGTAATTTAATTAGATGTCTTTTCTGCCAGGTATTTCTTGAACCCTGTTCTCAGGTTTTATCCTGTCAGCAAGTAGAAGTAGAACCAATTTCAGCAGATGATTGGGAAATACTGGTAATTAAAGCATTTTTTGTATAATATTTATTTTTTCATCTCTTGCTGTTGCTCATTAACGAAACATGCAGTTTTATTTGTTAAAACCATTTTTGTGTCTTCATTTTGTTGCAATCTTCTCAGTCAAGATCAGATTTTTTTTTAACATTCTGTAAAATGATTTTAGGAGCTGCATGCATTGTCCCTGGAAAGGCATCTTCTTAATCAAATTCGAATAGTATTTCCAAAAGCTGTCTTCCCAGTATGGGTTGAGCAACATACTTGTATCTATATCCGGATTGGTAAGTGGTCATGCAAGACTTTATCAGCTTTAGAGAGATAATTATAAGTTTTGTATGTATATTAACATTTCCATTTTATATTTTAGTTACTCTAAAGCCCCCAGCTCTTTATGGAAGACTTGAAGCTTGCACAGAGCTTCTTGTATCTCCTAAATTACGGCAGTGTGAAGGTAGCTCTGCCACCATGTTGCCTTCCCTGAAAGATGACATTATGCAGGAAGATGTCCCTGAAACCGAATTAAAACCAAGGGAAAGAAATGAGGAACCACATTCCAAAGAAACACATTTAAATAGGCAATTTCAGCAACATCAGCCAAATGCAAAGGGATCACTGAGTACAAATATTTTCCCAAACATTTGGAATTTACTTGGGAACATTTTCTTTTATAATTCTGAAAAGAAACCCAAGCCTTCTAATAGTATTGATGAACTCAACACTGCTAAAAACCGTCTGCTAAACTTGATTCAGGTGGATTCTGTTTTCAGAGTATGTCAGAGGCAGCTTCCCAGCATGAAAAATACACTGGAAACATGCACATTTCAGGAATGCAACACCGTCTTTGTTTTTCCATGGAATGAAGTATTTCCTGCTTTAGAAGCTAATACTCAAGTCTCTTACGGAAAAATTAGTAAACTACTTTCTCCAAAACAGCAGATGCAAGAGTTGAAGTATCATCTAACTCCAAAGAAAGACAAATATCTGTCTAATACAGAAGACCAAAAGCAATTTACTTTGAGTAAGGGTCAAGAATCTAATGAGTTTTCTATTGTGCAAATAATATGGAATGGATTTGAGGATCTAAAGGATGCCATAATGTTCAATAACAATGTGGAGCAACTGCATGTTGGAAGAATTTGGGTTAGTGAAATTTACGAAGGATACAGGGAAAATCATGATATTAGGCTCATTAGCATTTTAAATCAATTTTGATGAGTTGTTTTCTGATTAACATTGGAGTATTAAAATATTTTATCTGAAAACTAAGTTGTACTAATGCTTATTCAGAAAAAAATGTGGTTATTTTGAGTGCTGGACAACAATCTCCAAACTATAATGTTTAAGATGGTTCTTTTATAGTTAGCAAGCATTATATCCTAATCCAACTTCAAATAAAATATTTTAAATAATTTCAATTTAAAAATAGTAATTTAGTTTGCTTTATTTACTTCAAATATTTATGTACCTTCCTAAACCAAGTTCTTAAGTGGATTAAAGTAGAAAAACAAAAATTAGTGTATTTTTTGTTTGTTTTGCTTCCCTTAGGCAACATTTCTGCTGCAAAAATAGGGTTACAAGTTAATATTATAGTTTGGTGAAGGCACAAGGCTAGAAAAGCAGGAGACTGTGAGTTCAAGTCTTAGCCATGAAAGCCAGCTGGGAGACTTTGGACCAACCGCTTTCTCTCAACCCAACCCACCTTACAGGATTGATGTTGAGAGAAAAAGTGTATTGGATACGTTTGCCGCCTTGAGTTATTTGTAAAAATAATAAAGGTGGGATACAAATAATTAAACCAGATCAAATCAATCTGATGGTGAAAAATACAATGCAAAGAATCCTTTTTTTCCTTGAAAGAATTGAGAAAGCTATTAACATTTTAGCTACAATTATAGTCTTTGAATAGCTTTGAAATCTTAAGTTGTCTTAATTTATTTATTTCTCAAATTTATATACCAACCATCTTACCTAAGTGATTCTACACAAACCTCACTACTATTCCAGTGACTACATCTTATGAAAGTTTAAAGTTTTTCTATATTAGAGAAGGAACTGTTTGTGATTTTTATTTTGTCTTTCAGATTTCTGAACGGTTGAGAAAGAAGCTACATATAGAAATGCATGCTGCTGTCAGAATCACATCAATCAGTTCAGATCCGAAAATTCCAACCTCTCTTAGACTTCAGCCTGAACGGACTTTAGTGAGTTTGACCTAATTACTTGATAAACTGTTTCCAGTATCTTATTATCTACTTACAGATTTTGCTTCAACTCATCCCGTGTGCCTATCTCTGCTTTTTTGGCTATCCTGCAAACAGCACACCATGGCAGCAGTGGGGTTGCCAATGATGCTGGGGTTAAAGTAGAAGCCTGGGATTTTTGGCAGCTGACTACTGCTGCCCCTAGGCCTCTTCTCCAGTACCAACACTGTCACCAAGGAGTGTCACCTCAACTTCTATATTGCAGCTAGCCACCTTCCAAAGTATTGCAAATTTGCATGATTTGAAGAAAAGCACACAAGATCTGGAAAAAGACGAGCACAGCATTCTCATGAGGTTTTGGAGGACCTCCAAAGCATTACAAGAAGGTGACCTTGGGGAAAAGGTCTAGCATACATAGGGCCAGGCCAGGTATGGTTTATCAGCACTGGAAGAAGATGGCAGAAGTCATGGTAGGGCCAATGGAGCAAAGGCAGCAGGGCATCTGAGTCCTTGCAAAGTGGAGATAGAGTGGCCAGGGCTTGAGGTAGCATGGGGCTTGAGGTAACACTACCTAGTGGTGCTGGTGGCTGAAATAGAGGCCCAGGCACAGTGATGACTGCTGAAAACCATAGACCTCTACTTCAGCGGTAGTGCTGCTGCCACCATCACCACCGAAGTGTGCCACTCTTCAGGGCAGCCAATAGGAGAGAGATGGGGAGGAGATAGGTGGGTGGAGGCAACTCTGGTCATAAATGTAAGCAAACTGCCTGAATTTTGATCACATGACTGTTGTATCTGCTGTAACTTTGAAGACTGGGCATCATTATGATTCATTCACTGCTCCATAACTTCCAGTCAGTGAATGAATGGTCATTAAATGGGGGTTACCTGTAATTATATTTTTTATTAATTTCTGATACACTTGTCCTCAGTTCAAATGTTTCATCTATAATTATATTTTTCTAGCAACTTCAGTCATATTCAATCTCAAATTATTCAAAGATAATATCTTAATGATGAGCCATCCCTTCAAAACCCATTACTCCAAAATGGATTAAACCTCCCTAAAACTTGTAAATTTTTTAATGAATTCTTTTTTCCATAGTTTTGTCAAATGAATATTTGGATATTATTATTTATAATCTTAAATTTACTGAGCAGTCATAAATGCTTACCCTCCAAAAGTGCTTCACGGGCACAGAAAGCCAATGATTCATCAGTTGCTCTCTATTCCTGCTTTCATCCTGTGCGATCCATATCACAAGTTACCCATATTTCTCCAATTCTTTCTAACAATTCTCTAGTGTGGTGAAGAGGGTTAGTTGATTTTTTACTTAAAAGGAGCATAGCAGGAATTTTGCCAGTATAACTATGCTCCCAAATGTTCACTTCAACTGAGTTGGTAGAAATCAGTATGTTTAGTTCACGTGCTGTATTTTTTTTTGGACTATTTCTCTACAATTCCAAGTCATATCCATTATTTAAAGCTATTAAATCAATGTCCATTTTTAAAAATCTACATTGCAATTTGTATCCTGAAAAAAATCCAAGTGTTTTGTGTTCCTTAGTTTCCAAAACAAACATTTAGAATAAAATTTCTGGAATGCTTGGATTGGTTGAGGGCTTACTCACTGTTGATAGAAACTTAATGCCAATATGCCTGAACTTGTCATTTTTTTTATAAAAGAAGTGAATTCTACTAAATTTATATACTTTCTCCCCAAAAGACATTAAGGTTCCTTAGAAGATAACAAAAATGAGATCAACTTGTGGATAGTGTTGTGATTACTGGCAACCCATCAGCTAATGGGTAACAGAATGAGAAAAACTCCTCATAAAAATCTTTTTTTTTTAATTAGAAAAAATACCAGTGAATTAACAGTTCTCATCCTTTTTCATTTTAGAATAAAGGAATAAGTGAAGAAGATATTAAAAATGCATTTAAGTTGTGGCTAGAGGATTACATTAGGCTTCCCTTGATCACAGCAGAAACAAGCTATCTACAATTGGCACTTAACCTTGGTAAGCAAAATTCAGCTACAGTTGTAACTATTGCATGTTACAGGGTTTTTCCTATATATCAGTTTTAAAAGATTTTAGCCAAATTGGATTTCAGTTAGTTTATCTATAGCTAATATATCAGAGTAATAATTAAATGTCTCTTGTCATAAATATTTCTTGAGAATTTATAAAAAAATATTGCAAAGGAAATGGGTAATGTTTATTTATTTGATTGCAGCACATCCAATCTGATCTATCCAATCTGATCTAACAGTAAAGGACCTTTCCCTCTTTAAAGGTGCATAGTCCTTTAAAATTGTGTTTTTTTTGTAACTATTGAAAAGGAAAACTAAAAATAATGAAGTACACCAGCAGTCCCCAATCTTTTCATCTTTGCAGACTGGCGGGGGGTTGAGAGGAGGGGGGATGGTTGTGTACAAGCAGCAGGGGAGCAAAAATGCACACAGAGCTACACATGTGCTTGCTGCTTGCACAAATGGAGCTTTGTGCATATTTACTCACCTACTGTTTGCACAAATGGAGCTGCCTACACAGGTGTGCTCACCAACAGCTTCTGCAGCCCAGTTCTGGACTGCGGCCTGCAGGTTGGGGACTCCTGATGTACATAGTAAAACTCATTGTCATACCAACTAGATTTATGAAATTAAAATATGGCATATTTTATATTGAATAATTATCAGATTAATGCTTATTGTATTTTGGAAGGCCTGGAAGACTTTGTCCTCACTATAGTCACTGCTGACCCCGAAGAAGAGAAAGCCAGAAATACTTTCATCTTGAGCCCTAGCTTGTTGCAGAAGGCAAATATACAAGTAAATATAACTAACTTTAGACCACCAAAAGTTAAAAATATTAATGCAATTTGCTTAAGATTATTGTTTGTATTGATTTTCTTGAATTGTATATTTGTATAAAATATTAAATTTCACTATTTATAAATTTATGATGCATTATAATATTTGAAGATAATTCTGGAGAGACCTCTTTGCAAAGCAAGCTATTAGCTTAGTTTAGCTTAGCTCAGGTTAGTTTAGCTTGCCACCTTATCTTTGGATTTGCTGTTTCTGACTCCATAGTTTTGTGATTAGTAGTAGGTAAAATGCCATGTTATAACCTAAAGAGTTGAAGTTTTGAAACACAAGGAAATGTGAACGTTATTTGAATACATTATTGTAATTTGAGGTTTGCACATCATTGTTTAAGTGCCTATTGTTATTTTTAGTGCATCTTGTCAATTTAGTAAAGAAACTCCTCCTTCCAGGTCTGAACTTCAGATGCCTTTTACAACTTGGATGAGACCCAACATTTTCAGTTCATTTTTAAATAAAAAACATTAAAGGGCAAAGTGTATGAAGTCTTATAAGCTTAGTATTTCAACCTTGATACTTTCCGTAACTGAGCCACTTTTTTTTACTTTATGGAAGTTAACAGAAAAATGTTGCTTGACAGCTTCCATTTTTATACGCTACTCCAAATAAAAATGAGCTCCAAAATTGGTCCTACCCACTTTGTGTTCTTTTGATATCACTGATCACAGCTCCCCATTAATTGTTCGAAAAACCATTTTTGAAATAAAAAAAATATGCCTGTCCACAAAATATGATGCACGTTCTTATGTTATACTATGTGCTTCTAGAATTGTTACATACTTGTATTTTTCATTTTTAAGTAATTGTGTATTATTATGTCTTCTCCAGGATATTACTTCTGACTGATCAGAAATACGTCTTATTGGATTTAATGGCACTTACATCAGTATAAATGTGACTTCTCTTTTATCACTTTTTCTGCCCCTAACAGTATATTCTTTGCAGGTTTTGTTACATCCGGTGTCTCCAGGATCCAACAATAGTAACTTCCAGTCTTATTGTGAACAGCCTTTGCCATGGCTCAATTTAAACTGCTTAGGGTGAGTCATTTTAATAACAACACAAAGAAAGAAATGAATGATGAATAGATGAATTTTTAATATTCATTGTGCATTCATTTGCATAATGTTCACCATCTTCACATTCAGTAACATCATAAGTATAAGCATACGGTATTGAGCTGTTTTATACAGTATTCTGAAAACATTGGGCCTTTAATTGATACGTAACTTGATTAGGGTAGAGATGGAAGTTCTCCATTTTGTTCTTTGCAGAGGAGTGGATAACATTGGATTATCATCTTTGAAACACATATCGCATAGCCTCTTGATACATCCCCTGTCTCAAAAACTAGCCCCCTTTTGTGCTGGACTGTGCAATGGGGGTATCCTAATTACTGGAGCAAAGGTAAATAGGATTTTAATTTCCCTTTTAGCATGCAGGACATTTTCATTTTAGTTATTTTTCTTTTTATATCAGGCAGTCATGAAATTGCTTCAATTTGCTCCTTCTAAAGGAGTATTTTATGCAGTTCTTTGACTTGCCTTCATGAGGACTCTTAAATATCAATGTATAACAAAGATATCGCTGCATTTAGTATTATGCAGCCTTTTATATAGGCTAATAAAGAATAGGGGAAAGTTTTAGAATCTCTTCTAGAACCATGAAACTGGTAGTAAATATATAGATGATGATGATCTTGCATAACCTGAGTTGTGTAAACTCTGCCTGTTGTCATAGATCTGAAATTTCATTAAATTCATACAATTCCAAGAAACCAGATTTTACCGTGACACAGGGAATGCAAACATGAGGGGTTGAATTTGCACTATATACAAATATAAATGAAGATGTTCTCGGTCCATAAAACAGTAGCTGATCTGGTTCTTCAGATAAGGAAATGATAAATAATAAAAAATTATAAGATAAATTAAGTTGAGCTTAGTTGGTGCAGATAGCTGCTCAGGTGTCAACAGAGAATCTCACAACAAAGCACTTTGAAGCACTCTTTGGAACAAGATAATATATGTCCCCATTTGACTAATTGGTGGCAAAATGAAGGGTTGCAGCCATTCATTTGACAAAGGCAATGATACAAACTATGGGAAAATAGATATAAAAGGCTGAAATGATATGTAATAACACAAGACATTTGAGTGCAACACTGCCATTGCTTAATCAAGCAAGTGTTTTGCTGGTGGACCAGTCAGGTGGCTGAAGGAGTGATAGATTTCTGAATTTATTGAACTTAATCATTTTATCAATTGCATTAAACTGTTAGAATGTATTTTCTTAGAAAAAATTGCCAATTATAGCTAAGGCAATAGTTTCTATAATTTTCAGTATGAAGTAGTTTCAACCCAATTTTCTTTTACAGGGAAGTGGCAAATCAACATTAGCAAAGGCCATTTGTAAAGAAGCATTTGATAAATTTGATACTCACTTGGAAGTGATTGATTGTAAAGCTTTAAGAGGTAATGTTTGTCTTTGCCTTGTCGGTATAATTTCCTGTATGCCTAGAATAGACTTCCAGCATTTGTTCAACCTAACAATTCTTAAGAGTTAACTATATTAAATCATATGATTTTAACCATAGTTTGGATCTCATATCCAAATGATCACTTAATGTTTATATTTTGCCTTATTATAATTGGGTAGGCATTAGTAAGTGGTTATTGTTAAAACTTATGGATATAACCAGAACTGAAACAAAGTTACATAAGTATGCATTGATTACTGCATTGGATTGGAAAATGGTCCATTTTTGTTTCTATCACTGACTATACATAATGTTCCAGGGAAAAGATTAGAAAGTATACAGAAGAAGCTGGAAGAAGCCTTCCTGGAGGCAGCATGGAGACAGCCGTCGATCATTCTGTTAGATGATGTTGATCATATAATGGGTGTTCCCCTTGCTCCAGAACATGAGAACAGTCCTAAAGCAGTCCAGAGCACTTGTCTTGCTCATGGTAAAAGGCTTGTGATGTGTTTTTTTTTAACCTGTGCTATTTAGAATATTAAAGTATATTAGCATGTTTCTATCTGATTCCAAATGTCTTCCTTAGTTAAATCAAAATGTGTTGCTTATTGTTTTAGGAAATAAGCAACTTCTGAATGCCAAGATGGTGAGCAAGACGATCACATGGGTATTTTGTTTAAAGACCGTTCTGATTTGCATTCATAATAGAATAGAACCAGCTCCATTATGGTTCTAAGTTGAGGGCTACTATATTTGATATGCTATCCATTGTATCCATTCTTGACAATGTAATAAATGCACAAAATATATCGGCATCTCTTTGTGGTACAAAATTAAAATACTGTAAGAGTTGTAGGTACATAGCACAAATGCCCATTGGAAATAAACAGAATACATAGTTTCAAAGCCAGAGGTCTTTTTATGGAACAAACAGTGAACTTTAAGAAGTTCTTGTATAAAATTTAATAGTCACATAAATTCTATGTTATATAATCTTTGAATGCATAAAAGCTGAACTTTTTTTAAAATTCTAGTTCTGAAAGAAATGATAAAAGAAGTTACTTCCATGCACAGTTTGGTTGCACATATTGCCACAAGTCTATCTGAGCAGTCCCTACATTCTTCCATCATTTCTACTCAAGGAATTCATATATTTCAGTGTTTCCAACATATTCAAGTTCCAACTCAGGTAAAAATCATAACGCAGTTTCATTTAGAAGTTATTTAAAACCATAAAATCTTATTCTGACTAATTTTGCTTGAAGTTTGAAATATGATATATGGAATGTTTAGAGCTGCATTTTATCAGCTTCCAAATTTAGTCCTTATACTTATGTTTAAAATCGATGTTGTTTATTTTTTGTAGTGGCACAGATGTAAGATTGAAGCTTTCAAGAATAACCTGACTAAAATTACTGTTTTTTCCAGGGGCAAAGATATGAAATACTTGAGTCCATAGTAAAAAACAAATTTGACTTCAGTTTAGAGAGATTCTGTGATCTTGATCTCCATCAAATTGCGAAGGAAACAGAAGGATTTGTAGCTAGAGATTTTACAGTGTTACTTGATCGTGCCATCCATTCATGCGTTCTTCGGAGGGGAACTTGTAAAAAAGAAGGTATATGTGATCTGTGATTTTATTCTAAAATACTTTAAAATGTTTAAAGGATTTTGTAACGCAAAGCCATTAAATATAGAAAATAAAAGGCTATTAGGTCATACATAATTTTTGGAGACTGTCTGGACAAGTCCCTGCAGTTTTCTTGGCAAGTTTAAGAATTAAAATAACGTAAGATGGCATTCATATGTTTATTGAAGGCATATATACAAAGATATTGGATCCTTTCACAAATGGAACTATGATATCCTTTTCCCTAAGTGCTGGAGTAGCGACTCATAACAATTATAGTTGTTTACACCTTGTAGGTAAATTGTAGAGTCAGAAGGTATCCTTAAATTTTGTAGAGTATTAACCATCCAAAATAATAAATAAGAGTTGCCTGAACCCTAATAAAAGAAACTGTTGGCTTTGTGCTGACATGGCCTCAAATGCAAGAGCTGTTGAAGAAAGTCCCAGCATTGGAATATCCCATTCACAGCCCTATCCGGTGCCAACAGCTCAGTCAAGGCTGCCCATGTTCCGATGGAATTGAAGAAAGTATGACTGCCCAAATTTCTTGAAACCCTTTAGGTCAGCAATCCTCAACTTTTCTGGCTTGGTAAACCGGGGGTGGGGGTGGGAGGATGGTTCTGTGTGAGCAGCAGGCGCTCGCACTTCTTCCTACAGCTGCATTTGTGTAAGCAGCTGGTGTGCATGCCTGCCACTCACACAAATGGAATTTTGTGCAAGCGTGGGCGCCCACTCACCCGCCATTAAAAACTTCATTGTATGAGATATTCAGAAATACTTTGTGTGTGGCTTAATATTCCAATGTAATACATGTTCTTCTCTGTTTTCACAGATCTGGTTCTATCAACTTTAGATTTCCAAAAAGCTATACAAGGTTTCACCCCAATATCTTTGAGAAACATTAACCTCCATAAACCTCAGAATTTGGGCTGGGATAAAATTGGTGGTCTTAAAGAAATGCAGCAAATACTTAAAGATACTGTCCAGTTACCTGCAAAGGTATTTTTATGTTTGTGTTTTTAAGAGCCAAGACAATTCCTTTATCATTCTATTTTGTCTGGGAACAATAAGAAAGATTTCTGAAATGTTGTAGCTTAAGGAACAACGGTTTCATAACCTAAAGAGGGCACGTGTGTGTATAAGTTGTATAAAGCAATTGATAATTATTAGGCTTAATGTGTATTACACATAATAATTATAATACACATTAAGACATTGAAGTAAATGCAAAAAACATTTAACATCAATAGAAAGCAAAAACATTTTTATTACACTTGAAAGAAATATAATTAAACAAAAGTCCTAGTTGTTTAAAAGAAGCTACATTTTTTCCAGAATTATGGAGATTGTTATGCTAATTCTATTGATAATTAGGAAATACTCTAGCAACCACTGAAACACAGCAACAAGACTCAAATGAGTGTCAGGCAGAGTTTTTATATTTTTAAAAGCAGATAATATTTCTGTTATGTTCCATTTCCAGTATCCAGAATTATTTGCTAATCTACCCATACGGCAAAGAACAGGAATCTTACTATATGGGGCTCCAGGAACAGGAAAAACTTTATTAGCAGGTGTAGTTGCCCAAGAGAGTGGAATGAATTTTATCAGCATCAAGGTAATAAATTGAACTTTTAGGTAATTCCTGAAAATGCAAAGGTGTAATTGATTGGTTTCCAAGTAAAATGCATATAGTGTTTGCCAGGTAACTGAAGCCTTTTAAAAATCTGCATGATGCAATTTTGAATCTGTTTTGCAACTATCTGTGTATACAATTAAGGTACATTGATTATAGAAAGGTTTTTGATTGCAATCATGTCAAACTAGAAATATAGAAAATGGTGGCAAAAAAGACCTATGATCTATTGTATCAGCCCTTTGAGGATTTGTTTGTTTGTTTTTGTTTTATTTTTAATTTATTATTATTTATTGTTTTTATTATGGTCTGTCACACAATCAGCCAGATATTCAGAGTGGATTTGGCATTTTTGCCAATCAAATCCTTCCCAAAGACCAGGGTTAGGCAAATATGGACATTTAATGATGTTACGGATATTGTTACAGGTTGCATTGATTTGATTTGATTTGATTTTACTTTAAATTTTGAATTAAGATGTAGAATGTGTTCAGAAAAATAGGCATCTCAGAACCATGCATTTTCCTTGTGAGAAACTTATGGTCAGGTCAGGAAGCCCCTGTACAGATAGATCGTGATGAAACAGACTGACTCCAGCTTGGCAAAGGAGTGCGACAAAGCTGTATACATTCTCCTTAATTCATTCATCCTATATGTGAAATATTAAATGAAGGTCAATCGGAAGAAGAAACACCAATAATCTGTGCTACTCACTTCCCTGATAGCCGAAAACATCGGTATCCTTGACCCACAACAATCCAGTCAGCGACCATTCGAAGTTATGCTGAATGAATGGTCACTACAACTGGTCTTCAGAGTTGCAGTTGTCCTAGCAACCCATTGGTTACATGAACATGCAGGTGTCAAACTCGTGGCATGTTGCCGTCACATGATATTTCGCAATGTTTTTTTCCCTTCACGGAGCTGGGGTGGGTATGGGTGTGGCTGTGCGCGACACATCCAGCTTATGGGCGCCGTTAGTCTGACACCCCCGCATTACCACAATTTTGCTGTTTGGTAACCTGTTTGCACTTAGACCAGGTTGCCAAGCAGCTACAATCATGTGATTGGCTCTTGTAACCTTCCCTGCCAGCTTCCTCAAAAAGTCAGTGGAAAGGGAATGGCAGAGAAAATCACAAATCGCTGGGGTAAGTCTCCCCTACTGTGCACACTCTCCCAGCCCTCTGTATTTGTGCCACGCCAACCACTCATGCACCCCCCTTACTCCTATACACCATTCCCAAACCACGTGGCACCTCTCATGCACTGTCTCACACCCTGCCAGATCTGCATAGCATCATTCTCTCAACCCTCAACCTGTGCAGTGCCTGACACACACACCCTCCCCACAACCTTTGTGGCACTTCTTACACACTCCTAGACATTCCCTACTATTCCCCAACCACGCAGTGCCTCATTCACATCCTTGTGCACTTCCTCACACCATCCTGTATCTCTCATATGCCTCTTCCAACTCACGCAGTGCTTCTCACACATCCCTCAGCCCTTCACGCAATTCACATGGCTCATCTTGCATACCTACACACACCCTTCTGCTTGGTATGCAATGCACCGCCTCACTCTGTCCCCAACTTAGAAGCAGGCATTTATATGCCTGTTGCCTGACATTTGCAACTTCTGCTAGTTTCCCCATTGACTTTAGTTGTAGGAAGCTGGCAAAAAGTTGCCTTACCTAGCAGCTGAGGGATTCAGTTAACAACAGCAGCTGAGACTGTCATTAAGTGATGAAGTCATGCTTTACAACTACATTGTTTAGGAATGAAAATTCTGGTCCCAACTGCTATCTTAAGTTGACGACTGATTATACAATGATCTGCAAGCTGGAGTAATATCAAGATGCACAATGAAAAAAATAAAACTGAAATTAAATATAAAGAAAATCAACTAAGGACAACAGCTAGAAGCAGCCTTAAAATTGGCAACCAAAATATGGAGCTGGTAGATAGCTTCTGCCTATCAACAAGAAAGGACCAAGCAGTAAAAAAATGGGTTACAGGCTAGCAGAGCAACCATTATTTATTTATTTATTTAGCATATGATGAGAACATGACAGAAGGGAAGTTAACCTATATACACAGTCCACACAATTATAAGTAAAACTTCTATGGGGATATGGCAGTGACCTCATAACTGGATGTCCAATTCAGCTATCCAGGCAATCACCTCTGGCATTGCTTAATGCAGAGCATCCATGAAGGCCTTCAGAAAGAAATTTAAATGTTAGAATGTGTCTATACCTACAAAGATCAGAATCATGGAAGCTTTGTGACACTCTTTGGAAGTGAAAGTTGGATTTGAAGAAGAAGGGTTGGAAGAGTATTGATGCTTTGAACTTTGGTGTTGGAGAAGACTTCAAACAATACAGTGGACAGCCAAGAAAACAAACCGATGGATCAAAGAAAAATAAACCCAGAATTCTCACTAAAGGCACAAATGTCTAAGCTTAAATTATTCTACCTTAAAAACATCATGCAAAGATTTAGCTTTCTAGAACAGGCTCTAATGCTGGAAAAGGAAAGAGAAGAGGATAGCCACTAGAAAATTGGATCGATTCAACTACGTGCCAGTGGGTATATCATTTAAATAGCTGGAAAATAAATTATGGTTAACAGATAACAGATAACAGATAATCAGAGTTGGAAGGGACCTTGTAGGTCATCTAGTCCAACCCCCCGCACAAGC
>JAOYMU010000077.1:18296707-18307457 GCA_025802295.1 Psammodynastes pulverulentus
CGGGGCGGTTTACAACATAATCAAAGATAAAACAATATACAATTAAAATGCAATTAAATTTAAATTTACATATTAAACCCCCCCTTTAAAATCCCCTTGGTCACCCCAGGCCGGCCTGCCGGAAGAGCCAGTTTGAACCGGTTTCATAATACTCCTAGGACCTAGACAATGGTTGTGAACTGTGACACCCCACTATATTTTGGGTGACATGCCAGCATTCCCCAACATCCAACAACTATTCTCAAAAACACCCTTGTTCTTGTATAATTTTTTCAGTTTGCACAAGAATGCTCTTGCATGGCCTCCAGATCCCTTGGAAATCAAAATGGTGCAAGAATGAGATATGCTTTTGCATGATGTTCAGAAGTAGCACAGACCACAGAACATAATTCTTCAAAGCCATGTCAAGATCAAAGGCCTCATGTAACCCAGAACAGCCTTGAATAGGCCACAGGGGTCTGTCACAAAGAACATCACCTGAAGGTAAGCAGCTCATGGCAGATCCTGGGAAGTGTTGGGTTATCCCACCATTCCCCAAACCGTGGCACTTTGGAAATAGTGTGAGGCAGGCTTTTGGAGTAGTATTGGTGGCACTAGGGCTGAAATTAAATCATGGGTTTCTACTTCAGGCTCAGCTTTAACCCTCCTGCTGAGTCCCATTGTTCAGGGTGCTTAGGTTGGAGATGGGGAAGATAAGAGAATTGTTTCTGTATTGTTCAGGGGTGGGTGTAACACACTAGCAGGGGCAAGTCCGAATTTTTGATGCGCTGAGCCCAAAAGGTTGGCCATCACTGTCCTAATCCAACTTCTTAACAATCATTGATAAAAATGGGAATAAAACATACAATAAATATGGGTTCAAGGGAATCTTTATATAGTGCCTTGGACAACCAAAGTTTTCATTTTCTACTTTAACATTGTTTTTTAAATTATATTTCTATAATGCCAAGTCTATCAAAGTCAATCTTTTTCCCAATGCAACTGACAAATAAAGTATTTGCAATACAAATAATCAAAACACTGGCAGTTAAATAAGATAAGTGTGTTTTGTAAGGCATGACTAGTTTATAAAATTATGGTTTGAGAAGTGTGGGATGGGGTTCAGAATGCCAGGCCAATCCAATTGTCTGAAGTCAAAGTCTTCCTATCAAACAACTACTTAAGGTTAGTGGTGTAAATCCAAGCAGTACTGAAGCATTGTCTTCCTATGTGATCTTTTACTATGAGATGGTAAAACAATCAGGAGAAGTCAAAACAGGTAGCTGAGAGCTGTCAAAGCTCAGGATACTTTTTGTAAAGCTATTGTAGTAGAGAGGACTCCAAAGCAATGCTTTAAGCTGCATTGAATGATTTATTTGGTCAAAGCTGCATAGTAAAATACTTGATGGTATAGATGTAATGTTACAACATGTCCTTAGATTGAACAAACAAACCCCACTATTTTCCTAGTATTTTCTAAAAGGTATTCAAAAGATAATGCGGGGCTAGAATTGTTGGCCATACCTACAATATGATGCAAAGGTGCTGAAAGGGGAATAACAGATAAGGGCATTGCTATGGCAATCAGAAGAGTAATGAAGATTCTGTTGGGAATTTTACTTAAGTGCATACTGAAAACAACATATTCAGATGTATGTCACCTATATATAGTATGTTGGTGTAGCACACTTGGAAAAACAACAACAACATAGGAATTGCTACTTTCTGAGTTGGCTATGCAGGCACAGAATCCCTTTGTCTGAATCTTGACAAAGAAGAATTGCAGAACAAGGGCCACCATAAGGTAGTATATTTACCTGCATCAGTTCAAATATTTCTTTCTTTGTGCTTTTTGGTTCCAGAAAGAATCCATAAGGATAAGAACACTTCAGAATTCGTCGAGTTTTGAGGAGTTCTTGTACTGCATCTTCAATGAATGTGGTATCAGGACAACTTCCTTCTGCTGCAAGATATGTTCGGGTATTGCAAGTAAATGTTTATTTTTTTTGAAGTAGTTTCCTGAAAAAACTACTTCAGCAAGCATAAGGTGTCTTTTGAATTAAACAAAAACTATTAATATTGTATAAAATTAGAACGTTTTTTCAGCTTTGACTTCAAATAAAAAAAAATACTTGCAAGTAACTTTCGTATTGACTGTATTCAGATTTCTGCAATTAGTAAAATTAGATTATGATAGCCATCAAAAGCAAACAGATATTTCAAGATATAAACATAACTGGTTTTTTGTGACTGAAAAGTGAACAATTCTTACAGATATAGAATTTTGATTTTTCTATTAATACCCACATACATACTATTGTTCTTTTTTTAACAACTTGCTATTAAGATATCATGTTTTTAAAAATAAAACCAGAAACACTAGCAGAGTTTTTAGACATGAAAACAGATACAAGAATGCATTAAAAATACCCCCAAACCATATAAATTTGAATTCAATGAAGAAACTTTTGAGTGGATAATTTGTAAATTCTAATTCTATTCTTAACAGAGAGATTATTTTTTGCTTCATTAAATATTTATAAACTTTTTCTATAGCAATAAAAGCTGGCAGAATATTAACAATTATTATATAAAATCGTAAACTACCGGCATAGAAACAGAGTAAGTTCTAACCTGTTGTTGTTCAGATCAAAATCTTTGATAAATATCCAAAACTTCTCTTGGGACTGAGAAGGAAACAACAGCACTGCAACTAAAATTGCCTTTCCTCATATCCATGCATAATGTATAGTTGTGATGGACACAAAAGAAAATCCTTTACCTTATCTTAAAAAGGACAGATGTATCTAGAGAACAATGCTTCCTTAAATATAAAAAGGGAGTATTTAGCTGGGCAAAAATACTTTGGGTTCTGTTCAGACTGAAGCATCAATTCAAAGAGAAATGCAGGAAATGCATCCACTTGACGCCAGTATATTGTATATCAAAGAGAGATTTAGAATGAGATTTAGTTATAATTTTGTTGCAGAGAATATGACATGTTTTTAAACACACCTAAAATGTTCTGCTATATTTAATATAATGTATTAGATCATTAATCAAACATAGTTGGCAAAAATAATTAAATTAGTACAGAGACTTAATTCTGAGTCCTTAATCATACTGTAGAAAAAACAAAGGCACTTACATCCACCAAGAGCTCTACTCAGCTGCTCCATCTTTTCTTTGGCTGTTTTGAGAAGGCGCTGTTCCAACTAAAAGAAATAAAATGAAGAAATAATGAAAACTTTGTATTTTGAACAAATAAAGGTGGAAACTGATTTAATACAACTATTCGTAATCATACTTGATAACTGAGCTCATGGTTCTTGAATCTTGTATAATAGTGCATAAATCTGTCAAGTTCTTGAAATCTTTTGTGTTTCTTTTCAGCCTGAAAAAAAATGTTAAAAAAGAAAAATGCAGATTTTTAATTTTTCTTATAAACAAGACCAAATATTCCAGTTTTAAAATTGTGTACAATAGAAATATACTCTCACACAGTAATGAATATTGAACAAATAAATTAGTCATATGAATTCAACAGGCAAAATAGAGTAGTTAATCAATTTTGAATCTAAGAAACTCATACTGGAAGTGTTATATTAAATTAGACTTTGAGTTTTAAAAGTCAAGTGAGGCCAAACATGTGTTGATTCTTTCTGGATATAATATTCACTCCATTCTAAGATGAGAGGGAATAGATGTTCCATAACGATTTCTTTAATTATAAAAGTGGTATTCTAAAAAATCAGGTTAGGCCTCATCAATTATTAACTAGAGATTCTGGCTGAATAGTTTACAAGAGGCACTTGCTGACTATGAAAATTCAAAGTCTCTTTTTTCTTTTGTAGTCCAATGTAGCAGGCAAGCATCTCCACCTTTTTCTATATTGCCACTTTCAATATAATCCGGATGGTAGGACATTTTAACAAACTCAAAGTATATTAACACCCCCATGCTACAATTAAGGGTTTTCTTTTCAGTCAAGGTAATGCAGCTATTATTATGAACCAGTAAATCAATTTTTGTTGTTGGTAAGTGATATTCTGGCTTATATTGAAACAGATTTTCAAAAACATGATTCAGTTCCTCTCACTCACAAGAAAGGCTTTAATCTTTCACTTCACATCTGTTTTTTGTACCTTTAATTTTGGATACTGATAGAAAATTTGGCTGGCTTTCAATTACTGCAAAATTTGATCTTTGCTTAAATTTCTGATATGAGAAGACATGGATGAAGAATGTTTATAAGGCTCATATTACATATATTTTGGAAACAGATGGATGGATGATGAATACTTAACTAACAAAAATACTTTTTAAGGTTAGTTTTAACATCATCTTAGTTCAGCTGAACATAGTACTTTTACCTAATGTTAAATGTCTAGCTATGAGTTAAACAATCACAGCTTAGGACAATGTATGGAATCAGCTATTACATTCAAAATAAGAGAATAATATATAATGATGATGATAATGATCTATTCCTGAAAATAAATCATTTTCTTACCTCTGCTGTCATTTCTTTAGATTGTTCTTCTACGTGTTGAATTACTTCATAGCGAGTACATCTATAATATCCTCCAGTAGAAGAACTATGTTTTTTCCATTCTTCAAGGCATATCCAACAGAAATCATATTTGCACTAGGAAAGGAAAGGAAAGGATATACATACAGTATATCTACTATACTACCCTACAAATGGAATTATATCTGTGATGATGTCTTCAATAACATGTCTTTATCAATTCTTTAGCAAAATCTAAAACTGATAAATTATTATTAATTAAGAGTCATCTGAAATTATTATCAAGAATGTGATTTAGATAAATGTTGCCTTTTATAACAGCATGCTACCCTAAAATATGGCTTGGTCCAACTGTGCCTATCTTTCTGAAAATATTAAATATATCTTTTGGTTCTTTTTATTTTTTTTTAGACATTGGGTCTAGGAGTGACATAACCCTGGACAATATTTGTTCACCTTTGCACACTGCATGTGGTTGCATCCTTCATTTTTCTGAATGGGAGATTTACAGTTGGCACATGGTTTGGAGTTTGTGAGTAACCATAAGCAGTTAGCAGCATCTTCATAAGCTTCACTAACTCCCACAACTTTGAAGAGGGAAACAAAAATATTAGGTGCATATAATGTTCATGTAATATTTTCTTAAAACAAAAGGCTCACTGCACTTCTTGTTTTTTTTGTTTGTAACCTAACATTAAAAAAAAAATCCACTTGTGGGACCATCCCTCAAAAAAACTTTGCATTTCAAAGATAAATCTGACACAGAATTTAGTTGAAATTTAAAACCATTTGAGATTATAATTTCCTATTCATGTGACACTGACTGCAGGGGTTCTACAACTCTCCCCTTCTTCTTCCACCTGCCTAGCTACCTCCCATCTCAGCTGCCTATCCAGTGCACCAGCGAGTGCAAAGCTGCTGTGACACAGGAAACCCAAGCCTGCTCCCTACCTACCACATCCAAAAAGCCTCTGCCAGTTACAAGGCCCAGCAGTACAAATAAATTGCTCCATGTACCCTTGCATTTATTTACAGCTACTAGCAGATGCGTCTAGCTGATGCAAGGCATGGCCTTCCTACAGAGGCTGACTTGTATCATACTGGAAGTGGACACCATATTCATGATACTTTGGAAGATTCTTTTCCAAGTCACAAGATTTCAAGAAGAGTGTTCCAAATGATTGTGAGAATGCTGTCAGCTCTTGTGATGGCTGGAAAGAGGATCTTTCTAAGCAATCATCTTTGCTAGCTTTCTACACTTTTTGGGCTAGAAAGCTAGCAAAGGCAATAATTTGGAAGGCTCCTTCTCTAAATTGCATGATTGGGAAAAGGAGCCTTCCAAACAATTGCGATAATACTCCTTGCAAAATGATATGAGGCAGCCTCTGTAACAAGGTCGGGCAACATGTCAGCTGGCTTTGCTTGTCAGCAGCTACAATAAAAAAACAACAACATAAAGGTAAATGGAGCAATTCATGTACATGGTGAGACCCTGCAACTGGTAGAAGTCTCCCAGACAGTGGGATGGGGGGGAAGAGGTGGGATGGGGGGAAGAGCTCCAGGCCTTCTGGTCCACAGTAGGTTTCCATGCACCAGTGGGTCCTATAGCCTGCATGAGTCTTATAACACATTGCATAGTTTCTATAAAATAAACAAAAAAGACACAATGGACATTCTTACGCTCTTCAGGTTTCATTTCAGTTATTTTCTGCAGCCAGTTTTTCCAAGTTTCACAATCGCAAGGTTCATGGGCTTCACCTAAACACTCCCTAAAAATGAAACCAGGATTAAAAAAGTAAAAAAGTAAATTTCACATTAAAACAAATGAAACACTTACTACAGAATTTTTGAGAATAATTGTAAAAACTGATTTTTTAATCTATTACTTGTGTTCGTTAAGTTGGCAAGCTGTGAATTCACATATAAGAGCCCTGCATCTATAGAGTGTCCTGTCTAAAGCAGGAGGAGATTTAGATGGGAATCCCACCCCTATGTCAGTGATGGTGAACGTTTTTCATGTAAAGTACCAAAAGGTCATGCGTGCTGGGATCTGGGCAATGGTGGTAAGCTCCATGGCGCTGCAATGGTGAAATGGGCAATGGAACGGCTCTCTCTTCTCCCTGCTCCTCTTCCTTCCCTCACGCTGGCCTCCCCGTTTCCCATTTCTACATTGCAGCACAGCGCCCAGAATCCACTTTGATAGTGGGGTGATGTTTTGGGACGCGAGCCTGTACCCCCATGCTGTGTTGGGATGCAAGGCTGCAGCCCTGCGCTGTCTGGGAGGCTGCCTGGCCGCCTGGTCAGTGTTAGAAGAAAGGATTCCCTGTGGGACAAAAGTTTTGTCTAGAAAGAAAAGCATCCAGAAACCAGTTTGACTATAAGTAATCCAAATATAATGTCACATATTTCCCACAACTAAATATTTTTAAATTGCACACTTGTAGTGTAAGTACATAAGTAGACTTCTTTTATTATTTAGTAGAAACAAATTATATTAACAAAGGATTAAGTAGGTGGGAAATTTGAAGGAGCTGAAATTGCTGTTCACTTCTCCCTAGCTTCTACAGCTTCATCCACTATTATTCCATTTTAGAATGAAAAGGGCTTAAAGTTGCAAAAATAATAGTTCTATACTAAAGGGGAATTTCTTAGGATGCTGCATTGTCTATATAATGCAACCACATGGGATGATCACAAAACACAAACGTATAAATGGGTAACTTCCCATGTTGTACTTTTCAGCCCTAGACAATCATAATATTTGCAGAGTCCTTGGGGAAAAGGTATTTGGGGGCAGGGAAGCATATTTCTTTATTGGAACCACTCATCAAACAAAGAAGCAGAACAAAAAGGCTATTTGCTCTCCGTACAGTGGATTCAAAGCACCCTTAACCTTGTCTTTTCCTGCAAGATACGGGCCATGTACCAATAGCTTTGCCCTCCTTTTCCCTTTCTGTTTTGAATTTCCGGTCCGAATGTAATTGGGTTTTTTGGCTTGGAACCAATAGTTCTTGAAATCCACTGTATTTATTAATAAACCCTTATAAGTTTGTGAATGTGCAATAGGGGGTTATAAAAATTGACTCCCATATCTACAAAACGTATGAAAAGAAAAAATCTGTTTTTTGTTAAGTAACTGTTAAGTAACAAAAGTTAACCTTAGGGGAAGACATAGAATATTTCACAGATTTTAGATCTATGACGTAAAAGGTACACGAGTCAGAAAATATGTTTGCGGAATGGCTGGGAATGGCACAAGCACTTTATGTACATACAGATAGTCCTTGACTTCCAACCATTTGCTTAGCAACTATTCAGAGTTATAGTGGTGCTGAAAAAGGTGATTTAAGATTAGTCTTTGCACTTAAGACCATTGCAGAATCCCTGTGGTTGTGTGCTCAAAATTCAGGCACTTGGCAACCAGCATATACTGTATTTATGGTGGTTGCAGTGTGCTACAGTCAAATGATTGCCATTTGCGACCTCTTCAGCTGGCTTCCAACAAGCAAAGTTAATGTAGGAAACTGGATTCACTTAACAACCTTGACAGTTTGCTTAAAAATAGGTAATAAAATTGGGTACAATTCATTTAATGACTGCCTCACTTAGCAACAGACATTCTGATCCTAATTATGGTTGTAAGTTGAGGACTATATGTATTGTTTAAATAGACTGTAGTAACAGGATATGATTGGTACAACTAAAAGATTAGTAGATCTTTGATACCTGAATCATGGAGGTGGATTAGGTTAGTTTAAATCAGATTTAAACCCAAGTGACTTGGAGTCTACGCCAGTCATTAGGGCAGAGAACCGGTTGTTAAATTATTTGAATCCCACCACTGGCTATGAAGGGTAGTAGAAGGCACATACTGTATTATTTAAAAAACAATACATTTATGGACAAATCAAAGATACAACTTTTTGATTTTAGTCATTAATATTAGTATAGAAACACTTATAAATATAAAAAGAATTAGTGTGCTGAAATCATTAGCTTACCTTATTTATAAGATGAAGCCCTATCCAAGTAGCCGCTGCTTAGAACTATTCAACTTGATAATCCAGCGGCATAGTGAGGATGGGTTTGTTGAACAAGATACTGGTAGAATTAGAATGAGAAAGATCTAGATTATAATTTAACATTTGAGCAGAGAAAGTCTTCTCTGTTGAGATGTAAGGATTGTATTACCCCAGACAGAGCCCATGTATAATCTGGGGGTCCTCCAGGACTCATAGCTCTTGCTCAAAGAGCAGTTGGCAACTGTGACTGGGAGACCCTTTGCTGAACTTCATGTTATGCACCAGTTATGCCCATTCCTGCATAGGGAGACCCTGTTTGTTACTTATGCCCTGGTCATCTCCCATTTGGACTACTTTAATGTGCTGTACCTGGGGCTACTCTTAAATAATATCTGGAAGGTTCAGTTGATTTAAACTTCATGGTTTTTGTGCAGGTCTAGATTTGTACATGAGTCATCTCTTTTGAGGAAACTACACTCATTGTTGATTTGCTTCCAAGTTTAGTTCAAGGTCCTGGCTGTCATCATTAAAGCCCTACATGGTGTGGGGTAAGGTTATCTTGGAAGAGGACATAAGAGGATGCACACATAATAGGATGTTGGATTTAGTTTTTTACATAGCACGGTAATCCTATCCATTACCAAATTAAATATGTCATCCAAACACAGTTTATGAAGACTCTTGTATTCTCAAGTGTTCTAAAGTTTGCTGTTCTCTGTACAACTGTAAAATTGTAAAACAGGCCAAGCACACCGTAAATATGTTATTTAATAGTTGTTATAAGTGTTTTTTTTCTATTTCATAGGAAATGAAAGATGATTATGTCTTTGAATGTGAAAATGGCAATCATTTTCAGAAAACAAAATTGACAATTTTTCAGTCACTTGGAAATCCATTGTACTATGGTAAAATACAAACTCTTAAGAATGATGAGGATAATGAAAATCCATCACAGTAAGTGGCATTAATCTTTCAGTTTTAGAAAAAAGCATTGATGTTAACTTTATACCATTGTTTGCTAATATGAGCTGAAAGAACTTTGCATGTCTAGCAGGTAAAGAAAGGGCTTCTAAAATGTAGTGTCCTTTATTATGTGCAGATTATGAAAAAAAATCTAAACATAAACAGTGTTTGAACATAATATAGTTTGTGTAATGAATACCAATAAAGTATGTGATTAGTTGAATGAGCTTAGGTGACCTTGGTCTCACATATTACCTTCCAGAATGAAGATTGCTTCCATTTCATTAAACCACCCCTGTTTTACTGGGTATCTTTTTCATTTTGTGGATCACAGTAGATGCCAGCATTTGCATTTATATAGTATCACAGAATAGTGTAATTACAGAGTTGGAAGGCACCATTTAAGTCGCCAAGCTCAATTACCATATCAGTGTTGAAATCCAATTCAAAACTGCACAGATCGTTGTCTGCCTTGAACATATGCATAGATTTGGAATCCACCATCTTCCTGATTAATTCATTCCATGATTGAATAGCACTTACTATTATGACCCTCTTTCTAGCATTGAATTGGAATCTGCTTTCCAATAACTTAAATCGATTATTCCATGTATGAGACTCTGGAACAAGAAACAATAGGTCTTAACCTTTTCTTCTGGATAATCTGTCATTTTGACTCAAGCATAAAAATGTCCAACTTCTTTAGTCTTTCTTTATAGATCTTATTTTTCAGTTCCTTGATAACTTTTGTTGCCAAACTTTTTCTGTTTGTTTGGAATGTTTTTAAGTGTGGTATCTATAACTGAATACAGAAGTTGGTTTTGAGCTGATAGGATACTAGTGGCCCTCATTTAGAGACTAGTTGGTTCTGGTAACTTAGTCATTAAACAAAATGGGTAAGTACAGTAAATAAACATTTGATACAGAGTGAAAAACACTGTAAAGATCACTGGTAGTTGCAATTACATTCAGATAAATTAATGTACGTCCTGTGCCTAACACTTTCTTTCCCCTTTTGCTCCCTTGTGGAACAGAGGTTGCTTAAACAAGCTGTTTTTTCCTGAGCTCCTTTTTCCACAGCTCAACACTTCCCTCAAAAATGCTAGCCGCCTTAACAAGCTTAGTTCTGTTACCTTAAATAGTTGATTAGTACCAGGGCTTTTTTTCTGCCGGAACTCGGCGGAACGGCGTTCCGGAACCTTTTCTCCGAGCTCGCCCCGAACGCCAGCCTGACATCTTGCGCAGGCGCCTTTCG
>JAOYMU010000077.1:18450680-18464972 GCA_025802295.1 Psammodynastes pulverulentus
CTATATACTAAGTATATTAAAGTATACTATTTATACTTTATACTACTACAAAGTATAAATGTATACTAAGTATACTAAGAATGCAAATGTATAACATGTGACTGCAAATATTTAAAATTTATATTAAAATTTTAAAATGGTAAATATGCATTGAGTCTCACTTTTTAATATATATTTTCCATCGTCAACTATAATAATACTGTATTGCAGAAATGTTCTATTTCATTCAAAATCTTCTGTATATTGAATCTTTAAAATTAATTCTGGTAGTTAATTTTTAGTTTAATCAGTTGTAATTCAGTTATATTAAGCTTATTTAAAAGAGTTAAAACGTCGAGCACTAAAATTAGTAGCTTTCTAGAAGATATTGTATTAGGAATTCTTTACAATATATAAATCAACAATTTTACAGAAAATTAAGTACCTCTGCAAATTATACAGAAATATTATTAGATAACACACATTTATAGTAACCATGTAAAAGAAAAGGAAAAAACATTTCTCTATTTTATCATACTTACTGAATAAGGGGGTGTAGGCAAAGAAATTTTTGAAACAATTCTTAATTTATGTCCATTTTTCTTGTGCTTTACATAAAAAAGTGATGTATTGAGAACCACAGAATTATTATCATCCAATTGGTCAGTAAAAGGAAAAGGATAAGGTAAAGGAACACGAGATTCGACTTCTAAAATATTTTCTTCTTGACTTTTTTCAGACCTTAGACTACTACAGATATTTGATGCCCAGTATGTACGGTAGGAATCCATTTCATAATAATCTATTACACTTCTTTTGCATGAAATAACTTCCCTTGATTAAATAGCTTTAACTGTTCTGAGTGAAATGACAACATAGTTCAATAACCACCTGTCTATTGCAGAGAGCAAGGAAGTATAAATTCACATTCAGATGAGCAATCCAAAAACACCAGGAAGTTCCAGGCAAACATTTAGTTGGGAAAAAAAAAAGCAATGTGTGCAACCTCACAGAATTGACATTTCCTCTCACTGAACCAAATAGAAAAGGGCATTAAAATAAAAGGAAAACCAAGGAAAGCATTCATCAACACAAAAGATTATCTTCATAATTGATACTACATATATTCGCAGCCAAACTATTAAAAAAAATCCTGCAGCGCCTGTCAATATTTAAAATTCTCCACAGAAGACAATAAAATACTAAATTAAGATACTATTTAGTCTTTTTTTTCTGTAAGTTGTAGAAAAAGCTGCTGTGAAATCAGATAAGCTTCTCTGTGCAAAGCAAAAGTGTGTCTCAAAGGGAGGAAAAGGTCAGAACAGTACTGTAGGAGTGGCTAAATTACTTTACTGCAGGTACACAGGGATTTGGAATTTGAATTAACACACCCACATCAAACCTTGTTGAACAAGATTCAAAAGCCAAGTCAGAGTTCATAAATGAATGTTTGAAGGAATTAAAAAGCTTCGTGATTGCCTGATCCATTTCTTAATTGCTTTTTAAAAAAGTCACACCCAGTGAATAAATAATTTCTAATTAGTACCTCATACTTAAAATAATTTAACTTTACTTAATTTAAACTAAAATTGACAGAAATTAATAAAGAGAAGACTGAAAAGGTGATCGTACTCTTCAATATCTAGATGACATCCAAAAGGTTGTTGTCTATCATTGCAGAATGCCAGATAAGAAGGAATAATGCACTGACATTATAGATTCAGACTCAAACTTTACCAAAATAACAATAAGGGGAATTCAATATGAAACAAATTCCAAGAGAGATAGTAAACTTCCTTTCATTAATTGTGTTTAAGCAGACATCAGACAGCCATCTGAAATGCTTCGAATCTGGATTCTTGCACTGTACAGAGAAATAGATTCAACAGATTCTAAACAGACCCTACAAAATTTGTTTATTCCACATGAGTTTTATGCATATAGCAAAAATGTTGTTTGTACAAAGTAAATGAGTTACTTGTTATAAATTTGATCTGTTTTTAGTTTTTTTCTGTCATAGGACAACACATTATCCATATAATGATTCCTTTGAAATTTGTGACGTAGTAGAAGATAAACAACAGAAAAATAATCATTACATAGTACATCTTGTAATAAAGGAATCACAAAATATGAACTTAATGGTCAACCTTTGACTGATAATCTTTGCTTGCTGACTTGGAAGACAATACAGATTTTAATATACTGAATTATCAGAATGGAACTTGATAAAGATAATATAGTTTTCCTGGAACATAGTTGTGCTTATAAAAAGTGTGCCTGACCCATCATATAGTGTTTTTGGGGGGTAGGAGGAGGAGAAGAAGGGAGTTCATTGCTCTTTTCAAACACCATTTTCTGTTCAATTATAAATGTTCCCTTGCTCAATAATTATTTAAGCAAGAAGAAAATATATTTAGCACAAAAAATTTGGATTATATCTTGAAATGTTCCTATTCTATTATTCTAAACATCAAGTTGCTAATGAGAGGTAAGGCGAATAAAAATATTTCAGTACTTTCTAGAAAATGCTTTGGAATAGTGAGAGCATTAACCATAATAGGGAAACTGCCATAGGATCTTGGAAAAATAATTCAGATGATTTATCCTTTTGCAGATACTATATTTGTGTTCCTGTATGCTCCAGTTTTTTGCAGACTATATTTTCCAACTGAACAAGCACCTTGAAACATACTAAAATATCCTGACAAAAGGCCTTTCAAACTTGTGTCTTAAACTTTTTAAATGGAAATATATTATACCGTACTTTTCAGAGTATAAGATGCACCTTTTCTATCCCCAAAAGTGGGTGAAAATTTGGGTGTGTCTTATACACTGAATGTTGGAGAAGCCCTGTCCACCAGCAATTTGTCTTCTTGCAGCAAGCTGAAAAAAACCTGTTTCAGCTTCAAGCAGCTGGTGGTTGTTTGGGTCGGGGTCTGAACATCAGCTGTTTTAGATTGCAGGGATTGCCGTTAGGCTATAGCAATCCCTGCAGCCTGAAACAGCTGATCTTCTGGAGGCCGAGCCACATGCTAATTAGGCTGTGTTGAAACAGAAAGTGAAACTGAAACAGGCTGTTTCTGCTAGCTGCAAGGAGGCAAATTGCTGGGAGGCAGAAGCCGAGATAAGATTTTTTTTTCTTGTTTTCCTCCCCCAAAATTAAGGTGCATCTTATACTGTAGCCCGAAAACTACAGTAAATAAAGTATCTGAAAAAGAAATGCAGCTTCGATTTTATATAAACATTGATTGAAATAATATTTAATTAATATTTAACATCATGATGTCATAATAAAAAAAAGGTAAAGGTTCCCCTCGCACATATGTGCTAGTCTTTCCCAACTCTAGGGGGCGATGCTCATCTCCGTTTCAAAGCCGAAGAGCCAGCGCTGTCTGAAGATGTCTCCATGGTCATGTGGCCAGCATGACTAAACGCCAAAGGCGCCCGGAATGCTGTTACCTTTCCTCCAAAGGTGGTCCCTATTTTTCTACTTGCACTTTTTATGTGCTTTTGAACTTCTAGGTTGACAGAACCTGAACCAGTAACGGGAGCTCACCCCGTTATGCAGCACTAGGGATTCGAACCGCTGATGTCACAATAAAACGGGCTAAAAGAATCTAACTTGCAATCATAGTAAAAAGTCAGTGCAAAAAACTAATCTCAGAAATTTTTTTTAAAAAAGGAAACTAAAGAAATTAAGGAAACAATTTCATTTTTTTTCTTTTCCACTCAGACATTTTTTCAAGGCTACAATTAAATAATGGTACCTGATTAGCTGTTTCATTTATTGTTTGAAAAAGTTTTTCAAATACTGCTTGAAGTCGGCTATTGATATTTAGAATTAGCTCTTCATTTTTTGCATCTATTTCCATGTCAAGGAACTGGGTTAGTTCAAACTCTTCATCTGTGATTTCTGACCACATGATATTGTCTTGACTTTCCAGATCATTGCCAGTATACTGAGATGATGGCCTTTCTGTACAACAAAAAAATTAAAAGAAAAAACAATGTCCCTCTTTGTTGTTGTTTTTTTTTTCTAATACTAGCAGGAATTTTCTTATACAAATTAATGAATATGATCAAATAAACTATATAATAAACAGAAATATTTCCACTGAGAATGAAGAACATCAAGCAATAAAATAAATTACATCTTGCAATAAAATTACACAAATGAAGTCAGTTAATTACAAAGCAGACACCAAATAGAAAAGGAGATACTAACAGAAGAAAAATATTTGAATATCAGCACAGTATGGAAACTAATTGATTAAATCTATTTACCTATGGGGTTATATTTCAAGCATTACCTTCTATTTAGAGATTACAGTCGTCTAGTATAAGCTACTGCATATTGTAAGCACAAAGATCATCTTATTGCATTCAAATTCCATTTTGAGAAAACACTAGAATTCTGCCACTAATAAATTATTGTTCTATATTTTAATTCAATAATTGAAAATAGATTATTAATATCATTAATGGAAAACAAAGAATTCAATTTGTATTTATGTGAAATGAAAACAATCTGATCATTGAAGATGTTTGATCCCATTAATGAAAGATACATGATTCTATCTCCCTTTTCTTAGCATGAATCTTCATGGATTAAACATCTTTCTTTTGCCAATCATTTTCATCCACCAAAAATATGTTCTAGAGAACTGTTCTAAAGCAGGTCCACTAAATCTGAAGTGTCTTGATGTTTGTGGATATAGAAACAAAGTTAAACCTCATGCATGTCTATTTATGACTACAGTTAAGACTTTCAAATAAATATGAATAGAAAGTTATAAATTATGTTTGCAGAATAATATAAATGGTTAGTTATTATGTACACAAATATATGAAAATATGTTATCAAAACCACCAATATGAAAATCATTTCATTGTGAAGTAGTATTTTATACAAATGTGACTGCAGTTGAAAATCTATTAATAATTTTGTAGTGGGCAGACATTTGCCAAAATGTTTCCTTCCAAAACAATTTTTTCAGAACAATCCACTGCAAATAGAAACCTGTTGCCTTAGGTGTGAAAAACTCTATTCTGAGATACTTTTTTTGAAATGTTTTAAAATGCCAATTTTTGTCCATTTAATTTTGATCTGGGAATTCAAGTCAACCTTTAGATTTCCCAGCAGAGAATTAACATTTAATATAAAATGGATTTTAAAGAGTTAGCTTCCTATCTCTGCCTTAATCTTCTTTATTAGCTTTTACCAATCTTAATCTTTATTTTTTAAAAATATGGCAATACAACTTAGACTTATATACCGCTTTACAGCCCTCTCTAAGCAGTTTCCAGAATCAGCATATTTCCCACAACAATCTGGCTCCTCATTTTACCGACCTTGGAAGGTTGGAAGGTTGACTCAACCTTGAGCCTGTGAGAATCGAATTGCTGAACTCCTGGTAGCTGGCAGTCAGCAGAAGTAGACTGCAGTACTACATTCTAACCACTGTGCCACCACAGCTCTTTTATATATAACACACTGTAAGCATATTGTTGCTTTGAGGCTTTATGTTTAAAGCACCAATTGGGGAAGAAAGACTTGTTTCCAGGGGAAAAGGCATCTTGATCAAGCATAAATATGCTTGACAAAAAGCAAGCTAAAATTCCTGATCTGTTATTAGGATATAAAAGATAGTATTTTTTACATCATACTGTCACAACAAATATACATATGCTTATGTTCATTGATCTAAATGATCTTTTTTTTTCAAACTTCTAAGGACAAATTTTATCAGACCAGTATTTAAATATGGCTCAGTACAATGAGTGACCCTTAGTCATTTCTTTTTAAAACCTAACTGATTCAATAAAAGTCCCAAATATTCTGATTATATTTTAAAGTGATTGGTATTACATTTTAAATTACACTTTATACCATATCTGAAATAT
Source organism: Psammodynastes pulverulentus (assembly GCA_025802295.1). Taxonomy (NCBI): domain Eukaryota; kingdom Metazoa; phylum Chordata; class Lepidosauria; order Squamata; family Psammodynastidae; genus Psammodynastes; species Psammodynastes pulverulentus. Next base: position 18,456,567 of record JAOYMU010000077.1, read on the forward strand.
TTTCCTTAATGGTAATTACTGTTATATATCTCCTTTTAGCTTTGTAAAGCTAACAAAAATACTAATTGCAACACTCCATGAAAAGAAAATTCATTGTTTTTTATGAATGAAATGAGTAACTGGATGAATTTAATTTATGTTCACTTGGCACCTTTCATCTGCATGGGATTTCAAAGCACTTTCATATCCTGCAGAAATTAAACTCCTAGGCACAATGTGCAATTTCCTTAAGAATATCTGACATATGCTATTAGCCAATTTTCAATGCAATGAATTTTAAAAGGGCAGTGCTTAAAAATTATTAGACGTAACCACTCTCACTTTGAACAATATGAAATGTATAATACTTCAGGGCAAGAAGATGAAAGGGCTTTAATATCCTCAGAGCAGAAAGGACATTTGCAATGGACATCCAGGATATTGTTTGTCAATGCTATACCAAAACATCGGTTAAGACTGAGTTGAGGGAAGATCTACCCTCTACTGAGCCATCAACACCACTTACTGATGCAACTGATGCTCTTTGAAGTTCACCCATCTTAAGTACTGACCAGGTAAGAGACCCTGCTCAGCTTCTGACAAATAACAACCTGGAGTACAGTAAGCAGAGCTACAGAAAAATACAGTCAAATAAAAGGATAAATTAGTTATTGGGTATTCTATACTACAAGAAAAGAACAATGAATATTTATAATTAAGGGTAAAACCTGGAACTTCACTGCAGTGTGCACTGCACAATACCCATAGTTTAACTTTGGAATATACATTTTTGTAGTTAAAAAAACACACTGTTTTTCTTCTCTCTGTAGACTGGAATAGTGACAATAGATTTCCAGTACTTGGTATTTAATATGGGTTTCTACTATGCTATGTTTCCTGAAAACTTTTTATAAAGTAAAATTTCCCTAAAGCAAGACACTGAATAAGTAGAGAAAAGGGTTTTGCAGGCTGTAATATCATACTCTTTAAACCAAACGCATTGACAAATGTGCTTGTATATTTTTAAAACCTTACTTTTAAGCACAGTTTTCCTATACAAAGGAAAACCATTTTGTTCATCTTTTCTATAGATTTCTAATGCACGTGATAAGCATGTCAGTAAATAACATAATGACTTTCATTGGCATTCTTCATTATGTTGCGCAGAATAGTTTCACCAAGGCTAAAAGCTCATCCTTCACCAGACAACTTTTGTTTCTAGAATTAGATGTAAATTTTTTTCATTTTGAGTAAGAGAGTTGGATAAAATGTTGATGACTGTTTTGGCCCTATAACAGTCATTGCAAGTGAGAGCAGAAAGGATTTCGGTGAACTGCAGTTCTGATGGGAAGAAATTTTGCTGTTTTAAGACTTTTGGTACAAAATGACTATGCTGGCACTAATCTCCTAACAATGAATATTTTTGCATTAAATGAATTATTGAATGAAAGTAATCAATTGCATTATTAATCAAATAAAGTGCGGTAAACCTACACTTATAAAGGTAATAGTCAAGTTCCCATTGAGTAATATTGACTCAATGTAATTTTGTGCTGGATAGCCTATAAATGTGATGTCTTGGCAACTTTTGGGAATGCCCTTGTAATTTTATTAATGCCACCTACTAGGAGGGGTTTTCCCCTCTATTAACTCTCTAACCAAGTCAATATCCCGAGTTTCTCTTGGGGGTCTTTTAGCAATGTATTAATTAGATCCAAACCTACTTAGCTTTTCTGAGATAGTTAAGGATAAATAGTTACCACTATAAGTTTGGACTATTGGGAATTATGCTCTTCATGAAAACATAAATATATCTTTGTCCTTTAAGTTATAGACCATGGTATTTTAATATTTTTTAAATATTAGAGAAAATTAAAAAAAATTCACTCATACATTTATATTCATTTATCATATTCTTTAATCTTGGTCCTTAGAGGGCATTTTCTGGATGATTTGATGTTTTCTGTTGTATGAACTATGGTATTCTGGAATAAGTAATACTACTTCTTTAAAATTCCATAAATATTTATTCCATAAATATTAATTATTGAAAAATATTTATCCCGTTAATTATTGAATCAAAAAGATTTATCCCTTTTAAATAATGGAACAAAGGAAAAGCAGGAGAGTTCCAGAACAACTACTGTATGTCTGGTTTTGCTTTATTGAGCATGATAAGGCTACTGTCTTAGCAGAATATAAATTGTTAATAGCCTTCAAAATCATGGAATACTAGGTCATATCATTGCTTATTGAAGAATGTCTATGCTAGCCAGGGAACAACAATTATAATTAAGAACTGGCAAAAAAGTAAATCAAGATTCAGCTTATTTATTTGATATGCAAATGTAAAAATTTTATTTAACTTATATGCAGATATATCATTAACGACTCTGGACTAAAATATGCTGATAGTATCACTTTGATTATTGGAAGCTAAGAATACTTAAGGAGATTCTTGCTCAAGATAAAAGAAGAGCTGTCTATGGAGATTCCCAATCATCCAAGTCATGGTATCCAAGGGTGTTTTTCCAAAAGGCAACTGGATTTTCTTGCTTCTTCAGGAACTATAGAAGCTTTTTGGATAAGAAATGAAATGTTTTCAATGAAAAAACCCAGAAAAGTCCAGTTGTCTTTGGAAAAGCATCCTTGGGATATAGAAGAAAAGAATACAAAAGTTAATCTATTGCTTAAAATTACAAAACAATGAAGACTATGGCAACAAGCCATGCCAATCCAATGCAAATATGAAGAAAAGAAAGTGAAATAGGCTTCATTTTGCTAGGCTCAAAAGTTCAGAGGGTATTGACTTTGGCCACCAAATAGACAGAAGTCTGTTATATGGAAGAAAGATGACAATTCTACACACAGCATTGAATTGTGTGTTTAGTCGTGACAATGTGTTCTAATATACTAGTACTAGATCATAGTGACAATGAATTCTAGTATACTCCTACTAGAAAACATTGCCAAAGTCACATTTTCCAATACCGGTACTCATATATAGTTGTGAAAACCAAATCATCAAAGTAAAAAAAAAAAAAAAAAACTTATCCAGAAATAGTGAATTGTGGTGCTAGAGAAAATTAATGAAAATACTTTGGGCCACGAGACGACCAAATTAATCAAAATTAAATATAGAAAAACTAGTCTACTCACAGGAAGAACTAATAATAAAGCTATTTTGGATATATAATGCAAAGACAAAGGCTAAATAAATATTTAATAGTAAAAAGCACATACATTCTTTAAAAAATTAAATAAACAGCAGAATTAGAACTAGCACAAAAAAGGAACATTAAAAGCAGCAATTAAAATCTTTATTAAAGATATCTATAGCTATATAACCCAATATCTCACTTTTCCAGCAGTTAAGTATTTATTTATTTATTTATTGGTTTGTTAAATTTATTTATGGGACTACTTTAGAGAACTTACAATAAAGTAAGGCCTCAGATATCCTCCTTAAAACCTGGGGAGGCTTTGATACAGATGTAGGTGATTTTTTGAAACTTGTTCCCAAATGTTTTTTCCACAAAATTAAATAACACACCTTAAGTTGGGGAATGAATTGTGAGATAAAGTGAATAGTATAATATAATTTGAACTGGCTTTCTAAATTCTAAACTTTACAAATTATTGTTGAGTACTAGATCTAAAACAACTTATGCTAATCAAGGATTTCATCAAGGATGCTATTGAAGTGAATCGTTTTTTCCTAGGAAAAGCTGTAATTCCTGAACCAGCCAAGGCTACAGCTAAATCCTATACTATCAATTTAATTTTCAAACAGCACACCAGCTTTTTAGAGAGAATTTGTCCTTTCCGAGTCATATGCATATCTCCATTCAGATGACATTCAGATGAAATAAATTTCATTTCTATCCAATACAAAAAATGGTGCTATTCGCCATTCTATGTGACAGTTTATTTAATATTTTAAGATGCCACAATTATCACAATTGTGTAGTAACAGTAGAACAAAAAAAAGTTTTTATTTCTAAATTTACTATGAAATTTAAACCACAAATCTATTGGATTTATTTTTTTAATATAACTAGCACAATAAGATAGAATTGTTTATTTGAAATGACGTTTCCTTTTCTGAACTGTCCTGGAATGTAAACACGAGCATACAAATTTTATATTTTTCTAAGACAGAACTTCAAAACCAGTGCAGAAGAGCAATGTGGATTACTATTTTGAAATTACATTTTTGAAGTTTATAGAGGAATAAAAAGTTGTACTATATTCATGTAGCACAGATTACCCTAAATCTAGTGCCATATTGATAGTAGAATCAGATTCTTAAAATAAATGACTAACTGCTCTTACTATTAGAATTCTAGAGAAATTGCCATTATCAGTCTGCTGTCTAGGTGACACTTTTCTAGAAAGAGGACAAATTCCTTGAGATTGCAGCATAATCAATCAAGAAGGACTAATCCAATGTGAAAATTAGGTAGGGTATTCATTGCTGATAAATCTATTCAACAGACAGAAATTGAGCCAATTAAATGTTTGAAATAACATACTCACTATAATCTCCCATTAGATTGTCAAAACAGTAAGGAGAGATTATATTTAGGTCAGGAAAAGTGTGGAAAAATTTAATAAAATATATTTTATCATTTGACTCCATTGAAATCACCATTACAATTATAAAATCAAAAATTATTTAGGTAAACGTTTACAGATAATTCTTGACTTGCAACCACAATTGGGATCAGAACTTCCGTTGTCAAGCAGAGCAGTTGTTAAGTGAGTTGTTCCTTATTTTACAATCTTTTTTGCCATGGTGGATAAGCGAATCACTCAGTTAAGTGAATGATGTGGTCGTTGAGCAAATCCAGCTTCTCCCATTGATTTTGCTTGTCAGAAGCTGTCTGGGAAGGCCATGAATGGCAATCACATGACCCTGGGACATTGCAATTGTCGTAAAAAATGCCAATTGCCAAGTATTTGAATTTTAATCACATGACTGTGGTAGGCTACAATTATTAAGTATTCATTTTAAGTCTTTTTTTTCCCCCAATTCTGTTGTAACTTTGAACAGCCGCTAAATGAATGGTTGCAAATTTAGGTCTGTCTGTACTTTGGCCCATAAATGATTAATTTGGAGTAGATTTTCCAAAGATGGATATATACTTTTCCAACAGCACATTGTTAAATTTTATCAGAACTGTCATTGCACAATACAGCCATATCAGATTGTTTTAATACATTGCTAAAGTCTACCTTATCACTAACTCTCCATCTCTAAGAGGTGCTATCTAATGCTACATTACTCCTTAAATTCTTTTCCATGCACCTTATTCAAATTTATTTTAAAAGGTCTAATTCTCCAGGTGAGATTTGTGAAAGTTGTGAGAGATTGAATTTGTGGTATCTATTTATTGGTACACAGACACCATCAGACTTTTCTTAGAGGTCATTTTTTTGAAGTCAAAGTAGTGCCTGAATCTTACCAGAAGCATTGCCAGCTCAGAACCTCCCCATTTCAAGCTTACAACATTTTCAGTGAACAATCTGGGTTAAACTGAAAGATCTGTTTTAAGTTTTAAGTGGACTATTTCAATCTCAAAACGGTTTGTATTTAAAACTTTTCCACATCCTTAATTTAAATCATCACAGAAAATAGGTAAAGTTTCTTTATGGAATTTATGTGATAGACACAGAGCATATTTTTTATTACTGAGATACAAAGGGACATTGACTATAAAATGTCACATTTATTACAGCTGATAAGGCAGCGGTTTTTAAAAAAAAAAGTATATAATTTCTTACTGAAACAAATGAGCCAATGATAACTGACTGAAGTTATAATAGGGGGATAACAGGAATCACCATTAAGACCCCATTAATATGCAGTTATGGTCTATTACTAATTATTTACTTGATGGGTCATTAGACATTTCCAAGCATATCTAAGAAATTAGCATAACTTTGAAACAAATTGTGGATTCATGAATGAAAAAACTGTAAATGGGTACAAATTATGAATTTATATTATTTATAGATCAGAAATGTTAAGCTTCCATATTGTTTTTACTGAGAAATTGAATGTTAAAGTCTCTCAATGTGATGAATGTGCACTGCAGAAACAGTGAGGGAGACATTTAGTAACAATGAACGTTTTCAGAAAGAGGGACTGTGCAGCCAAAACTGGATGGGGAAGAAGAAAAAGGTTCAGAATAACCACATCCTAGAATTCCTCACAATATGTTTAGTAGACAAGAAAGTTAAGCCTTAGTTTGCAAGATTATTAGATATAAGCTATTAAAGGACTGAATTCAATTATTTTGTCTCTGGGCTTGGACCTCATACTCAATACATTTCACCTGAAATTACTGATACTAAATATCACAAATACTTTTCCTTTTACAGACCTAGAACATAACCTTACTACAAGTACCTGGCTCATATCCCACGTAGATGCTTGGTTTTATGGTGTCTTCTGCTCTTGCCTCCCATGCAAGACTTTTAAAAAGGAACTGAGATTTTGGTGACTGATCTAGAAGTTTTACAACAAGGTGTCCAATTGTTTCTTCTACAGCTGCAGTAGTCTTCACAATATCCAACAGAATCTTCATCAATCTACTACTGACTTTCTGCAAAGTACGTCTGAACTCACAAAATAAATATAATTCAAATTAAAATACAGTACAGTGTCTTTACACAAAGACAAGGACTCGTGGCACTATTTCATTAAATCACTTGGAACGAGACAGGAATTAAAAAAAACAGAGAACACATTCCCCAAGTAACAAATAAGATTACAGATTTGCTAAAATTAAAATCAAGAACTATTTACTAAATCTTACCACATAATCTCCAATTGCTCATAAAAAGTTATTTCCTCACACATAATGGCTGTTACATTTGATCTTAGATAACATACCATGATTAAGGAAACATCAACTATTCTCTCGAATGTAAGAAATGTAGTATTAATAATGGTCCCTCAAAGTAGATGTTCACCAAGCAATTTATGTTACGAATTATTTTTCAGAAAATAATCACTACAAAAGTATTCATATATTAAAAATATTTAATAGCTAGAACTCATTTACTACTGTAACATATATGCTGTGCAATGTAATATATATTAGCTGAACATACTGAATTAAATGGAAATTAATTACAAATTAGCATATTTACAGTATATGCCAGATAATTTCTTTATACAGGGATTAGTAATTTGTAAAGTTAGATCCCAGAATGTGTGACCATGACTACTAGTCCAGGCACACAGATAAATCCATGGTAGATAAAGCAATCACTAGTTATATTTTATGTCTAGTGTGTATATCATTTTCTATTTTAGAAACAAATTTCATTCTTAGTCAAGAGTCATATACTAAACACAAGTAAATTTATGATTTGGAAGAAAATTTCACTACTCTAAAAACATGCTTACTTTTAATTAAGAGATGAAAAATAAGTAAAAGGAATGGATTAATTCCTATTAATAGAAATTTCATTAATAATTAATAGGAATGGATTAATTCCACTGCAATGTCAGAAAAATTGAACAAAAAAAAATCTAAACCTTTTAGCCTTTCTGACAGCTTACCTCTCTTTTGAAAGAACACCGAGAGAAGTTTGCTCATGTTGTTCTTCTCTATCTTCAACTTCTAAAATATGCTCTTTATTTTCGGTCTGACTCACACTTTCATTCTGGGTAAGTTTGGGTAATGGGAGAGAATAAAAAAGAGACAAAAATCCTGTCATATTGCAATCACCATATGTTCTAATTCATGCAGATATGCAGATATTTAAAAAATAATAATTCACAAGTTTCAAGCAATTCTAAACAATAATTAAATCTCCTGTTATCGGACATTTAGTTCTGGCAATGGAAGAACATTAGTCACAGCCTGTCAGAATTAAATAGTTATGCTAAGTAAATAACTTCTTGCTTCCCTGTAGGATGTTACTATAGCAATATTAAAATAAGACCTTATTTTCAATAGAATATCAGCTAAACTCCACCTTCCTATGTGATCAACACCCATTTAAGTAAATCTGACAATCATTTGGAAATGACCTACACTGCATAGTCACAATGCCATTGTATTTATATACCAGAGCAGCAAATCAACACTACCTGTGTTTGAGTACTGCTGTTTTTTAACTCAGAGAGTTGCTTTTCTTTCCCAGCTATTAATTGCTTCTTTAGTGATTCTAGTTCATCTAAAAGCGTTTGTTCTCTTTCTGTTATGGCATTTTCATTAATATTCTAAAAAAAAAGAGACATCTCAAATTAGAAACTCTGCAAATGCAACAAAACAAGTTTATAAATAAATACAAACAAAATAGTTAGTTCACTTTATTGTAATTGTACCTTGTACAACGAAATTAAATACCTTCTTCAGTGTACATGAATATAAAATACAAACACAAACACACATCCTTCACATTCTA
>JAOYMU010000077.1:18482009-18497024 GCA_025802295.1 Psammodynastes pulverulentus
CTCACGGCCTCCAGACAGCGGGACACCACCTCCACGGCATCGTTGGGGTGGGACGGGGTAGAGAAGTACAGCTGCGTGTCATCAGCGTACAGGTGGTACTCTACCCCGAACCCACGGATGATCTCGCCCAGCGGCTTCATATACGTGTTGAACAAGAGGGGGGAGAGCACCGACCCCTGAGGCACCCCACATGTTAGGGGCCTAGAGGCCGACCTCTCCCCCCCGTCAACACGAACCCACCCGCCTCCAGTAGTTCACCTCCCAATGACCCTGACTGATGTAATCTCCTTATTACAAGACCCATCACATGACTCAATGACTCACAGCTGACCCATCACAAGATCCTCACTTGACAAACACCTGAAGCCCTTATAAATAGAAGAATACTGACATTGCATCCCCTAAACTGTTGAAGATGTTACCTAGGCCTGGTAATGAAACGTTCAGAAATCAATGCACAAGCTCTGAGAAAGAACCTGTGCCCCCATCCTAAACCCGAGCTACAAATATCTGCCACTATTGCATAGACCTATCTAAATTTTAGCAAAACATATGATAAAGTTCCACATAATATAACAAACTCATAAAAAGTTGAACAGGATAGGGTTTAACCACTAGGTGGTTCAGTGGATAAGAAGGTCTTTTTCTGATATCAGCTTTTTTGAGTTTCTATGTTGTTATTGACTGATTTGCTCAAAATACTGTACCTGTGAATAAATTTCACACATTCAAGGAAAACCATGTCAAATAGATATGTAACTGTACTTCCTCAAGAGAAAGCCCTTATATAGTAAGTACTTATTATTACCTATTAGCATACAGGGAAGGCATACAGAAATGCATATATTCATGCATTCATATATGTTTATCCATACCTGTTCAGTTTTCAACATATCCAGCTCTTCCTTTAGCTTGTTTTCACTTTGCGCAAAATCCATACACACAGAGTCTCCTGTTATTTTATACATTTGACTGAAATTATCCAACAGTGATTCTGGTTCTGGACTCAGTTTTTGTTGAAGTATCTCTTCCACTGGAATGCTGTGAGCCAACAGCTCACTTGGTATTAATTTTTCTTCTTTTTCTCCTATCGATCTGTCAAATTTCTGATTGAAGTCAGAAATAAAGTTTCCAGGTTTATTAACTGTAGGCTGGTCTTTGGCTAGTTCCCCACTGTAATTTTCTGTTTCCTGTTCAAAAGAATTCATATTCTCCTTCAATTTGTGACTAACTACAAATTCTAGTTCTTTACATCTTGTTGAAATATGTTCTTTATCTTGTTTTAGGCACATAATCTCTTTGTTTAATTGGCAGATTTGATGATGCTTTCCTTTTAACTGTTCAGAAATATCAGAAAGTCTTAATGAAAGTTCTAAATTCTCATGCTGAGCGAGCTCTAGTTTTTCCATAAGTTCTGTTGTGTCTTTTTCTATAACTTCTCCAAAATCTTTTAAGACTTTTTCTCTTTTACCATGAACAACTGTACTTTGAGTATCCAACCCAGCAGGAAAATCTCCCTGTAAATGCTGAATCTTTTCCATCAAAGCCTGCAGTTTGGTTTTATATTCAGTTTCATTCTTATCCTTGCTTTCTTTTAAATCCAATTTTACCTTTAAGAGAGAAGTATAATTTTCTAGGAGTTCCTGGTAATTATGATTAAAATTTATTTCAGCAAGTGAAAAAGACTTTTTTAGTGTATCAATCTCTTCTTTTTGTTTAATGTCTTTATGCACAAGTTTTTCATTTTCAGCTATTAATTTGTCTATTTTGTTTCGTATAACAAAATCCTCTGAATTGGAATTATTACTAGTTAAAATCAAGTTCCCTTCCACATTCCTAATTGTGTATTTGTTTAATTTGTCTTGCAGAGCCTTATTTTCACCCTCAAGAACATTATTTTGTGCTTCAACCAATAAATACTTTTCTTGAAGACATTGTGCTTGCTCGTTCTTTTGTTTCTCAAGTAATTCTGTTTTAAGTTGCAACTCCTGAATTTCCAGTTCAAGTATACATTTTTTCTTTTCTTCTTGTCTAAAAACTTCTATCTCTTTCTGGAGGTTATTTACCAGAAGTATCATTTCTTCCGTGTTAGTATTTACTGTAGGTGGATGTAAATCTTTTAGTCTTGCTATTTCTAATGTGAGTTGATTCTGATTTTTTATTAAACTGTCATTTTCAAACTGGATAGCTTCTATTTTTTTGTTCATTTCATTTTGCAAATCATCTAATTGCTGTTTAGCTTGCATAGTCATATTATCTTTAAGATTTTCAATATTTATTTTGTGTCCTATTTGTAAATCATCTTTCACTTTTGATAATTCTTCTTCATGACTGAATAAAAGTTGAGTCCTCAATCTCTCTAGTTCTGCTTCTTGAGATTCTGCCATTCTATCCAAAACAGCATCCTTTTCTTTTTCCAGCATTTCAAGTTTTATTTTGTAGTTTGTAATTTCTGCCTCATGTTTCATTTCTAGTTCTTTCTTGATCTCTGAGGCTGAAGTAAGTTGAGCTTTTAAGTCTCCAATAGTGATTTTTAACATATCTACTTCCTGCAATTTGGATTCTTTTTCATTTAGAGTCTTCTTAACTCTTTGGATCTGTTCTCTTGCAAAGCTCAGTTCTTGACAAAGGTCTTCTACTTGATTTTGAAAAGAAGATTTTTCCAAAGATAACATTTCAACTTGTTTGGATAATTCTTGTTTTACTTTTTCTTTTTGATAATTAGCATCCTGAAGCATCTGATTCAGCTCATTAATTGCAGTATTCATTAAGTACATTTGGTCTTCATTAGTGTTATCAGAGCATATTTTCTCTAAATCTGCTTTTTGTTTGGCAAGGAGCTTTTCAATTTCTGCTGAATGTTCTCTGATTAATTCTTGCTTCAGTTGTACAATCTGTTGGCCATGCATTTCTTCTAATTCTGCCCTGAGGTCTGCAAGTTTCCTTTGGGCTTCAAGCTCCATTTTTTCTTTGATATCGTTCTCATGTTGGGTATCTTTGTGAAATCGCTTTTGCAGTTCTTCCACAGTTCCCATTAACTGTTTTATTTCATCAGAGCATTGCCTTTCTTTTTGTTTAGAAGTTGTTAGTTCAAGCTTCACATTACCCAACTCTTGATTCTTTTGAAAATTCTCTTCTTTTACTTCCTCTACAGATTTCTCAGCAATTGATAATTTTTTCAGGTACAGAAATAGGTTTTCTTCATTTTCTATACATTTTGCTTCCAGTTGCTCAATAATTGTTTGTTGTTCATGCATTTTCTTCTTTGTAGAACAATCTTCTTCATCTTTCCATTTTTCCTGTAATAAAAAACAATTCTTTTATTTTATTTATTATAAAATTTCTAATGTGTTGTACTTTCATATATCTCAGATTAGTTTTATATTACTATAAAAAGAAACTACTGATTTTTAGAACACATTTAAAAAGTCAATAAAATGAGCACAGGATTTGGATTCAAATAGTACATTAAATTGTAAAACTGGGTTTTAAAAAGTAACTGTTCTGTTTGACAACACTTTATCTACTCAAATAAACTACATTATGCTTTCATGTGATAATCTTATTCTCAAAATGTATTTTAAATCAATGGCTACGTTTCCATGACATAGCAGCCAAATTTATTTTTGCCTAGTCTAACCATGTTTCCCAGCTAGGAGATTAACAGAATAAGAGGTAAAAAAAACTTCATAAACTAATTTTTACCATACGTAGCCTCCATAAAATGGTTAGAATAATAGATACCACCCTCAAAAAAATAGCTCCTGTTTGTTGCGTTTTTCATAATTCTTGTAAAATATTATTTGGCAGGTGCTATATAATTAACCAAACATAATTAAAATGTTAAAGGATAAAAGAATAAAAAGAAAAGCAAATAGTCAATGCAGTTCTATATAGGCAAACCATAGAAATACCTAGCTGAATAATAAGAAAAAAGCAAAACAGTCCTTTCCAGGATCCACATTACACAGTACTGTATCTATTCTCACTGTATGCTTTAACCATGGCTAATTTGGCTAAGTGAAACTTGCTTAGTGCAAGAAGTCATATACATACTTCAAAAATAAATATTCAGTTCCCCTTGTCCCATGTTTTATATTATTGTGTATCTATAAGTAATAGACAACAATTGTACCATTTTAAAATCTCTTTTAAACAACAACTTCCGTTATGACAAAATATACAGGCCTTAAATACAAACCATGTCCATGATTTTATGTTGCAGAAGGGAAACCTGTACTTCAAAATCTTCATTTTTCTTCTGATAGTTTCTCAGCAGCTGCTCTTGTTCTTCGAGCTGTTGCTGAAAGGCAAATATCTGTTGCCTAGCTTGTAGTAAGTCAGCAGCTGTACTGGTGTGACTAGTGTTCCTTAAAGTTTCACTTGCCTGCAACTTATGAACGGAACAGTGTGTTAAGGGACATTGTTTGAAAAGTGACTTTCCAAATTAAGTGTTCTCAGTAACATATTTTATTTCTCTTTCACAAAGGCATGTATTTTGCACTTTAAGAGGAAACATTCTTATTCTCAGGGATATTGTAAAGAGCAATATATTAGCAATCCCATAAGTCCCTTTTCCTCCAGAACTTACTTCTCTGATGCAAGCAACCATAGGCCAAAATAAATTATCCTGGAAAAGACTGAATGTATTTGAATATACTTTTTGGGACTATAAAAGATAAAAGAGCTTCAGGCAGGGCACCAATGATTAGTTGATACAGAAAAATAATGGCTACACTTTCAGATAGATGCACGCAATAGAATAGGGGTCCCCAACTCCTGGGTTGCGGCTCACTACCAGGCCATGGCCTGTTCTGAACTGGGCCACATGAATTGCTGATTGGTGCATGAGCACGCATGTGCAGCTCAACTTGCACAAGAGGCAGGCCAGCGTGTACGTGCACAGTTCAACTTGTGCGAGCGTCAGGCCAGTGCACATGCACGCAGCTCGACTTCCGTCTCCCCCTGCCAGGCTACCATGCTGTAAAGGTGGGGAACCACTGCAATAGAATGTTGCTAATATAATCTATTTAAAATATATATCAATCAATTGATTTTTATTATGGTCACAAACCAGTTTTATACATAAAAGCATTAAAAACAACAATATTATACCTAAACATAGATATCTAATACCAAGCCTATTAATGAATAAGGTATACCAAGCCTATTAAAGATTATTTTCAAGACATCTCAAATTAATGTAATTTTACGTAATATGATTCCCTCCAAAGCAGTTGATATATTAGCTAAGAAAAATATGTTTCTAATATTTCCAGCAAGCCATCTTACATTTATGAATCAACTGAACTTAAAAAAAATAACTTAATTTCTTTGATATTAATAACTAGCATTTAGTATTTATTTCTGGTACTTTCTTTCTTTTCAATGGATTCAGAACATGAAAGAAATGTGTACATCCTTTTTATTCAGGAGAACACAGAATTCTTTCTAATGGCTCAAAACAATATAGACAATAAGATGCTTGCAACTAAGCTGAATAAACAAAATAGCTTTTGATGGGAATCTCACTAAATTTGATTCTCTATCCTCACACTGGAAATATGTTTAACTAGTTCCTTCTTGCATTTCACAAGGTTTTGAAAACCATATTGTTCAAGCTTGCTCTTGCCAAATTAAGGAATATTATCTTTGTTGTTATTATTTTTTCAGGCATTTGATGTTTCCTGATTTATTATATACTGACCAGATGTATTGATTTATAGGTAAATCGAATCCTGAACACAGTCTTATCCATTCTTCTCCCACTCAAGTTTGTTCAAAATGCACTTTTTATTTTATTAGAATAGCCAAATAATTGTTTGTGAACTTTCTGCATTAGCACTGTTTTCAGCTTATAATTCTAATTTGAAAAATTCTCTTAAACTAAAATTTTGGAATTTGGATAGAATGAAAGGGCCATTACTGATAGGACATAGAACTGAAAGCATCATTTGCAAACTTAAAGTTTAATATGAATCGAGTCAGTGAGTAATATATAAAATCAAAATAAATCCATTACTTCAAATATGGGTCTGCCTAATGGGAAAGTAAAGAAAATGACAGAAGCATATAAAATTTTTTCCTTCAGTAACTGGAATGATTTAGGCATTTTTTTTAAATTTTAATAAAATATTATCAGTACTTACATGCTGAAATTGAATTTGCAGTTTTTGACTTTGTTCTGTCAGTTCCAAAAATTCCCTCATAGTTTCATCTTTTTCCATCCTGGCTTGCTGAAGATTAGCAGTGAGCTGAGTTATAATGTTGTCTCTTTTTTTGATAGCAGTTTCAAATTCCTGCAGCTAGAAAAAGTTGTGTTAAATATTAACACCATTTATAAAGAACTCTACATCAGTTCAGGTGAGTCTTGGATGCACATCATTCGAAATATGTCCAGATATTTAGAAAACACAAAAACAAAATATGTTTAGTATAAAGGCATAACAATAGATTCTCAATTATGTCACATTATTAATGGGGAATAGGGCTTGCCAATTTTCTCCTTGATAATTGCTTGGTTAGGATATCAAGGAGAAAGCCATATACCTATAAAAACTGACAGGGCAAGCTAATATAAACAAACAGTCAGCAAATCTTACTGGTATCGTATAATTTATCTAGCCTGAATGAAACATCTACAAAAAAATAACAAAGCTCTGAGAGTGCTAAGAATTCTACAGTACAACCCTGAGCTACATATATTCTCTTCAGGTGTAACAGACTATTGATTTCCTTTTTAATTATATTATTTTTACCAATTAACTTTAAAATGCTAATTTTGTTGCCTTATTATAGTTCTAATATTAGTAGCTTATGAACACTTTTCTACATTTCAAAACAGTTTTCCAAGAACTGATTTTCAGCACAAGCCCCAAATAATTTTTTAATGTTTGCAAAAGAACACGGGACTGCTTGGTTTTTATACTCCCTTGGGTAGACCTAAAATCAGTGGGAGGATTCAGCCATTTCACCCGGGTTTGGGAGAACTGTTGATTAACTTTCTGAGCAGTTTGGCGAAGCTGTTGTTGGAAGAAATCTCCTTTTAAGAAGCCTTTTGTTTTTCCCACTTTACAAGTCTAATCCTTTCAGGAAGGCAGGAAAGCAATATTCTGTTGTGCCTCTGTGTTTTTTTTCCCCATACATTTTTTATTTTATTTCTTTAATTACATCTCTTGGTGAACATTGTGATTCCAAGTCTTTAACATCCAACAAACATTTTCCACAATTCATATTCTTACTATTAATTTCCATCTAACATAGTATCATTTTCATATATTTCCAATATTTCATTCCAAATCATTTACTTATTCTCTAGCTGTTCCTGTTTACAATATTCAGCAAGTTATAGAATTCACTTATTTCTTTCTCAATTCATTTTGTTTTATATTTTCCCATATTTATTCCCTTATTATTGTTAGTTATGCCACTGTCACATTTTAAAATAACACACCTCCCTAATTTCATTTACATTTAACAATCAATATTTCTTTCTTCTTCATTTACTATTTTTATACATTCTAGTACTACTAGTATGCACTTTGTCTATTATACAGTATATATAATCTTACATTATTTCCACAAGACATTTCATCTCACACATCTTATTAACTAATTATTAATATCTTTAAAATCAATCTTATAATACATTAAGTTTGTTTATTAGGCCTTACATTTATTCACTCCATTTGTATATCTTTAACCATAATTGCCACTTTTTTTAATAAATCCTTTTATAGTATTGAAGCTTTTATCTACATTCCAAAGTATCATTTCTAGATAAAATCTCCTTTTGCATACCTTTCCCCCCTTTCAATTATTAGGCCTTTTACACTAATTCTATAACAAAATTTATTATCATCTATTTTATTTAAATTAGTCTGCCATTGTCTTAACTATTAAAACTTCCTGTCATGTGGTTTTCTTTTTTCCTTCTTCATCCATCATTCCTTAGTCTCCTTTTGTTAAAAATTAATCTCTTTCCCTTTTGTTTCCCATTTTCTATCTTTTCTGTTACATTCCTGTATTTCATTTCCCAGTTATCAAATTTTTCCCCAAATTTCTCAAAGTCCTCTTTTTGCTTTTTCTTTCTTTGTTGTTGCCATTCCAAAATCAAAGTCTCTTCCTTTGGGCTTGTTGCATCGATCTTTACTTTTTCCAATTTTATTTCTTTCTTCTCCCTCCAGTTTATTTTTAAGTCTGTTTGCTCGATTTTACTATTTTCTTGTTCATATGGCTCCTCCTCTTATGGTTTCACTTCTTTTTCTTCCGTGCTTTGTATAGTCATATCCACACTTTCTGCCATATTTTGTATTTCCTTCATTATATCTTTCACATTTTTTGCCATTATTTCTTTCATAGATTGTAGTTCCAATTTTATTTCTCCGCATATTCCACACATTTTATTTTATTTATTTTATGTTCAGTTGCCTAACTAATCTACAATCTTTATTCAACTCAATATCTTCCTTCTTAATAAAAATCCAATATTCTAAATTTTGTAATCCACATCCGATCACACTTTTATTTTCCATCCTTAGTATCTCCATAAATCCTTTTCCTGTTTAGATTAAATGTTGTTACTCTATCGGCCAGGTCATAATGCAATGTTCAGTTGTTCAGTTGTTATAATGCAATGTTCAGTTGTTATTTCTCATTAAGTTCTTCTTAATTGAATTGCATAGTTCGGGAGTCCATGCGGCTTTTCCCCCCCAGTGACACTTTTACACTGGCTTTCCCTTTCCACCCAGTCTCCACCTTTGAAATTAAAAGTCCAGTTTTTACTTTCTTAAAATTCCCTTCAAATATTAAAGTCACCACCAGTCTTCTTTATTGGGTTCGTTTTCCGTTATTTTGGGGGGGGATTACCTTGGTAATTTTGCAGTATTTTCCCCCGGCTCACACATTGTTCACTTCTGCCTTCTGTCCTGCATGAACTTGGTCCTGGTTGCTCCCATCTTCATGGCAGCCATTTTTGCCTTCCGCTCCTGCCTGCCTTCAGATGAGGGGTTTTCCATGTCAGGGAGGGAAAATTGTGATTCCCCTCTACCTGTCCAGTGGTCCCCTCTTCTTCACCACTCCTCCAGGGTGGCTACGGTTCTGATTGGGACGTTCCAGCAGGCAGAGTTCAGATCGAAGCTGCGCATAATCATGGACTCTGATCTGACAGCAATGAGACACAAACTGGAAGAACCGCCTATTATAACATCTGAACTATTGCTTGGCCACTGTCTACAGTGGATGGTGCATTTCCTCTTTGCTGGCTCATTGCAGATTTTTCTTCTGACTTCAGTTGCCTCAGATTCCTTCCTGGTTCTTCTCCCAGGATCATCTGGCTCCCAGTCACTGCTTCCTCTGTTCACTTCTCACCCAATTGTCCCAAAACTGCTTTTTCCAAAAGGCAACTGGACTTTCTTTTTCTTTTTCCTTTAAAAATCTTTCATTCCTCATCCAAGAAGTTTCTTGAGTTCATGTCCAGTGTAAACAGAATTTTCCTCTCACAGTGCCTCTCTTTCATCATAGGTAACTTGCTTCTCTCTACCATAGTTAACAATTCTTGAACTAGAAAGAGACTAAGATTTCATTATCAATGTCTGACTGATAAAAAAAACTGGCATTTTAAAGGATGATATTTTCTTAAGCCACACAGATGTTAAGTATTATTTGGTTTTTGGAAAGATAGATTGATACTCAGGAGTGGGCCACACCTACCCAGCAACTGGGCAGAGAACCAGTTGCTAAAATTTTTGAAGCCCACCCCTGTTGATACTTTTCATTTAAGGCAACAAAATAGAATTCCCCAAGTTATTTTTCAGTATTTTGAATTTCTACCCAGAATAAACGTACAAGGCTGTTGACTTCAATGAACAAAAATCAGGAGAGAGAAAGCTCAGAGGAATACTGAAAGCAATGAGAAGAAAGGAAATGTGGTCTTAAATAAAATTCTGACCATGGGCCTATTTTAAATATATGCATGAGTGTCAGGTATATTGGAAAAAAAGTTTTGGTTCATAGCAACAAAAGCAAGAGCACTGGTGGGCAGCCTAGACTTCATGATGCCTTCACATTCAATATATCTTTAAGCTTCTCAAGATCATGCCATCAAAATTTGGCAGTAGAGTAATTTTACTCTTGAAACTTATAGCAAAGCAACAAAGATGTAACCATAGTGAAATCCCAGAATCCCACTCAATCTCCCAAACTGGTCTGAAAAAAATAGAACGCACCATCTCTTGTCAACTTATTGTATCACTACCATGCCCCTAGGCCCTTGGAATACAAAAATTGAGGGAGGTAATTAAGTGTGGCCCCTTACTGATGAAAGTTGACTCCTCTGCAAGAAATGCAATAGTTATAAAGCTCCTTTATTTCATGCTGAGATGCATGCTGCCTTTGCAATTGCTAAGGCTATAAGATTAGCTAATGAAGATGCAGACTGCCTACTGTAAACTCCATCAGAATGTGAACGAATTTCATTTTGATGGCTTTGCTGATTATTACTTGGGGAGTTTGCTAATAAATTGCTACCCCAGTTATTACTTCTCATTACAATAAATATTATCAGCCCACAACACTACACCCTAGATTTTTCAGGTTCATAGCATTACATCTGTAGAGTATCAGGGTTGCGGCAATGTGTTATGCTCTTGTTGTCTCTGAAGGGATTACTCGTTCATTTTTAATTGTTATAGAACAATGCTTCAATTCAAATGCATGATGTTGAAAATGATTTTCCCAGTATAAAAATATGATGCCCCGGTTAACACAACTTCCAACATAAAAAAGCAACGTCATTAGCAGAACTCATTTAACTGACTAGGACAAATGTCTTGATATCCAGTCAGGTTTTCAGAGCTTTACAGAAGGTCAACGGGGTTGGGATATCTAGGGAGGGGGGAGTTCTAAGCTTATATTTTTTTTTATAAAAAGAAAACCATATAGTGCAGAGATCTCCAAACTTGGCAACTTTAAGACTTATGTACTTCAACTTCCAGAATTCTCCAGCCAGCATAGTCTTAAAGTTTCCAAGTTTGGGGACCCCTGATATAGTGAGTATTATATTCAACACTGGGATGAGCTAAAGTCATCTTAAGTGTTAGATTAAAAGCTTTTTGACTGAATTGTTTTAAAATTGTATTCAATCTGTTATCTAGATTGAACATTGTATTTGTATATTAGTTGTCATCACAAATTAACCCAAGACTTTGTTATTCATTTTGCTAAAGCTAATTGGGAATATGGAGTTACATGACTATAAACTGTGTAAAGCTGAATCAACATCAATGTGATTTATTTGTAAAATTGATTGGATATAGTGTAAAAAAAAATCAGATCATCCTACATCTTTCTTATGATCGCAATGTTTGTGACAGTGAAAAATAATGAAATGCTGTGTTGGAAAGGTAATTCCACTCCAGTAGATAGCATTTAGTATTCAAAGCCGCAGCCTTTTGTGTAAAATGATTTCCAACGCCTTCCCTGTAATCTTAGCTTTTTAGCATTCATCTCCATGGTATCTGCAGGAGGGAAGCAAAGAGTGATAAACATGGAAACTCAATACAGCCCTCCTGCCAGTCAGGAAACTCCAGAGAGATGACAGCAGGAGGGTCATAGGCAGCAATGGTCCAGCACCTTCTCATTTTTGCAGTAAAGTTCCATTCTATGGAGGATTTTGACTATTTATATTGACTCTGGACTTTAAACACCCCTACTTTTCAATAGCCTCATCTCACTGCATTGGACCAAGGACAAGAAATACAACCCTGTCTTATGTTGGAATGCTTGCCCTTCTTCCAAGGAAACAGTGAAATTATCTCAACATTAAGCACTGTTCGTATCTCAAGGTTATTTGGACTGAAGATACAAAAGATCACCAAGAACAAGACAGAGGAAAGTATAACCCAAGGGTGACCCTTTGGTGAATAAAATAAATGCTTCCTTATTTAAGGTAAAGGTTTCCCTGTCAAGTCATGTGTGACTCTAGGAGGTAGTGCTCATTTCCTTTTTTGGCTGGGGGAGCCAGTGTTGCTGAAGACACTTTCTGTGATCGTATGGTCAGCATAGCTATAAGCCAAAGGTGCATGGAAAATTGTTACCTTTCAACCTATTTATTTACTCTCATTTGCATGCTTTTTAACTGCTAGGTGGGAAGGAACTGGGGCAGGAACGGACATACTTCATTGTGCAGTGCTTGGGTCTCAGACCAGGCTGTCGGCTTTTCAGGCTCAGGATTTTTAATCATTGAGCCATTGTGCTCCCATTGCTTGGTTATTTAATACTACAATATTTAATCATTACAAAAAATATAAAATCATATGGAGTTTTGTATACATTCTTCTAAAGGAAAGGGATATATACCACTATTCAATTGCCCACCAATCTTCCAGTAAAGCTATCAACAGTACCTATCTATCTATCTATCTATCTATCTATCTATCTATCTATCTATCTATCTATCATCTATCTTTGTTATAATTGTTTAAAATGTTTATGTTTGTGATTTCAATATCTGGGCTAGTCACTCTTTTTCAGACCAACTCACCTCACATGGTGGTTGTGGGGAAAATAGGAGAAGAAAGGTGCATTGGTTATGTTCTCTGGCTTGAGTTATTTGTAGAAACAATAAAGGCAGGATATAACTAAAAAAATAAATAATTTGAAATACTTTCAAAATTTCTCAGCTTTTCACACTAGTTCCTTTGCTTTCATTTCCCTTTGGTTCCTTTCTTGTTCTATCCAGTCTTTTTTTTTAGCTTTCCTCTTAATTAAAGTCCAACTCCACCCCAGTTCTGATCATCTTATTTTTTCTTCAATCATCCTTTCAAGCTTACATTTGATATAGTCCAAGTGAAACTGATTAACATTATACAGTAGCTGTGAAATTTGCACTTCAAATGTTAAGATATGTGCCAAGGGATTGTGGGCCCTAACTTCACAAAATTAAAAATGTTCCTCCTAAAGTACAAGAGGATAGAACTACTGTATTGGATATTTTAAAGCATCAAATTTGTTTCAGGCTCACATTGGAAGCCTAACTCATTAGAGAATAGTATTTCCACTGAAATTAGAATGAAAACAAGACGGTATCTTTCACTGGCCTTTAGAGAATGAGAGCTACAGTAATTGTTCTCCAAATGTAAACTCTTTTCTATTTGCTGTTGAAATTTGTAAATGTTATTAAAAACAGTCTGGTGCTTTTAGATACAATTTTCAGTTCCTATCAAAAAACTCATCTTGACATTACATTTGAATGTTATGAAATATTCCTTTTTTAATAGAGAGGCAAACATAATAAAAAGCCTTAGTGAGTAAAAATGATTGTGTTTTAATTTTCTAATGTAAGCTGCCTGGGATTCTGGTTGCCCGGCCGGAAAGCAAAATCTCTATAAAACATCAAAAGACCAAGAGAAGAATTAGGAATCTTTAATTAAGCTATTTTATACTTGATATGGAGCAGTGAATAAACAATAACTGACTCTGAATTGATTTGCAACAAGACAGACCCTCTGTTTTTATTAAATTAGGAAAAATGAACTAAAATTAATTTAATGAATTCAGTTTAGCATATCCAATTGTTAAAAAACCAGAACAGAAATTAATATCTATAGAATTCCATGCTGAAATAAAACACTAGAAATTCTGCATTGTATAAAATATGGAAGTTTAAATCATTCAAAGAGCAGCATATATGTTCTAATAAGCAATAACTGAACAATAGACAGTTTTTGAAGAGATATTTTACTCTATAGACAATTTATAAACATAGAATTGTGAATTCAAATGGAAATTCATTGATAGAGATGATATTGTATATTCAAGGAATCATGGAAAGGATTACGGTAATTCAGAATATACTTGCAAGATTAAAAGGAGATATGAGGGAAAAGTAATTACTAAAAATCTGATGGACTGAATTTTGTTTTAAAAAAGGTCCAGACGGCAATTGCTGTCTGACTTCATTGATCTGTTTCTAAACTAAGGTGAGGGGTACTATTTTATTCATTCATTCGTTCAATTTATATATTGCATATATTACCTGGAGGCAACTCTGGACAGCTAATATATACACAAACCTGAAATCTTTTTGCCTGACAGAAGCTTTTGGGATATATCTAAGTTCCAAATGGAAGAATTCAGTCCTGGAAAAGAAATGCAGAGTAACTGGATAAAATCTGTGCTGTTTAAATCTTTCTTCAGACCAACCTACATTATCATCTGTATTTGCTTTGATTTGCTACTGCGAAGGTTACACAAATCATTGACAAGACACTAAGAGTGGGTGGTATCACAGTAGCTGCACAGAGCAGGCTTTTACAAGGATTTCATATCTTATATTTATCATTTTTGAAAGATTGTTCTTGTTTATTTCCCAATAGAAATTTAAATGTTTTTTTTTTCCAATAGAGGAAATAAAGAAAAAACCTCAGTATACTTTGTGGCTTTTGTTTTATAGATGTCGAGCTCAGAGACATATCCTATGAATTTCTTACAACTCTTACATATCTGTACAATGCAAAGTCTACCTACATTATAATGGAGAAATGTGCATCATCATTGTGAGTAAGGAACAATTCTTGCCTTTATAGATTTAAACATGTATATTCCTAAAACCTGACAATTTCACTGCATACTTAGTACATAGATAGCAATGTACCTTTCTACTTTTAAAGTAAACATATAACAATGCAAAAAATATGTTTCAGATATTTTCTCCATCACAAGATTCTCAAGATTGAGATACCAGGTAAAATGTAATAATTAACTGGAATTTATTTTCAAATGATCTTTGACTAATGAGAGAACTTGAAAAGGAAAAAAAGAAATGAGAAGGAAACAATTAAAAAAATGTTGTTTCAAAAGCAAAGAGATGAAGGGGGAAGAGGTGAAGGAAAATCATCAGAGCTTTGTTCTTGATATGGAGGAGATACCATAACAGGGATTGTGGTGGACAGGGCTTTTTTTCTCAGAGAAAAGGTGGTGGAACTCACCCCCCCTCCCCTGGCCACGCCCTCACCC
>JAOYMU010000077.1:18588696-18602816 GCA_025802295.1 Psammodynastes pulverulentus
GGTGGGTTACGGGCGCTGGGGGCAAGAGCAAGCCACACCAGCATCCGGCGCCGCTGGAAACCGGAAGTCGAGTCCTTGTTTACCATTTTCTAATGCAAACCTTGACTGATCTAGAAAGCTAAGCAGGATCAATTCTGGTGAATACTGAGATGGGACTCCACTACCCTATAGATTTGTCACATACTAGTGGACTCTCATCTCAGTACTCACCAGAACTGATCCTGCTTAGCTTTCTAGATCAGTCAAGGCTGCCATTAGAAAGCAGCAATTAAGATGAGAAAATAAATTACAAAAAGCAAGAATATTTATTAGGAAGATACTCTTTTAGATGTGTTAGGCATCCTGGGCAATGAATTGGACAGCTGTTCATTTGCACCAGGAGGCTCTTAATCATGCAAAATATCCCACCAGCTTCAGCGGCTTTTTCATCCTCAAGGTCACTCTGTAGGATGCTGTTCATTGACCAGCAAGTGTAATCAGGTTTGACAGCTTGATGAACCCTCATGCTGACCAAGAACATGCTTTGAGCACATGCTTGCAATGCATTCATGTCTAAAGCAGCAGGTTTGTCAAGGTCTCTATATGAAACTCTTTGTCAGCTGCAAATTCATGCAACAAATTTTGAAAGTTTATATCATAATGTGCATCCCAGTATTTTTTTTAACATTTAGAAGAGAAACAATATAGACAACAAACTTGTCTCTTCATCTAAAGAATAGTCCCAAACATTTGTTTATTGATAACTTGTGAATATTGTCTATTATTTAAAAATTAGAAGACTAAATAAATGTTATAGTTCTGGATTGTGTACATTTGATGATGTTGGATGGGCACTTTTAGGTTGTTTGGAGATGTCAAAAGTAACAAAACTGACTAAAGCCTGAAAGAGAGATAACAGGGAACACTGAATTTGATGATCAACCAGGCTGAGCTTTTTGAACAGGTCACCATCAAACAGTCAATTACAATGTTTATTTTTTTAAGGAGGAGAGATTATGAGGAATGGTGGTGTGGAGGACTGGGAGTTTTCTACTTATCATGGGTTATCTAGTCTTACCCTAAAACAGGGCTGTCAAACTTGCGGCCCATGGGCTGGATGCATTATGCGCTGGTCATGCCCATGTCTGGTTTAGCAAAGGGAAAAAAAGTTGTGATACGTCACGTGATGATGATGTGAGTGTGACACCCCTAAAACATTGTGATTTTTTTTCTGGTTTCATTACCCAACAGACTCAGTCTGCCAGATGAATTGAATGGAATATGCTAGGAAATCCATTCCTGATAGGTCCACTATAACCATACCTCAACAATAAATTCAGGGAGGACCATAATCAGTTTTTTCCCCCCCTTTGGAAAAAAACTCCCATTTTTGGGTGTCAAAATAACAATTATAGCATCACAAAGCAACCCTCCCCCTGCTTCCAAGAGAGAGAGAAATGGTAGTTTTGCTTCATTTTGCATTGTGATGAGTCTTCTACCAGTTCCACTTCTAGCTACTGGAATTGTCCGATGGAGTGAGCCAAAGTGCCTCAATGAATTACAGTGCCTCCATGCCACACAGAGGTGAACTTTTTCTTCCATGGCACAAACAATGATTTGTGTGTGATACACTGAGTTATTGTGTTGTTCTTTTGTTCTTAGCATCTGCCCTGATTAGTTGTAAGATTTTGCATTGTGTTCATCTAATTCTTGCATTGAAATTATCAGTGCACGTTGTGACGTGTGTGTGTTATTTATTAACTGACTTGTCACAGAGCCTGATAATGATTTGAAGTGATTGACCCAGCATCACCCAGCTGGCTTCCATGCTTAAGAACAGCCTAGAATCCATGTCTTTCCACTCCTAATCCCACAACTTTACCATTATACCACACAGGTATAGTAATTTAGAAATGTTAATATGTTTAAATAGATTACTGTTATTTCCTAGTTACCCCAAAGTATACTAATTAGCAAAGAGTATTGGCAAACATAGTTTGTAAATGATGGTGTGGAGAGGCACTTTTTAAAAAAAAAAATGTTCATCCTATAATATAACTTATAAAAGATTTCTCGCTTTTTCACCCTCTCTCCTGCTCTTTCTATCTCCTTTTCTTTCTCTTTCTATAAAAAGAAACGCAAGCTCATAGGATCAGTTAGACAGTAAAAGCACAATATGTTTCTCTTCTTCCAGCATTCATCCTGTCATTAGGCAGCTGCCAGGGTGATGAGAGAGCTGATCTATGGTAGCAGTTTCACACATTTCAGGAATAAAGTAATAGCTGCAATTATCACAAAATAAACATAAGCAAGCTCATTTTAAATGTCAGTAACAAGGGTCAGCTTTGCAATTGCTCTTTGCTGCAGTGCAGATGCGAACTGATAAACTGCTTAAAATGTGGCATAATTGTTGGACAAATTGTGATCACTAAAAAAAAAAGAAGAAGCAAAAATGGCAGGCAAACATTCACTCTTCTCAACATTGTATTTGTGTCAAACTTGACTAACAAACTTAGGCCAGGGATATTTTGCGACTGAGAGAATTGGGCTAGAGTTTTAGAGATTGTCATTGGCCTTTGATGAGGCAGCCATCCTGTGTGAATGTTGCCATGGAAACAGTTCTGAAATGTCATTAGGAAGACTTGGGTTCTGTCCCTGCTCAACCATAGGACTGAATGGGTGCCTTTGTGTCAGTTTACCATTTCTCAGCTAGCCTATCTCGCAAAGCTGCCTGGGGATTAGGGAAGGCTTTAAAGTAGGATGCTTTGTTCTAGAAGGATACAAAACAGGATATAAGTTGAAAGGAAGGAAAGAAGGAAGGTGTTAAATTCATTCCCCACTTGTGGTTGAAGAGGTGAATAAATCAATAAATACTGATTTATAGGCAAGGACTCAAATATATATGGAGTTGCCATGCTTTGAATTCTTATTTGAGGTCAACTATTGTTTAATGACAAAGCCTGGTTTCTTTTGTGAAAAGGACTTCAAATATGTACGGTGCTTATAATTGTAGGAGTGGAGAAAGCTGTCCCAATACTTGGTTTGTCTTAGCATACAATGTAGTAAGGCAAACCAAGAATTAGGGCAGCTTGCTCCATTCCTACAAAATAAGGCAGTAACGATCAGCACAAAGGAGCATCTCATGCAAAGCATATTCATCCCCAGCCTATGTTACCAGTGCCAGACATGGACATTTACAACAAAACATAAATGAAAGTTAGTCATCACAGAAATGAGATGTTTGAGGGAAACTGCTGGAGTGATCAGAAGAGACAAAATCAGAAATGAGACTGTAAAAGAAAGAATTGGCACAGAATCAATCTTAAATTATATACAAAAAACAGCAAATAAAGTGTTTCCTCACCTGGAGAGGAGGATATGGGATTCCATTCCATACAAGGCATATACCAAAAAAAAAAAGGCCAAAGAACACAAGGCTGACCCAGAAGGAGATGGAAAAACAACATCAAAGACACATTACAAAAACATCAATTAACAATGGTTGGGATCATTGTTGGTTGAGAGCAAGAGCCAGAACTTTGTATCTGCCTTGACACCCGAAGCGGCAAAAGAGGAAGTAAAGAAGAAAAAGAGAAGACTGATAACTATTGCAAGAATGAGAGGGCGGCAAACCCATAGCATATATTTAGCACTATGAAAAGCAAAATATTGGACCAAAGTGTGCCTTGAGTTGGGCTATTCTTGTATTCTTGGGGAAGAAATATTCTGAAAAGCCCCTTTTTAATGTGACTAGACCAATGCTGGGATTCAACAGGTTCACATCTATTCGCGAGAATCAGTTGTTAACTTTCTAAGCAGTTCGGAGAACCGGTTCTTGGAAGAAATCTCCTTTTGTTTTTTTCCAACTTTACAGGGCTAATTCTATAAGGAAGGCAGGAAGGAAAGATTCTGATGTTGTTTCTAGCCTAATCTTTATTGCCCTGCTTACAGAAACTGCCTCTCGGTTAACCCATATAACAGCTAAAAGTTCTTGGCAGTACATCCAGACTTACTGTTGCCTGAGCTCCACCCAGTCACATCATCACCCAGCCATGCCTACCCAGTTGGTCATTAGGGCAGAGAACCGGTTGTTAAATTATTTGAATCCCACCACTGCTAAGAGACCATGCCACTTCTAAGGAACAGCAAGGAACAAGGGAGAAGGACGGAGATCGTTTTGAACTCAATGGTTGCTTATAGAACTTATAAATCTTATAAATAAATTCATAAATTGCAGTTTGGCTTGCTGAAAAAGCGATATAGTGACTAAGGGGCATACAAGAGAGAAACCCTAACTAGGTTGGCTTCCATAGCACCTGAGATGGAACTATTGCAGATCCTGCCTTAGCAATCCACTACTAAACTAGGTATCCCAGCTCCTTCTACTCCAGGGCTGATCTTATTTATTTATCAATCAAACATATATGATTAATGCAGAAGTTTTAGAATGATTAATCTATAAGTTACAGGGTAATAGAGGACAATTAATAATAGAGGAGAGCCAGTTTGGTCTGGTGGTTAATGCATCAAGCTAGAAATGTAGAAACTTGCAAGTTCTAGTCCTACCTTAGGCCTGAAAGCCAGCTGACTGACTTTGGGCCAGTCACTCTCTCTAAAATCAACCTACCTCACAGGGTTGTTGTGGGGGAAAAGAAGGGAGAAGGAGTATTATGTATGTTCACTGCCTTGAGTTACCTATAAAATAATAATTTTATGGGGAAAATGGGAAAATATTTAATAAATAAATATGGCTCCCCACCTCATGAAAGGTGACTCTGAGTGGCATATCATACAATAATCCAAACAGACAATAGAAACATAAAACAGTCACAAAAAAGATTCAGATCATTACAAAATCTGGTTGAAATGGTATAACTGGTTATACTCCAGATATACTAACTTAATTAATTATGTAGTATTGTATCACAAGATAGGACTTATATATAGAGGAAATTAATTAAGGGCTATATACTCAAAATTATTTCGTTTGCTTATTTTATGTCACTAAATGATTTGTAAGATAATCCGTCTACAGCACTTGCTGATGATTTAAGAGATTTCGACACTGTATATGTGTCGTAGTACATTTCATGTTTTTATACTCCGTTTTGTTTTCTTTTTGTTCTTTTTTTTCTTTGTTTTGGCTGTTTGTCTGTTTTGTTTGTGTATGTCTTTTCTGTTTTGTATTATATGAATAAACTTTTTTCTAAAAAAAAAGAAAAAAAAAGAAACTTTTTCAGCTCTGGATGCCAGAGCTGAAGAAGCTTCTTGGATGAAAAGCGAAACATCTTCAAAAGAAAAAAGTCCAGTTGCCTCCTGAAAAAAAGCACTTTTGGGATAACCATGCCCTGGATGATTCAGAATTTCTACAGACATCTATTTGATTATTATTAGCAGTACTTGAAACCTGATTATTTGTAGTAGTAGTAGTAGTAGTAGTAGTAGTAGTAGACAACATCACTTGAAACTGCTGTCCCACATTCAGTGTAGAGAAAATTGTCACAGTGATAGTAAATAATACTAAAATGGGAAAGTATTCTCCACTGCACCTAGAATCAGTAAAATACAGCAATTGCCTCATTTTTTCCCTACCTGTAGGGCAAGTGCTGACTTTCAGCAATCCACAAATATAAGAAATTTCATACTGAAAGAAGAGTTTCAAAATAAAATCTAATTTCATAGATTTAAATTTCCATCACAATTCTAGCACATTTGGAAGATGTTTTGTCTTCTATTCTAATTATTTCATGTGAAAATCCTATTAATATTTACTACTCTTCTTTTCCAGCTATGTAGAATGGGATAAAATAAGAATAAATTCCTCTATATTAAAATATGTGGGGATATTCATACAATATGGAGTTTAGATTAAGGATTAAAGCAATTATTGAAAGACTGCCTATATTTGAAACAATGATGATACTGTAATTAATTTTAATACAATTCAGAATATGTATTTTTTTTAAAATGGGACTTGGGAAGAAGAACAATTACATAAGATTCCTAAAGGAATCCTACCAGGATTTCATATAATAGGAACCTTGTCATATTTTTGAGAAGCTGAAATGTGTTTCTATAGGAACACAAACTACAAGTTTAAAATTCAGCCTGGTATTCAGATAGTCTGGACCATTGTACTGACCTCCTGTCATAGCCATCTGCAGCATAAAAGGTGGCACAAAGATAAAGAAGCAGCTGGGAGGGAAGAAAAGGGCTTAAATTGAAGGATCCAGTGAATTGTGAAGCAAAAGTTACATGTGATATGTAAGCAGGTATGCATAATAGATCTAAGGAATAAACATGTAAGATAACAAATAGGGGTTGATATGGTGTTGAACTTGAAGAAAGAAGAAGAATCATGTGGCAAGATATGAGGGAGGAATTGTGATGAAGTGATTCTTGTGCATGATGACTCTGAATTGACAAATTCAGTTTACAGAACAAAAGAGATAATCATTTCTGGATGCCATGAAACATTCAAGCAGATGTAGCATGCACAAAGCTAATAAGATTTGTTGCAAGGAAAGGAATAACTGCTTTAATCATTTTATATAATCATACAGTTTTGATTACTATCTTACAGTTTTAGGTAAGAGTTGAGAAATGCATGTGCCTAGACTTAGTAAAATTGCCCAGCTTGAATGTATACTGGGGTTTTTTTTCTCCAAGAATGAATCCCATCAAAAGTCTAGAATTAAATGTAATCCATTATGCCACATCTACTGGGGGCAAACATATTCCATTTCCTGTTTATATAACTAGCCTATCAGAATGAATTAATCAAAATATGTGGTAACCTCCACAGAACTATCTTCCTAATGAATATCATGCAGCATTGGAACTAGTTGCAGAATTGGACACATATTTTTATAGCATATTTTTATTTCATATTTAAAGGAACCCAAAATATGAAACAAAAAAGCCATTTTCTCCTGGCACCTCCAGGACGGCCACAGCGGAGATGAGTCGAACTGTGGGAACAGGAGGGGGAGGTAGGGATAGCTGGGGATAGAAGCCAAAATAAAATTATTTCCTCTGAGAGCCAAGGACTTATCTACCTGGTGCGAGAAGGTGGGATCTGAGACCAAGTGACCCTTGGTCACTTGGACCATGTGATGGACTGCATAGGAAGGGAAAGGAAAACTTTTAACTAAGGGGAAAGCTGAGTGGGGTTAAGAGTCAGGTTTCCCCAGATGTGCCAATATGACATTCCTAATAAATGTATACTTTGAGGAATGTGCCTACTTTGGAGTTTTGATTCCATTGGGTATGTTACTGACAAAAGCAAGTAAATTTATCAAAAAAATGAAAAAGAGAAAAAAAGTCCCATCCCAGATTGATATAAATAATGTGTCATATGTTTTATTGTGACATCTCGTTTGGGGCTATATTGGAGTGTGCTTTGATTTTACATCTGGACAAGAATCTGAATCTTTGGCAATAGGAATTTACAAGAAACTAATTTGATTTTTGATTATGTAAACAGTGCAAACCTGTTCAGTGGTGAGATTCAATTTTTTTTACTACCAGTTCTGTGTGCATGGCTTGATGGGCATGGCATGGCTTAGTGGGTGTGGCAGGAGAAGGATACTATAAAACCTCCATTCCCAACTGATCAACTGGGACTTGGGAGGCAGAGAATAGATGGGGGTGGGGCCAGTCAGAGATGGTATTTGCCGGTTCTCCGAACTACTCAAAATTTCCGCTACCAGTTCTCCAGAATTGGTCAGAACCTGCTGAATACCACCTCTGAACTGGTCTATATAACAAGGCAAAATATTTGCTACTTTCTGGAATAGTAATATATCAGTAAATTATAAGACAATTTTTGAATGGATATACATAAGACTTGTTTCATCAGAATGAATGAATTGGGCTTTTGCTTAAATTAATGAGATCATACATAGAGTACGATATTTAATTCATGAAAGAACAAAGGTTGAAAACAAAAATTGAAAACAGAACAAAGTTGTCTAACACTGAGCGTAATATGAACTTTGTACAGAAGATTGGAGTGGTCATAATGTCACAAGCAAAAACTTAACAATTTTATACTTTTTTGTTTATGAACATTCAGTACCAAACTCTGTAAATTAGCTTGGTAGTTAAATGCATGTGCTACATCAAACCAATCTTATGGACATTTACATCCAGTTTTAACTGAATGGGAAACAAGCATAGTTTATGTAAATATGCATGTATTACTAAGTATTAGATTTAGATTATGGCTTTCCTCCAGTGGTGGTTTCTTACCAGTGTTGCCACTGGTTCACTGATTGCGCGCACGTATGTTTCCCTCTCTGTGCACGCACGTACGCTGCCCCTCCCTTCTGCACATGTATTCACCTACAGGTGCGTGCCTACTGCACATGTGAATGCCGATCAGTTGAGAGGACTCTAATCCTCTCAGCTGATTGGTGCAGTTTTTTTAGTCATCAGTTCAGCCGAACTGGCAGCTAATTTGGCTGAACCAGTAGCCATTTTTTTGCTACCGGTTTCCCCAAGCAGCGGCTTTTTTTGCCACTGGTTCTCCTGAACCGGTGAGAACCGGTAGAATACTACCTCTGCTTTCCTCTTTGCTGAAGTCAGCATTTTTAGCATTCCCTTTTTCAAGCTTTCCTCATAGCAGCAATGTTGTAATTTATGTTAGGATGAGAGACAATTATTTAGCGAAAGTTATCGAATAAGTTTTCATGGTTCATTTGAACTTGGATCTCCTTAGTTATATTCTATTATCTTACCTATGCTCATAATTCCTAATAGTATTAATGAGATTTAGAAATGTTTAAGTTATGTGAGGAACATATCTAAATTATGCTAATATTTATTTCAAGGAAAGGACTTGCTGTATCCTATCTTAATGAAGATCACACAAAACTAACATTAGGTAAACTATTATATGCATATTTCTTCAATAAAAATATCCATTACCAATGACTTATTAATTGCCCTTTAATGTAAACATTGAAAACTGATCCCGATACTGATCCAGATTGGATCCTCCTGCCACATTATCCTGAGACATGTGTATTTACTTTCAAAACTGAATTAATCTATGGTTGCGCTTTTCTTTTTTCCCCAGGTTTATATACAAGTTCAGAGTGAAGAATATTATTAATATACAGTGGACAAAATGGCACCCAGAATCAGTAAACATTAGTAGATATAACAAAAGCAATATTAGACAGCATATCTTTAGATAGCATAAGTGCAGTCTGTCTGAGGAGCCATTTATCAATGGGACTAACCTGCCCAACCTGCACCAGCATAAAGTGCATTCTGTGGACCCTGCCAGTCAAGAATTTCAGATGGTAGAGTCCAGAAGAAAAGCTGGACTCTTCCACCCATGGTTCCTACCCTCTGGTATATCATGTTCCCCAAGATGAGATAGGACCCACCCTTTTGGCCTTCTGAAAGGGCTTGAAGACATGGCTGTGCCAACTGATCCAGAGCCTCAGTGGAAGTGTAGCATTCTGGATGTGGCTAATGGATTTCATAACACCTTCATCTCTTCACCATGCATTCTCTGCCTTGCTCAATTTAATTTTAACATTTTAAAATTTAAGATCCCTCTTTATTGTTTTAATATTTTATATGCATTTTATTGAATGATTGTAAGCCACCTAGAGTCGCCTTTGACAAAATGTGCAGCAAGAAGCAAATAAATAAATAAATAAATAAATAAATAAATAAATAAATAAATAATAAATGCATGCATGCATGCATACATACATACATAACCAGAGGTGGTATTCACAGGTTCTGACCAATTCTGGAGAACTTGTGGTAATCTTCCCCCCGGGAGTGGGTGGGAATGGAGATTTTAACAGTATCCTTCCTCTGCCACACCCATCAAGCCACACCATGCCCACAGAACCGGTAGTAAAAAAATTTGAATCCTACCACTGATACATACATACATACATACATACATACATACATACATACATACATACATACATACATACCACAATTGAATAAGCTAGAAGCCAAACACTGCCAGGGAAAGCAATAAGCGAGAAAGGCACAGAATACACAAGAGGACAAAATAAGTATCTTTGTCAAACGTACTCTTTATACAGAGAAAGAAGCAAGTTAGAAATAAATACATGTGATCAAGGAGAATGCTGAATGCTGAAATTTTCTTAAATCTGTCAGTTTGTTGTAATAATATAAACAGGAAATGACAAAGTGCTTGCTTGTATGTCATTTGTATATTTTTCATGACAATCAATAAAACTTCAAAGCAGTCTTCTGAAAATTCATTAAAACATTTCTGAAAGCCTCTATGAAAGTCATTTGAAGGACATAATCTTGTTCTTTTTCTGTTCCTTTTTCTTTATCCTTATAGAGAATGGAAAATTTCTTACGCGTTGCATTTGTACTAAAGTAGCAAACTGAACCTGAGACCACTGAAGCACAAACAACACAATTGAATAAGCTAGAAGCCAAAGACTGGCAGGAAAGTGAGAAAAGCACAGGATACACAAGAGGACAAAACAAGCATCTTTGTCAAATGTATGGTCTTAATACAGAGACAGAAGAAATGTTTAACATTGCTCACTTCTAATGTTTGCATTTACGGACACATGGAAGAAAAATGCCTTTTTTGGCAAAAGAAAATTAAAAGTAAATATGAATTATTTTTATTGGAATGCAGACAAGAAATTATATCAAAGATCAACAATAAGTGCAGCTTTCCCTAGAAAAGGGATATCTTTACTGCTTGTTAATTTTCTTCATGCCATTCCTTTGTTTCTCAGTTTTGGCAGGAAAGCTCTAAGGTCTTAAATGGCAAATGACAATGGGTTACGATCAATGCTTATAGACCAGACAGCTAATCTGAACTTCACCAAAAGTCAATATTTAGCTTTACCTTATCAGTGGAGAAATGTCAAACGTAGATGTAGACAGGCACAAATTTCCAACTGACTTTCTCTCACTCATGCTTCTGTGTTCAAAGCTGCACAGAAGAGTTTTGGCATCAGATAAGACAAAACTACCTTTGAAAGAAAAAGAAATGCAACACATGACTAAATTTGCAACTGCACATGTAGTAGTTTATGCGGCAAAACCAACAAGAAATTCATTCTAATTTCTCCTCACACATTCTGTTGGTTACTTTCCTATCTGCATGATGCTTTCAAATGATAGTTAAATGCTGCAGACAGCTTTTAAGAGATAAGACTATTTTCTTTGTGAGGAAATGTAATGTTTGTTGTATCCCCAAAACAATAGGTAGAGTGTTGAATGCCAGAGGTGCAATCCAGAGTGGATCATATGTGTTAGCAGTGTTACTTGATGCATCTTAGAAATTATACAATTGTTCTTTTAATTTAATTTATTTTTGAATTGTCAAGGACAGCACTTTCCAAGATTATAGCCATATACTTTCCTCTACAACAATGAAAGTGAAACTTTGTAATACGAGGTTTCTGCTTTCTTTAAAAGTTTTTGCAACATAAAAAACCTAATGAGAAAAACATTACAAACAGCCAGACAGTAACAATAGTTGTTAGGCATATCCTGCAGAAACATTTATAAATCTTAATAGACTTCTCCCTTGCTATCATAATACAAACAACTATTGGTATAACCGTAAATGGTCCTGATTAATTTTGCTACAATATTTGTATTGTATTGTGGCTGGGCTTGGCTACAATTTATAGTTCAAAAGACCAGGATAAGTACAGCATCATAAGGCTGGGGGTAACATTAGGTTATCTGGCTATTTCCCAAGAGCACTAACTCATTGCATAAGTCTTTAAAATGGGATAATAACAAGTAAACATTCAAAATAATAGTTTCCTTTGATAAATATTCTAATGTAGAACCATAAAGCAAATTCTCTATCAGCAATATATTTCAAGTATTTTTATGCTACTTCTCATTTACAGAGGTTATTGAGGCAATTGTCTGACAGCTTGAAGGCTAAATGTTTCTTATGTTAAATAGCAATAGCAATAGCACTTTAGATTTATATACCGCTTATCAGTGCTTTTTACAGCCCTCTCTAAGCGGTTCACAGAGTCAGTGTCAGCATATTGCCCCCACAATTTGGGTCCTCAGATTGAAGTTACATTTTTATCCAAGGTAGAAAGTGAGTTGTGATAAATAAAAATATGTATTCATCCTGATTTTACTATCTTACCTCTACATTGAAAATGTAAAATGATTAATTCTGCCGGAAGAAGGATTAAAAATAAAAGAATTTATACATTGGAATGAAGCGTTTTTTAAAGGACAGCTAAAAACCCAGTATCAGTTTCCTTTTCCCATAGAGAATGTACACATTCTTGAACTGTGAAGTCAGTTTCTAAGACATCATGTCAAACTCAGTGAATGAAAGGTATGAGATTGCGGCCATCATGTTTGACTTCAGCCTTATCCATGGAACTCCCAGAAATTTTCTCACCAGGCAATTCAGTACAGTACTCAGTGGTGGTGGTGGTGGTGGGGGGGGATCTCCAACTGCTAAAGTCTATGTCATGTCAATTTCATTAATGGTCCAATAAAAGCAGTATTCGGGGATCCAATCAACAGCTTCCTATTATATGTAGGATATATAATATTACAGTAGCATCATATTGCTGTCCTCAGTTTCTTAGGGTCAAGAAAATAAGCTGGCAACATAGTTCCACACAGTTGGTTACACATAAGAGTTTCTGTACCCATCACTTAATAAACACAACAGAGATCTTAATCAGATACCCTCTATATGTTTTGGATTATATACCGTACTTTTCAGAGTATAAGATGCACTTTTTCTACCCTCAAAAGTAGGTGAAAATTTGGGTGCGTCTTATACACCGGATGTTGCAGAAGCCGCACCCACCAGTAATTTACCTCTTTGTAGCAAACAGCAAAAAGCCTGTTGCAGCTTCAGTACAGCCTAATTAGCATAAGCAGCTGATGGTTGTTTGCATCCGGCTCCGAACATCAGCTGTTTCAGAGTGCAGGGATTGCCAATAGTCTATAGTAGGGGTGGCGAACACGCGGCTCTCGAGCCGCATGCGGCTCCTGGCCGACATGAATGCGGCTCTTTGCCATTCCGGCAGGTTTTTGTAGTCCGGACTATGTGGTCCGTTTCGACCAATCGCGCGGTAGCACTTCCGGGTTTTCGTGGCTCTCCGACTCCCACAGTTTCAAATTGCGGCTCTTTGTGGCGAACGTGTTCGCCACCCCTGGTCTATAGCAATCCTTGTAGCCTGAAACAGGTGGAGCCACGTGCTAATGAGGCTGTGTTGGGAAAGTGAAACTGAAAGTCTGTTTCTGCTTGCTTGAGGCAGAAGCTGATATTTTTTCTTGTTTTCCTCCCCCAAAAGTTAGGTGCGTCTTATATTCCAGTGCGTCTTATATTCCAGTGCGTCTTATAGTCCAAAAAATACGGTATTTGCTTTCGTGACTGAGGTGGTATATAAATTGATAATGAATGAATGAATGAATGAATGAATGAATGAATAGATTTCTTAAAGATCAAACTCCTGTTCCTTGGCAACCATTAGTGGTGGCTTAGCTGCTGCCATGCAAAATGCTAAGCAACATACTCCTCACATTCTTGGATTGCAGGACAAAAATAAGGTTGTTAAGTTACAAAGAAAAATGTTTTATGGAGCGCTCCCTAAAGCGGAAAAGCTGGACAATTATGTTCTGTCACAGAACTCTGTGGCTTGCTTACCGTAAAAATTGGATGCTACATGAATGAGCTTTCATGGCAGAAACTCAAGGAATTCTGGCTAATGGCCTTTGCCCATGTTGAGAGGGGAAAAGTTGGGCTTACACTCCTTTTTCAACAGGGACCAAAGGGTGCCATTGGAGCATGAGAGGACTGTTTATAGCTTTAAGGCTAGAAAGACAAGTAAAATAAATTGAGTCATTCTGTCTTGCGTTAGTCAGCATTTCTGCCTTAAATTTCTTCCTCCTGAGTGGCACATTCCCCTTTCGCTGCCTGATATCTCTTCTCCATAACCATACATTTCTCCATCTACATGTGTCAGCTGGGGAATTCTGGGAGTTGAAGTCCGCCTAGCTTAAAGTTGTTGAGATGGAGGAATGCTGACATAAATACCGTACTTTTCGGAGTATAAGACGCACTTTTTCTACCCCCAAAAAGTGGGTGAAAATTTGGGTGCGTCTTATAC
>JAOYMU010000077.1:18696097-18707577 GCA_025802295.1 Psammodynastes pulverulentus
CCAGAACCTTAAAGCGAACCCGGAAACTCACCGGCAGCCAGTGCAGCTCACGTAGGAGAGGGGTCACGGGGGCAAACTGTGATGCCCCCGTAACCACCCGCGCGACCGCATTCTGCACTAGCTGAAGTCTCCGGGTGCTCTTCATAGGGAGCCCCATGTAGAGAGCGTTACAGTAGTCCAGTCGGTTCATGTAATAAGCAACTTATTTGAAATGAACAGATACTTTCATCCAGTCTTGAGTTTTGAATGCCCCTAAAATATTTTCTATATTTGTTTATCAATTTCTCATCCATCTTTTTACATCATATAACATATTAAGTCTTTCCCTGGATCACATTTATGCAGAATATAGACCTTTTTCACGAAACTCCTATTATTATCTACTACATATTACTATACTATACTGTACTACCTGATACAACCAATTGATTCCTATTCATTCACCTATATAAACAGAACAATATGCACACACACATGTATATAACAGGTGTGTCTTATGTGTATTTAACCCTTTCATTCATAATTGAATTTACACTTGCAGTTTTCTGAATGTATTAATTCCCTATACTTTACAACTTTACACTTGTATAAAAATATTAATGAACATCTACTAATTCATATGTGTATTTATTATCCATAAAACTTTTATATAGAATTAATAATCAGTTGCTACAAATAGACAGGTGTAGGTATTATTGATCACAGTTTCCAACATATTCTTATAGGCAAATATTTTAATAAGGTAGGAAAGTATGATGCTCAATTAGAACTCAGAGAGGTTATTTAATTCAACCTTGTGTATTCTGATAAATAGATCTGCTTTTTTCTGTAGAATCTTGCCAATTAGTTTCAAAGAGCCAAGGGGCAATTAGAAAACTGAAAGTATATAAATATTCCCAAAACACTTAGCATTTTTTCTTCTTGAATTTTCATAATTCCTATTAGAATTTTAACACACAACAAACTGACTTTCAACTTCTTTTGCTAAAGGCACACATGCAAGCACACACTCACAAACACATACTTATCATACTTTTCTCTTTCAAGGTGCAAAATATAGAGTAAGAAATAGTAAATAAAAGAAATTAAACGGGGCGAGGCATGGAAGCAACATAGCCAGAGAACAGTTCTAACTCCCCTTTATTGTTCCATTTTTTCCCCAAACATCCCCACATTTACTACAAGTCCTGGGCAAAAGCTCTCACATGTACCTTTGACAGCCTCTGGCTGCAAGTAGTCCAGCAGGCAAAGTTAGCAAGGCAGCAACCAAGGCAAGAAGTCCAATAAGCAAAGTTAGCGAGGCAGGCAAACCGGGCAAGGCACATAAGGCAAAGCACAGCAAAATCCAGACGTCAGCAACTGCACGTCAAGCTCCACAGATTCAATGCTTGTTCCTGACAAACATCCCCTCCCAACAGTGTCTCCTTAAGTGTCAGTCCCTGGGTGAGCCTTGTGAAGAGGGGCAGGGCACTCTCCTCCTGAGTTGTTGGGCTGGCCTGTGCTGCTCCCACCTCTTCTCCACTGTCCTGGCTTGGGGACCAGGAGGGGGCAGTTCTTGCTCATCTCTGGAGCTCCATTGCTCCTCTGGTCCACTGCCTGCCCTCTCTTTCCCCCCCTCTCTCGGTCATCCTGCACTCGTTCTTTCTTGCTGGCAATCCTTGAGGGATCCGAGGCTGTCTTGTCCTGCTGGGGGATCCAGGCTGCATTGTCCTGCTCCTCTGGTAATTCCTCCAGAGACAACGAGGCTGTTTCCTCTTCCTCCATCAGTTGTAGCTCCGGCTCATCCTCCTCCACGGATTCAGGCTCCGACAGGGCCATGGCAATATTTCTAGAGCAGCAAGGCTAAATTTGACTACATCATTGCTAGAAGATGGGAGATAAATTAGTGGCCATATCTCCCTGGGAATTCTTTTACAAGGGGCTGAATTAATACAACATCAATAACTACTGTAGGAAGTCTATTGAAATCAGACAGCGCAAATGCTCTGCAGTGCTTATTAAGAATTGACAATCAGCAGCTAGCCTGATGGTAAGACAATCTCCAAGACTTATGTAGCCTTAGTGCTAAATTGAGATCTTGGTTCTATCCATCTGTTTATGCCGCCTAGAACCTTGTTGGCTTTTTTGGCAGCTACAACTGGCTCATATTTAAATGACTGTCCACTAAGACTCTGAGATCCCTCTCATAGTTACTATTATTGAGCAAGGTACCACATATACTGTACCTGTGCATTTTGCTTTTCACCATTTAATTTATTTATTTTTTTCTCTCCAAATGCCTGGATGAAAACCCAGGTCTTGGTGGGTTCTTCGAAACACCAGCAGAATCTGGATCTCAGTGGACACTTCATTCAAGAGACACTGCTACAGAGTAGGCACTTTTCTGGATTCCCAAAACATGGCACTGTTGAATGGAAAGAATCTAGACCGTACAAATCCTGCCACTTTCAACGGGGGAAGGGGAGGGGGTGATGGAGAGTTTTAAAGGAAACTCTTGAAAAGTTTTTTTAAAAAATAGAGGAATGGAAGTGTCAAATAGATGGTTGTGAGGGGTATATTTTAAATATACAAGGAATCCTGTTTGCCATTTTTATTTCCTCAGAGTATTTCCATAGGTGAACAGATTGTATGTTAAAACGAGTTTCTTTTTCTTAATTCTATTTCTTTCTTTTCTTGATTTGTGTTTTTCTTTCTTAGGACTTTTTATTCTTTTGGGTTTTTTTTTTTCCTGAGATTAAT
Organism: Psammodynastes pulverulentus; assembly: GCA_025802295.1. NCBI lineage: Eukaryota > Metazoa > Chordata > Lepidosauria > Squamata > Psammodynastidae > Psammodynastes > Psammodynastes pulverulentus. The sequence goes on from JAOYMU010000077.1 coordinate 18,698,837, forward strand.
TTCTATTTGCTTTTACTATTGTATTTAAAATATTTAATAAAATAAAAAAAAATCAAATAATAGGTAAAATATATATATATTTAACCCCAAAAATATTTTCAACCTCAAAGCAATCTTTTTGAGATTTTCAGAATTAAAATAGGTGAACTCCAAGATTTCTATTTTGAAATTGGAATAAAACCATCTTTTCTAGTATGGTTATTTCAAGATTTCTAGTCATCACCACAAAATATCATTTTAACATTAAAATGGGGCCTTTGGAATTTAAAACATGCCATGCCATGAGACTTTTATTTTTAGAATACAATTTTTAAACCATTTTAAAGCAAACCCAGACTTTCAAATTGAAAAAAAAATGATTTTGTTTCAACCTCAGAATAAACCTTAACTACAAACCTTTAAAAAAGATATTATATATATATCTGCTGGTATTTTAAAATTCAGGGAGGCCAGTATAGATCTACGAGCTTATTAGCTCTCATCAGCTGGACATACTTTTATGGGATTTGAACCTGGGTCACCTGCATCGTAGGCAGTTGTATTAACCTCTAGGCCTCTGTGTGTGTGTGTGTGTGTGTGTGTGTGTGTGTGTGTGTGCACCCGCGCGCACGCACACACACGTGCATATACACAGACATACACATACTGCTGAAGTTTGTGAGTCATGAGTAAATCTAGAAAAAGTTGCTGAAAAGAATTGTGGGCAAGAATCAGAAAAGCAAGCTGAAAATCAGAAGAAAAAGAAACAGTTATGGATGTGTCAATCCAAGCAAAAGGCCATAGGAGGAGTTGAAGAAGATGCAAGAAAATAGGATCAAAGATTTTACCAACAGAGAAAAAGACAGCTGCCATTCTGACTCTTAGAGTCAATATCTTCCTTAGCGTTAAATTACAAAAGAGGTAGAGTTAGGAATAGAATATTACACAAATGCATTAAATTCAAGAGAGTACAGTTTGATGTACTGGTGAAAGTACCAGGCTAGAAACTGGCAGATTGTGACTTCTAGACACACATTAGGTATGAAACCAGTCACCATTGGGCCAGTCACCCTCTCTCAGCCTTAGGAAGATGGTAGTCACTAGTCACCATACATACTAAGAAAATATCTCACTTCTGAGTGATCTATGATTTCCTAAATCTTGAGTCCTCTGCCAGAAGCCTGTGAGTTTAAGGATTCTGCGCAGTATCTTAGCTGTTCCTGGCACTGCACTTTTTCTGGACAGAGAACTCTGATGTCCTTCCTGAGATCCATTGGAGTCTCTCTCACAGCTTAGAAATCACATCCTCAAGTGCTTCTACCACCACTGGAACCATTTTGGCTTTTAATGGCCATCCTCTCTAGTATCTCCTTCAGGCTCTGGTACTTCTCCAGCTTCTCATATTTCATCTTTTTTACATTGCTGCCACTTGGCACTACTACATGTCTTCTGGTGCTTGTCTACTACCACACTGTCTAGTTGATTGACCTATCTGGATCTAGAAGTCCCATTGAGAATCCTAATTTCTCAATGACTTTCTGTGGAGTCTGTGTCTGGATTTGTAAGAGTCTGAAAGTGCGGAATCTGGAACAACAGGGCAGTGGAAGTCCATTGCTTTAAGCATTTGACATTGTAAACAAGGAGACTCTGTGAATCATCCAGATATATTATGGATATACGTGTGTGTGTGCGTGCGTGCGTGCGTGCATGTATGTATGTGTTTGTATCAAATCAGCGTTGATTCCTGACAAGATCCTGCAAATATCTTGGCAGGATTTTATAATACCTTCTTCTACTTCCTTCTTCCTAGGGCTAAAAGAGAATGAATGGCCAAGGTAACCCCGCTGACTTTGTGCCTAAGGTAGTACTAACACTCATGATCTCCTGATTTCTAGCCTTAATTATTACACCAAATTTGGTCTATATTGTGCTATGTTGGTTAAAAGTCATGGGAGTATTGCATTCCCCACCAAACAGTTGAGGTTTAATGACTTAGTCTTAAAAGAAGTTTAATAATATAGTCATTAACTTTCAGCTTAACCTTGGAACTTCAATGGAAGAGTTTGGTATCAAAAAAGTCAAAATGGCAGCTGTGGCCTTGGAATTGAAGCTCAAACCTCTTTTACATGAATTTGCAGCCCAGACTTAATTTATTTCCCAAGGAATTTCACAATGCTGTTGTGAGATTAAAAGGGGCGGAAAAGGCAACATATGCCATCTGGACTAAAGTGCAATATAAAGCTAATATGTTGTTGCATTATGAAATGACATTGTTGCTATATAGCAGGGGCTGGATCCTGGTTGTGGGGTGCTGAGATATGGTCCATAGGGCCGGCCTGCAAATAGCAAAGGACTAGCCCATGGCAGGATGCTGCAGGAGGCCATCCAAGCCAAAAATGGGGCACACAGATATTGCCTGGGCACCCCATGCACTGTTTTGGCTGGCAGGGTGCTGCAGGAGGCCATCCATCCCATCTCTCCACAAGCTTGCCCACAGAGGACAACTACATTGCTGATCCGGCCCTCCAAGAAATCCAGTTTGACACCCCAACCATATAAGTAGCAATAGATTTTTTTTTTTATGAGAAGAATTCTTACTTTTTTCATGTAAATTAAGAATAGTATTTCTCACATTTTTCTGGATTTTTCTATTATTATTTTTTTACATTAAGATTAACCCCAATGTGGTCAATACTAGAATCACTTTGCTTATTTGGAGAAATGGAAGAAACCAGAGCTTCTCTCCATCCATGTACGTATGGATACAGGTGTGGAAATATAAAACATCAAGCCATATTAATTTTACTAGAAAGAGCTGGAATAATACAGACAGGAATAAGCTATACATCACAGAGTCCTTTTGCTTAAGCAACATCTTTTTTGGTAGGATAAGAAATGTGAGTGATCTCTCTTCAACAGTATTTTAATGGCTTGCTAATAGGTATCGAAAAATAGCTTAGCTGGAGACTCCCTCAGCATGTCTGAGACTATAAGGTGTACTTTTAAAAATGCAGGTTTTCAATGTAATCTCAAAAGAATCTTTCTTCATAATAGTCTTCCTTGATTTAAAGACAATAAAAGATATCTTTCACTGTGCACAAGGTGGTTTCCAGGCTATCACTGTACAGCATGCAGTGATATTTTATAAGGTGAAGGTGAATAAGTGTGCTAATGATTCTTACAGAGCTTGATAAGAAAAGAAATTCACTGCTGATGTAACAGGAAGGTGCATCTTGAAAATTTCCTCTAGCATCTTTTCAAATAGCAACTGAAATTTCTTTTTAGTAATAGTTCTGGGGAGTTTCTCTCGTGCACTTGAACATTTCTTTTTCATTTATTGCTGCAGATAAATTTTAGTTTACTTTAGTGATACATAACTAATTATGTACAACCAGACATAAGAACAGTTTTTTCCCGAATGCTATCACTCTGCTAAACAAATAATAATTCCCAAGTCTGCATTATTATTACTATTACTATTAATCTTCTCATCTTCCTTTCACCCATCTCCTCTCACTTATGACTATGTGAATGTAACTTTGTTGTTTGCATCCTTACGATTTTTTATTGACTTATCACCCTTCCTTTCACCCACCTCCTACTAGTTTTTTTTTGCTTTTTAGATTTTTTTATTGACTGTTTACTAGTATGATTTGAAAGGCCCTAGCTTATTATTATATTTCCTAGTATGATGTGATTGCTTATTTGTACCATATGACTACTACTAAGTTTTATTCATATGATTCTTGACATATGTATCTTTTCTTTGTATGAACACAGAAAGCATATTCACCAAAACAAATTCCTTGTGTGTCCAATCACACTTGGCCAATAAAAAATTATATTCTATTCTAATTAAGCTTAAACACCATCCTAATTGTGTCTACAATTTTACATTGGCTTGCATCTTGATATTAAAGTCAAAGGAATTATTTATGTATCCTGCTACTGGAACTTATCATCTGATGCCCTCTAGATGTTTTGAACTTTAGTTCCAGCCAGAAATGCCATTGAGAAGGAATTACGAAAGTTGCTTTTTCCTATTGAAACATGACTCCTTATCTAAGTCAAAGAGAAGTAATGTATGGCTCTATGGATGCTCAATAACTTCAGTTCTTATCTATAGGGAAAGGAAGAGGACCTTGCTGGACATACGTAGGGATCATTACCTAGGTAAAGGGAGGTAAAACTTTTTTTAAAATTCAGAATAACAGGATAACATTCAGAATCAGTTCAGGTAGATGCTTCCCCAAACCATAAGAAGAAGGATATTACCTAGACTATCCAATTTGATTGTTATAGTTTGACTGAGTGGTATCATAGATAGAGATTTTCAACATTATTATTATAGTATAGTAATAGTGCAATGAAGATATTTCTCTCAAGTCCAGCTTTTCATATTGCCATTCCAATGAAAATAGATTAACTACTATTTTCGGTTTTTAAAAAAATTTATAGACCTGGAATATATTTGTCAGACAAAATGCTAAACAGCATTAAAAATTTTTCTGAAAGTTTAAGAGAAGAGCACATGCCTGAATGCTTGAAGTCACATTTAAGATTACTTGCATATGTTAGCATTGATACAACTAACTGTAATCTTTAGTGTTGCACATATTCATGGGAATTCAATCTCTAAGCACAGACTATCTACTATAGTCATTTAAAACCATTGTCATATATAAATTTTATACTACATATGTCTGTATATTATATCACTATTCCCATATTAAGTGTAATACAACAATTTGTCACAGGAATTGAATACTTACAAGGAATCATACAATTGAGTATGAAACTTTGATAATTAACCATAAAATCAAACTGTGTGTCAACATGTGTACATTCATAGTTATTTATTAAGAAAATCACCACATACGGCTTTACTGGTAATCTGCAAAACTTCAGCAGAGTCAGATCTGCAAAGTTGTGTTATTATAACCAATAAAAGTTGAGTGTTCCCGTGAAGTTGATTTTCTAGTCTTGTCTACCAGACTGAGTGGCTGCCACTCTCAGATTTAGCTTCCACTGAGAACATCTAAAGAACCATAGGTTGCCCATCCCTAATTTAAATGGTCTTTGCCAACAAGAAGTGGGTCTTAACTACAGATGCAGATTTTGATAGTCCATGGATTCTAAAATTGTATTAGAGGACTGTTTATTTATTATATTTATATAACAATTTTTTGACCTAAAAGACTGTGGATATATACATTGGAGAGTCTTATAACCTACTCCTGATTTTCCTCATTCAGTGTACTGCAGTGCAGCTACTTTAGACTGGTAACTAGCTCATTCCAACTGGATAAAAGTAGTCTTGCATTTTGTTAGTTGTAGCTTCCTGTTTTGATTACAACAATCAACTTTTCACAAGGATACTTTTGAAAAGTATCTAGAAAGTGTATACATAACAAACAGCTTTTTATGTGAAGCTTTTCTTCAAAGTATGGTAGGCTGGATGGCAGACTACAATTTATGGCAGATGATTTTTTTGACTGAATAAACAATTGCACACTCCATCTATGAGTCATATCTCTCTGCATATGATTTTTTGATATTAGCTAAGACCTTTCAATAATCCAAGATCTTTTTAAAAAAATCTGGCACCTATTAATCTTGCTAAGCTGATCCCTTTTCTTAGAATTATTCTTGTTTTTATTTAATGTTAAATTTATTGTCTTGGCTTTTAAATAATATTTTGTGCATTTTTAAAGCAATTTGTAATGAGCAATCTAAAAATAAATTAAGAATAAATATTAAAAAATTGAAAATTCTGCAAGATATCCTTTTAAAAATGACTTGCAGAGTGATGAGCAACATGTTACAGTTCTTTGGTGTGTCTTTCAGGGTCCCACAACTGAGATCACAGATGGAGGTGAAACATATTAGAGCCATCCTGTGAGTGAGGTGGGCAGTCTCTTAATTTGATCAATGAAACAAAATAAAATAAAGCGGATTAAAAAAAGCTTGAAAATGGCTGTAAAATGTTTTTCTGGAGGCTTATTTTACAAGAATGCTAATGACTATGAGAGTTGTGGCAGACTAAAGCTTCTGCTTCATTTAATACAAGAGGGGAATAATAATTGGCTGGCTCATTCACTTACAGGATAACAAAAGCAAAGTGGAACTCTAAAGATTTTTTCCAACTCCTTTTCCCAGGGACTTGAGAAGGCTTAAACAGCCATTCCTTCACCGGAAGTCATTAGGAAGAGAAGACAACAACCAAGGCAAGACTTTCTAGGCTCAGTGCCCTCCCCACCACCAAATAATTTTCACAAAAATTCTAGTAAGCAGGGTAGCTATAAAAGCGCTATTACTTGGATAAATCAATAAAGCTGCACTGATACTTACAAAACATTCTGTTTAAATATTGTGGCCTTGCTTAGGAAATCTTCACTTAAAATATAAAAATTCTAATGGAATCCACTTAAAATATAGTAATACCAGTGAAAATATCTTCTAAACATGAACACACATGTTTAGATGATACTCAAAGTCTTTGTAAAAAAGTGGAGCTTGATATTTTGGACAGCAAATTTGGAGGTGCTCACTTTGAAAACCACCCTATGAATACGTAGCCCTTTATTTTAGAAAAATTTAACAGCTGCGAAATAGTCTGGAGTTTAGTTGAATCTACTGTAACTTATTTATATGCTACTTTTCTATGTGAAGCAATACCCACAAGCAGTCACAATTGCCATATCATATTTGAGAATAATTCAGTTATGAATTGATTACAGAACAAACCACTGAACTCAAAAAGGCTGACCACATTTCTGTTATACCAACTGTATAAATCAAGATTCAAAGAAAGTTATTTGGCTTTGTATATTTTTTTTTCAGTCTCTTTGTGCATGAGAATAAACAAACTCTGGAAGCTCACATTTAGCTATAGTTTTCTTTTATCTCAGAACTGATTTTCAAGGAAATCAAGAAAATAATCACGGTTTAAATCTGCCACAAGACTTTTGTTGTCTTTGAAGCCATTTTCTTTCTAGCCTGAGCATGATGGCTCTACTTCAAAGTTATTCATCCAAGGAAAGTGACTTGCATCCTATAGTTGCCAGATGTCCCGCTTTCCCAAGTGGGACATAAAAGACCGGGGGGGCGCATGCACAGAAAGGTGGGGGTGAGCGCACGTGCGCCTGCGCACAAGCGTGGGGCAAGCGTGGCGGAAGCACACGCATGCGTAGAAGGGGGCGAGCATGGTGGAAGTGCACACATGTGCAGAAGGGTGGGGCAAGCATGGGGAAGCGCGTGCATGCGCAGAAGGGTGGGGGAGTTTAGGGGAAATTTTATTTATTTATTTATTTTGAAAAATCGGGACTTTTAGACCACGTCTCGGGACACGGGACAGATTCCCAAAAAGCGGGACTGTCCCGCAAAAATCGGGATGTCTGGTCACCTTATGTTAGTTCCCTCTATATTTAAAATACTTCTAACTCTCAGGCCTCTACAGGCAGATCTATCGCACAGTTAGTTCAATGTTCAGCCTGCTAATGGGGTTAATGCTTAGAAACAAATTATTTTCCTTTATTGCTTGTTTTAATATCGGGTCCAGCATTTCTTTATCACAATATTTTTTTCCCAGAATTTCTCTTAATCCCTAAGCATCCTGTTTCCGGATCTCTTGCCCCCGGTAAATGCAATATGAAGCTGAACTTTCCCCAGGAATGATTGCTCAGACTGAAATGCTTCGTGCATTTTGTTCCCAATGCCCTTCTCATGCTGTCTTTCATGTGCTCATTTCTCTGCATTTGCCTTCTTCACTGCACAATACTTGTTTCTTGTGCTAACAACCCTTTCTCTTTAACCAAGACAAAAGTCATTTGCACCGGAGGGGCTTCGTTCCTTGTATAGAAGCTGATTGGATTGACAGTTGATTCTTTCTCTGGCACAAGACGGGGTCTTACAGCACAATTGAGGGTTGATTTAAGGATACAACAAGAATGGAATGGATGAAAATCCCAATTCTGTTCCCTAACTTTGCCCTTAAACCAAATTGGTATTCAAGCTGGAACTCTGTACTTAGAAACAGACTTAGAAATGATATCACACAATACCTAATTTTGAAATACTGGCTTTATTTTGTGGATGAAAGGGCAAAGCCTGTCTGTCAAAATGGGGTGGGGGAGGGAAGATAACTTCAGGCTTTCAGTGTTTCTATTATAAGCTTAAGAGGAAGAATTTAATTAACGGCTCAAGAGGGGGATAGTTTTTGCTAGAATGCTTTCTAACAGATTCCGGTACTTAGGACTCTTGCAAAATAGCAAGAGTATCAGTTTCATCAATATTAAATGAAGGAACTAAGGGCAGCTTGGATGCTTGATCAGACCAAACCAAACATGTAATATACTCTGTAAAGACAGAAGGATAGTCACATGCAAAGTATAGTGTACATCTGTTGTGTTGATGGATTGTGATGTCTCTTCTATGATTTGGCAGGCTTAGCTCAAGTTCAACCTGCACAATCTCTCAGTCTGTTGCTGATTTGTATTTAAAGTGTGAGTAGAATCTGGCTCTGTATGTAGAAAAGTGGAGCTGAACATTTTTGTTACCTTTTTAGGTATTTTAAAAAAGTAATTCAACTTGGCATGTCTGTTACTAACCATTGTTTTTGCAATCTACAAAAGATTAATGATCACTTGAGAAATATTCAAGGGGAGTTCACTCAGTCATTTAAGGCAGTGGTGGAATTCAAAATTTGTTACTACAGGTTCTGTGGGCGTGGCTTATTTGGTGGGCGTGGCTTGGCAGCCATG
>JAOYMU010000077.1:18791336-18803176 GCA_025802295.1 Psammodynastes pulverulentus
ATAGCGCGCGATTGGTCGAGACGCGTCACGTGACGCGGACTCGAAAAAGGTGCCGGAACGCAGTACCACTGCGTTCCAGCAGAAAAAAAGCCCTGGGTTTGGGAGGAAACCATGCCGCATATCTCCATCATCTCCATATCAGCTACACTAACAACAACCAAGCCTCTTATAACTGACCCTTTGGGCCCACCGCCTCTGGTGATTACTCAAAATGATGTGCATGGCCTATTTCACAACAAAAACCTGGAAAAGCACCAGGCCCAGACAAGATAACTCCTTCTTGCTTGAAAGTTTGTGCTGACCATCTTCACACGCATCTTTAATAAATCAATAGAAAAGTGCTATGTTCCTTCTTGCTTCAAACATTCTACTGTCATCCCAGTGCCGAAGGAATTCCATCAAGGAACTGAATGACTACACATCAGTTGCTCTGACATGCTTAGTTATGAAAACTTTTGAAAGGCTAGTGCTGGCCCATGTGAAAACCATTATGGATCCGCGGTTAGACCCTTTGCAATTTGCCTACAAAGCAAATAGATCAGCAGATGATGCTGTCAATATGGCTCTGCACTATATCCTACAACATCTTGAATCTCCAAAGACCTAAGCAAGGGTCCTTTTGGTAGGCTTCAGCTCGCCATTCAATACAATCATTCCAGATATTACTCTAGCTAAACTAAACCAGTTAGCTGTGTCTAACCACACTTATAAGGGGATCATAAGTTTTCTAACAGACAGGAAGCAGCAGGTGAAGCTAGGAAGAGTCACATCAGATACCTGTACCATTAGCACAGCCCACCCACCTCCCGGGGCTGTGTACTTTCTACACTTCTCTTTTCTCTCTATACCAATGACTGTGTCTCAAAGGATCCCTCTGTTAAAATACTGAAGTTTGCAGATGATACAACAGGATTGGCCAACAAATCTGCATACAGACAGAACAACTAGCCTTGTGGTGTGGCTGGAACAGACACTTAAAACTATTGAAATGATAGTAGATTTTAGGAGAAGCCTTCCTATACTACCGCTACTCACAGTACTAGACAACACAATAGCAACCATAGAGACCTTAAATTTCTAGGCTCCATCATATCTCAAGACCAAAAATGGACATCAAATACATTATTTAAAAAACACAACAAAGAATGTTCTTCCTGCACGAACTCAGAAAGCTCAGGCTGCCCAAGGAGCTGCTGATACAATTCTACAGAGGGATTATTGAGTCTATCATTTGCACCTCTATAACTGTCTGGTTTGGCACTTCAACAAATTAAAACAAACAGACTTCAATGGATAATTAGAACTACAGGAAAAACAATTGCTACCAATCTGCCTTTCGTTGCAGACCTGTATACCACAAGAGCCGAAAAGAGGGTTGTGAAAATATCTACATCCTGGACATAAACTGTTTCAACTTCTATTCTCAAAATGACGCTATAGGGCACTGCACACCAGATCAATTAGACACAAGAACAGGTTTTTTCCCAAATGCCATCACTCTGCTAAATAACTAATTTCTACAACACTGTCAAATTATCTAGAAAGACAGTATTACCATCATTATTTTCATCTCCATCTTATCTTATGACTATACCTTTGTTGCTTGTATCTTACGATTTATATTGTTTACTTAGCACCCTAGTATTATTTATGTTGATTGCTTATTTAGTATCCAAGACTATCATTAAGTGTTGTATCTAATGTTTTATGATAAATGTATTTTACATTGAGTATAATAATGATCTATTACTATTTTTATATGTACACTGGGAGCTTATGCACCAGAGACAAATTCCTTGTGTGTCTAATCATACTTGGGCAATAATGAATACTAGTCTATCCTATAAAGATCAGTAAAAGAAGAATGCTCTATGCAATTTGTTTATTTAAATTGTTTACTTAGAATATATGGCTGCCTATCTCACATAATGATCCTAAGTGGTTCACAACAACCAATAAAACAAGCTAAAACTGAACAGCTTTTCCCATCACGTATCACATTAATTCTAACTCTAATCCAGATTTTCATGGCTTTGTGAAAGGTTAAAGGGCCAGTGGCCACTCAAATCTTTGGTGGGAGGCTACTGCAAAGGGCGGGGTAGCTACAGATAATGCACACTTCTGAGGCCTTATTAGATGACAACATTTATGGAAAGGACTCTAGAGCTTGTCCACCCTATGTGACATAGTGGAATGGGTAGATAAGGGCAGACAGTGCTGCAAAATGAGGGCCTCTGCCATGTAGAATTCTAAAGATGACAGACAGAACCTTGAATTACAAAAGCAACTGGAAGCTCAAATAACAGTCATGTCCTTTGGACAAACCATGGAACACCCAGAACTGTCCACACTACCACATTTGGACCATTGCAGCTTCCAGATTATCTTCAAGTGTGCTCATGTAGAGCTCATTGTAGTAATTCGCTTAGGATTGTTTTATCAATGTTCTGTCACCAGAAATGAGTTGCATTTACAGGTATAAAAAGTATTTAAAATCAATAAAAGTTTCCATTAAAAAAAATTGTATCTTTATCAGCAAGGAAATGAGCAGAGCCTCCAGGAGTTAAACTGTTCAAGAAAAACTCTGTCTACCTTAATCCACTTGAGTATATTATATTTACATACACAAACTTATACTCATGCACACACACACACACACACACACACACACACACACGTAGAAACACACAGTATTTAGTAAGGTATGCAGTAAACAAACTCAAGAGTTTTTTCTCTCGCAATAATGTAGAAATGTACATTCAGTAAAATTGAGTCTAAGTTAAGACCTGAGGGAAGGAAGTATATATAATACATAATTAAGGCTTTTACTTGTGGAAAAATTCATTATGGACATTTGCCTAAAAGCAAAAAAACAAGATATAATGAGTTGGTTACTAGTGGCTGTTATGCAGCCACATTCCATCATTAATGTTGCAAGGGTAATGGAGCAGTTTTCTGGCATTCCACCAGATACTGGGTGGCATGGAAGCTACTGCACCAGACATCATGAATGACTTCATTCTCCATTATGCACAATGACATAATTGGTGGTATGCCACCAAAGTGTTTAATCGGAGCTTTAGGAAAGATGCCAAGAACTGCAGTTACGTAATTATTTCCCATAACTTTTATGAACTTAAGGAGGTATATTATGAAATCCTAGTTGTCATCCAACTATGTGACCTAGTTGCTACATAGAAAGACCTTTGCTTCATACCTTGTTGCATGATTTCCTATTTGTCTAGAACAGTGAAATCTTGGACTCATGATCCTTGGTTCTAACATGGAAGCTCCCTTTGAACATTCAAACACCAGTAATCGATATGTCACCTTTATTGCTGACAATGTTTACAATCTATAGCACCATTTACAGAAAATTCCTCAAGGGAGATGCTATCCCATTAGCCTAATACAGGATAGCTTTGTAAATATTTGTATGCAAATATTCAACTATTGACACATACACACCCCAATTAAAACTATCTTTAAATAGATAGGATTGAACTACTACAGTGTGAATGTGGCAATTTAAACTGTAAAAAAATGGTTGTTTGAGCAACTAGTGTTTTCCAACCTCCTGAAATGGCTTCCCAATTTTAGCGTTCTCCAGACGGCATAGCCATCACTGAGAGTTCTGGGAGTTGAAGTCTTCCCAGTTGGAAGCTGACAACTTTAGAAACATGGAACAAGCCAAACCAATTGTCAATCCTATACACAGTGCTGTGTTTAGCCAGCCCACTGAAATGTCTGGGAAACTGAAGGGAATGATGCTTTCGTTCACTGATTGAATTTACAAAAATATGTAACTCTGTTAATAAACTGCAGGCACTCCAAAAGAGGCTATGAAATCAGGGTTACAAGCAAACTACACAATTGGTTAATCAAGATTCTGAGGAAAACGCTCAGCTGCCAGATTGCTTCCAAGATGTCTTAGCTGTTGGGGTAGTGGGTGGCCTTAGAAATTGGATGGATTTAAAATCCCTTGTTTTTTTCCTTTGCTTTCTCACGAATACTTTTTTGTGCACTATTGGAAAACATGCATAGGAAGAATCTGAGAATGGCGAATATTACAAAGGAATGAAGGTATACAATTCTGCAAGCAAGACAAAGCAATTCCACTAAAAAGCTTGTCTGGAAAGCACTGACTTTCATCATCATATCCTTTTATAAGCCTCCTCTGCGTAAAAATTTCACAGGAAGAAGCTGTTCTAAAAAATAGGTGGGCATCCCTAAATTTTGCAATTTAAAACCAATTGCACTTAAGAACATTGGTAAATGGATTGTTTCTTTTTCCTACACTTTTTTGAGGGGAGGTCAGTGTTTCTACATCCCTTCATACAATTTCTTTTTTTCAAACATCAAATTACTTTGCACCCACTATCACTTTATTTGCAAGTAAATCTTTCTTTTAAAGAATGAGGAAGATTGCTATTTTAATTCCAATGAAATGTGGAAATGTGCAAAATCCAGGTTGATTGCTAGGATGGTAGCAAAGACTTCTGCAATTTTTTTTTTATAGAAACCAAGGCTACAACATCATATAGGAGGAGGCTGAGTTCCGCCTGAATGAAATGAATGGGATTTACAATAAGCAATGGTGTCAGGTTTATATATTCTTTGCTAGAAAATTGTTGGATTGTGATACAATTCTGTTATGCATCTACTCAAAAATAATTCCACTGAATTCAATTAAATTTACCCAAGGTATGAAACTGCAGCCATAAGCAATGTTACAAATGAACCTTATGTTTGATTTCTCAGGAAGACTAGTAAGGTATTAAATGTTCCCCTTCCTAGAAAATTCAATCTCACTGAAGATTGTGAAATTATTATTTGTTTATCCCTTTATTATTTTTACGAATAATCTAAGGAGGCAAAAATATCCAACACACCTTCCTCTTATTTTCCTACAACAATCCTGTGAGGTGAGTTGGGCTGAGAGAGAGTGACTGGCCCAAGTCACCCAATTGCCTTTCATGACTAAGGTAGGACTTGAACTCGTGTTCTTTTGGTTTTTCGCCTTGTGCCTTTTCACTAGACCAAACTGGCTAAAAATATAAAAGATAAAGCTAAAAATAGTTTTTTTCTTTAACAGTACTACTGTGTTGGGATGAAAAATTAATGGTTTTCTCCTTATTCTATCCTTGCACTTCATGTCAAATGAATTGTTAAAGAAGAAAAGTTCTCATTCTTTAAGTCTAAATCATTCACATTGCTTATTTTTCAGGTGAGGAGACAAAATGGATAATTCATTGTTTCCCCCATAGACACAATAGCACTTTTTCTAAATAATTATCACCTCTCTTGTATTTTTAAATCAGTGGTGAAATAATGATTTTTAGGAAAAAAAATTGTCTTCTTCAAGATGAGCTTAGCTTTTGATGTCTTCAAAAACACAGAGCATATCTTCATACTAAATAAGGCACTTGAAATACGTGTATGTAAATAACAGTAAAAATATAAAAATAACTGTACTAAAGTGTTGAGTGATAATAAAATTTAAAGTTCTAACATATCAAGTCATTATTCTGAAATCACATTTCTTAAGAGTAAAAATCAGCTGAAGAGTTTTTCTTCTCTGTCCATATGCATACATTTAGCTTTAAATAAAAGGTCAAATGCATGCTATTCAGTTAAAACTATAAAATTCACCTGAACAGTGACATATCCAATAAATTTAAGATACTTCATTTTTTTTAAAAAAATATTTTGATACTAAAATTTACAGAGCTACAATCAAATGTATTTTGCCATTTTTAGAATCTTGAACTCAGGGTATAGTAAAGGAAAATTAATCTAGCAAGGTATATCTCTCTTTTTAATTAAGCTATCTCTTTTTAATGTCCATTAAATTTTTTGTGTCGTGTTACTGCATATATGATTATAGTTTTGTACAACACGCAGCTAGAGCTGGATTATTTTCTACATTTATTATACGGAAGCAGTATAGGAGAAAAAGCTCCTTTCAATCAGTCTTTTAAAAGAAACAACCTACTATAAGCTTTTTACCTTCTACAGCAGTGATACCATCAGCTATGCTGCTTTCATTTCCTATATACTACTTACCGCAATCTAGGGCATCTACGTTGACCAACACAATTAAGACAAAAACACTATATAATATGGGCATTTAAAAAAAAAGAATCCTTAAATTCTAGTGCAAATGGTGCTAATGAAATGTCTGTAAATAATTTTGAAATGTCTGTAAATAATTTTAAAAGAACGAAATAATTCTGTACAAAACAATTTATTTAAAAAATTAAAATAGGTATTCTTATATATTTTTATATAAACTTCTATTGTTCTATAAATATAAATGATTTTGAGATAGTGAACAGAAATAAATGTGTACCAAATTGACACAGTTATTCATTTTAGGATACGATTAGTCACAGATTATATTTTTGGCAGGAATGTAAATAAAAAGTTTGAAACAATACATCATTAGAGTAGCAAGTCTGTTGTGTCACAGAAACGATTAAATATGAAAATGAGTTTGCCACTGAAAACTGACACATCTTGTATAAACCTATTACAGAAGTATGAGCTGTAGCAGTTTACAGAGAGACTATCAACCAACCATAGACAGTTTTTGCAGATTTTTGCAGATTTACTACACTGGCTACACTGAAACATCAGGCTGTTGATTCTTTCGGGTTTCAAACATTTTTTTCCCCTCCTGGTAGCATAAATTGTTATTCTTTCTGGTCAGCTATTAACACAAAGGAATGAAACCCAACAGTTATAAAGATTTGCAGAAATAAAAATGTCAGTGTCAAACATATTTGAAAAATGCAAATAATCCAACTTGCTGAGAGTTTTTGCTGTTTATTCCCCCAAACCTTTATTAATGACCACACTCAACTGATTTGCAATAGTACAGCCTTTTCAGCAGTTCTTTTTTTAGCAAATTCATTAAGGGGGGGGGGGGAATCTAGCAAGGAAACATTGTTCAGAACAACGCTAATAAATGGTATATCGAATTACAATTTTAAAAAAAGAGAGCAGCCTTCTTGCTCATTGCAGTGTTAATAACAATAGCCAAGAGACTTATTTCTACAGAAGATACAAATTGTAAATATATTACAAAGTTAGGAGAAAAGTTACAGTTCCTTAAAATCTATCAAATATATATGGGAGATGGTAAGCATACTTGACTCCCAGCTATTCCGTTCTGCACCTTCGTAGATCACAATTTTAAACACAGTTTAGAAAGCACCCTTTTGCTGGCTGGCTGTTTTCTTCCACAAGGACAAAACATGTACTTAGGTAGGATAGTTCTCATCTGCAAGCTCCTCCCACAATGTTACTACAACAGGTAGAACAGCTTGTTTTCTTTCCTCTTCAGGTTACACTGAGGAAAGATTGGTCCACTCTTTGTCTGCAGCTGGTGTGCAACACAAATCCCATTAACTGTACCAACCTACTAGGTAGGTTCCCTGAAACCAAACAATTTTTGATTGTAAATGGCTCTAACATTAGGGTAAATTAAAATCAGTTAGTCCTAATCTTGGATTTAACAAGAAAAAGGTCTAACTTCTGATTTTTCAATGCTGCATTGAACATAAAAACAAGATATTTGTTTTCTTGTGCTTTAAAACAGAAAAGTTTGAAAAAAAAGAGTTTGAAAATGTTTTAAATATGCACGAAAAAGCTTTGCAACTTAAATACAAACATACTTACAAAATCTTACAGAGACTATTTACAACAATCTCAAAATCACATTTCCAACTTTCAGGGCAAATTTAATCCAGATGAAGACAAGGGGAATAGTATGTGCCTCTATTAATGTTCTTAGGATCTGGGCTGGGGAAGAAAAATTTCTGACCTAGATGATTTCAGGGTGTGTACATTTCTCTCTGTTCCTGCTCTTCCAATCTCTGATCAGGCTGCGGAGAAACAACAGAGTTGATGTGTGAACAACAAGCTGATGTTGAACTTCACACTGTAGTTTCTCCTTGTTTGCTGTTGGTAAGTCTGGTATAGAATTTTCTCCAGGAATTGAGTGTTTTTCCAGACCAGATCCAGAAGCCTGAAGTAATTCCCACAATTAAGGTCATGAGATATTTGATCATGAAGACCGTGAAGTCTGGGCTCATTGGGGGGTGATGGTAGTTACTGGGGCAAGGAATGGCATAGCTCTTGCAGCTTTGAGCAAACCAACTCCTTTCCCATTGTTCCCTAAATGCTTGCTCATAAAAATAACAGGCAATCACTATGGTGGCAGGCACTGTATACAGAACGCTGAAGATCCCAATCCTCACCATTAGCTTCTCCAGTTTTTCTGTTTTGGTGCCATCATGCTTCATAATAGTTCTAATTCTGAAAAGAGACACAAATCCAGCCAGGAGAAAAGAAGTACCAATGAATAAGTACACAAACAAGGGTGCCAACACGAAGCCACGCAAAGCATCTACATTGTTGATGCCCACAAAACAGACACCACTCAGCACATCACCATCAACCTGTCCCAAGGCCAGGATAGTGATGGTTTTGATGGCTGGCACAGCCCAAGCAGCCAAATGGAAGTACTGTGAGTTAGCCTCAATAGCCTCGTGACCCCACTTCATGCCTGCAGCCAAGAACCAGGTAAGAGACAGGATGACCCACCAGATGGAGCTGGCCATACCAAAGAAATACAACATCATAAACAGGATGGTGCATCCTTCTCGCTTGGTGCCTTGGGCTACAGTTCGGGAACCATCATCAGAAAAGCGCTCATTACACACCACTTTCTCTTCCAGCAGAAACCCTGCGATGTAGGCCACTGCCACGGCAGTGTAGCACCCCGAGAGGAAGATGATGGGCCTCTCGGGGTAACTGAACCGCTTCATATCCACTAAGTAGGTGAGAACTGTGAAGAGGGTGGAAGCACAGCACAGCACAGACCAGATACCAATCCAGGTCCGCGAGAAGCGCAGCTCTTCCTGCCCAAAATACATGAGCCCATGGGGGCGTCCAGGATCACAGGGAGCTCCGCAATCTTTCTCGCCCAGGAAGCGGTAATTCAGGTAGGAGGGTACCTTGAGCACCCGGGGGCAGCTGAATCTGCCCGCTCGGTCCGCCAGGTGGCTCTCTCCTCCTCCTCCGCCTCCGCCGCCGGGCCTGAGTTGAGGATTGCTGGTCCAAAACTCGGGTCCCAGAGAGGGAGTGGGCGTACCGCGCTCGGAGGTGTTCTGGCCCACACAGAGCTCTCCGGCGCCGTGCACGGGGAATTTTTCGCAGCGCAGCGTGTCCGGCCACTGGAAGCCGAACTTGTTCATGAGCGCTTCGCAACCCTGGCGCGCCCGCTCGCAGAGGGAGCGGCAGGGAGGCAACGCCTGTTCCAAAACGGTGCAGACGGGCGCGTACATAGAGCAGAGAAAGAACTTGAGCTCCGCCGAGCACTGCACTTTGACCAGCGGGTAAAACTGGTGCACCTCCAAACCCGCGTCCTCCTGGTTCGTGTGACCCAGCAAGTTAGGCATGATGGTTTGGTTGTAGGCGATATCCGTGCAGAGCGGGATGGTAATGGGCTGGCAATAGCCGTGGTCCGGCACGGAGATGCCACGCTCGCCGTTGTACTGCGGCTGAGGTGGCGCCTGGCCCCGAGCAGAGAGCATCGGAGCCTCCGTCCACACCAGCAGCACCGCCAGCAGCAGAAGCCACGGAGAGCGCCCTAGGGCCTGGCTACCCCCTGCTGAAGGCGAGGCTGCTTTGGTTCCGCTGCAAACTTGCAGACTCCACTTCTCGGCCATACTTCGCTGGCTCCTCTCGCCTTCGCTGCCTCGATCGACGACGTTTCCCGGCCCGCCGGGCTGCTGCTGCTGCGCTTTAGATCTCCTGCCAGCGCAAACTTGAGACTCATGAAGGAAAGGCAGGAGGGAGCCAGCTCAGCAGCTGCTGCTGCCGCCGCGCACTCTTCAACTGCGCCGCCAACCCTCTCTCCTCCGCCGGGCAGAGCGCAGAAGATCCAGCTGCTCTTTGCCTCTTGCTGCTGCTGCTGCTGCTGCGGCCGCCGCCGCCTCTTCTTCCGCCACCGCTGCCGCCTGACCATTTGTGGCAATCCCTCAAGCCCTCTCTCCCTCGAACCGGTTTCCAGGCACCCCGCAGTCTGCTTTTCACCAAAAGGGAGGAGCCTTGAAACCGACGCCTAAGTTTGCCTGCGTTAGGGACCGTCGCCCAATATGTCTTCGCGCTTCCGAACGCAGTAGAAGTGGAGGTGGCTCCTAGAGAGTAATTTTTTTTTCTTCCCTTCCCTTCGTGACCCCGTCCAACTTCTGCGAGACACGAAAAGCAGGAACGGGCGGTTATGAAAGGAGGTCAGGGCTGTTGGAGTTTGCCTTAGAAAGAAGAAATAATGTGAAAACCTTGGAAAATAAGCCCCATAACTGCCCCAAGCAGTTATTAAATAGAAGGGGTGCGGGGAGCTGGCCTGGAAGCAAACTTTTCTTTTTTGCCTGAAAAATTTGCACGAATAAATACATTTTAAAAGGAGGAGATATGAGGTAACATAAGATTAAGGTAACGTTATGAGAAAAAGTTAAAGAGTTTGCAATCGGGAAAGTGTCTGGTATATTGAATGAAATGAAAACCCTATGCTTTCATTTGAAGTGATTGGAACCTCACTGGGCTGCTTCCTGCTTGTCCTTCAACGAATTAAAAATGAAACAAATACCTTAAAAAAAACTTTATGGCATCTTTATGGCTTCTTCCAAGAAATTTAAATTTTTAAATGGCAAATTCTCCACCTGATTAGAAAACGTATCAGAAATGCTATTAATGAGGATTGAAAGATTTGCTTGAATAGGTAACTCAGAGAACTAAAGATCAAGCCCTCTCTAAAATACAGGAATAAATTTTAGTACAAAATAGAATCCTATTGTGTATTGCATGATGTACAGAATCATAGACTAAGTCATGCACAGTTTAATCAAGTGTCTTTAAAATCCAGTATGTTTGCATAGTTTCCCATAAAAATTCAGAAACTTGCATTAAATAAGCCATTGTTCAGTAAACAATATCTAAGTATTTACATAGAGACTCAGCTGTTGGGTCTGTCACTAGCATCAGATATGTCTGAATGCTTTCAAATGTAATAATTTATTAAATTAATATGTCACCGCACAGTGAAGCAACTCTGGAATGTAGAAGCTAAGATAGCAAAATGTAACATTGAATAGATTAGATTACCATTAAAACATATACCAAGTGGTTTGATCTTTGATTGAGTTCATATAATACACCAAACCACAAACTAGATTAGAGTTTTGATTTGTTAACAAACCCATCCTCTATGATTAGTTCAATGTGCCAAGTGATTTCAGAAATTTGATTAACTAAGTAAATATGGGAAAATTAACCATACGTAAGAATTTGAACAAATACAGCCTCTGTTTCAAACATATCCATAAACTTAGATATTTTATAATCAAGGTCAGATTTCTCCAAATGGCAACCTCCAGGTCTGTTAAGACTATAGGCCATATAGTCCATTCTTGCCAGTGACAAAGGATAAATGAGTGATCAGGACATCCCATCTTGGAATTCTGGGAGTTGCACAGAACCCAGCACAATGCTAAAGATACTTCATAATAGAAAAATTAGTTAGTTAGTTAGTTATAATAGAAAAATGTTCTTTAAAGAAGGATCCTCAAACAACTTGAAGGTGATATGCAGGCAACTTCAAAAATGTCTTTCATTTCAAAGTATCTTCATAAAATATAGTAGAAACAAACGGTGTTATTAAAATAGTTTTAATTTCAATACTATATTTTTTTTAATAAAGGAAGAATGGATTTGGTGATCATCTAGATCAGGGGTCTCCAACCTTGGCAACTTTAAGACTTGTGGATTTCCAA
>JAOYMU010000077.1:18840046-18850672 GCA_025802295.1 Psammodynastes pulverulentus
GTGAACCGCTTAGAGAGGGCTGTAAAAAGCACTGATAAGCGGTATATAAATCTAAAGTGCTATTGCTATTGCTATCACCCATCTAAATCTTTGATGAAGATGTTGAAGAGTACTGGTACTAGGACAGAACCTTGAGGTACCCCACTGCATGGTTCCCTCCATGTAGATGCAGTTCCACTGAAGACTTTAAATATCTCTTATGTCACTTAATGCTCTAAGTGTCTCTTAGTTTTCTTCATCCCTCTGAGCCACTCAGTAAATCATGGGGCTCTACCAGGTTCACACTGAGAGAAAGTCCACAAAACGATGTAGTCCATGGCCCTTGTCATTAGCTCCTTCCAAGTTGTGACAAAAGCCTCTGCTGAATCTTGTAACTGAGTATCAGGAAAAGCCAAAGTTTCACCTAAAATTGCAGTGGATCCATGTTCAGGTAAGAAAAACGAAACAGGTTTCCAAAATCAATTCCCTAGACGAGTTTCGTCTTGTGTGGTAAGAGGCATTTTATGTGTATGTGTATGCGTGTGTGTGTCTAATGCCTCTTTTCAAACAAGACAAAACTCTTCTAGGGAATTGATTTATATATATTGATACACACACAAATATACATACATACACACATTAGATATATAAAATATGTGTGTGAGAGAGGCAATGAGTGCAAATGAGATGTGACTATCCCTAAATTTGTACACAGAAGAAACTGACATCTCTTAAATATTGTGTTTTCTGCGTTTTTCTGAGTGTTTGGGGAGGGGAATCTGATATAGTCTCATAAATAACTAGTACCTATTCTACTTTTCCAACCAAAAAAGCATGTTCTAGTTCTTTTGACCTTGTAAGAAAATTCCAGTCTTCCTTTTCTAGTCTAACTAAACAGAACAGTTTTAAAACTTCAGGAACTTTTGATAGAACTATTTTAATCCAGTCTTTAGAAAAGAAGACCTGCAGAAATTTGATGGTTCTATTCCAAAAATCTTTGAAATAGAATTTTTCTGTTGTGAGGTAGACAATGTTCCATGGAAAAATAAAGCACTGGGCACTTTTCTGTTCCAAATCCCTGGTCCACCACCACATTTACAGTAAAAATGACATACAAGGATCATTGCAAAAACTTTTTTTTTCAATCAAGATTTCTACTTTTGATTCAATCAAGATTCCATCCAACATACTCTCAGCCTTATTACAAACCCTAAAGTACCAACTTTTAAAATGAACATACTTCACAGCTTGATTCCTGGGATCTTGTGATTATGTGAAAACTCTCGCCTTATTTTTAAGAGAACATCCTACATTTCTCACCCTTTGTTTTTAGACAGGAAAATCTCAAATGAGATTGCTCTTCTATCACCTCAGCCCCACCATCTCTACCAGTGCAAAGTGCAGGAGGTGAAGATAGGACTTGATGATAATATGGAGGAGTTAGAAAGCTGCTGCAGGTCACACCATGAGTACCTGAGATTTGCCATACACTTGGGAGTCCACACTAGACATTTTGGAATCCAAAAGAAGCAAGGATGGAAAAGGAAATGATCTTCTCATAGTTAGAACCAGGGCCAGTTCCACAACATACAGGTAGTCCTCGACTTATGACCACAATTGAGCCCAAGATTTCTGTTGCTAAGCAAGACAATTGTTAAGTGAATTTTCCCCCATTTTATAATCTTTCTTGCCACAGTTGTTAAGTGAATTTCTGCAATTGTTAATTTAATAACACCTTTGTTAAGTGACTTCCCCATTGACTTTGGTTGTCAGAAGGTCACAAAAGGGGATCACTTGACCCCAGGACACTGCAACCATCATGAGTCAGTTGCCAAGCATCCAAATTTTGATCACGTGACCATGGAGATGTGCAACGGTCATAAGTCTGAAAAAATGGTCATAAGTCATTCTTTTCAGTGCCGTTGTAACTTCAGATGGTAAATGAACTGTTGTAAGTCAAGGACTACCTGTATTTCTTTGAAGCACCTGAACTGTGAAATGTTACCTGAAATTGTATCATCAAACTTACATTATCCTGTTTCAATGGATGCAGCTGCCAATAAACTAGCATCCCTTTAAAAACTTCAAGCTCTTCTTGTCTCCCTCAGGTATTGCCTTTGACCCAAGTCTAAGCTGCAGAAGGGGCTAACTATTCTGATTGATCCTATCATTAAGCGTTGCAAACTTAATTCTACGTAGCTTCTTCTCTGGTAACATTGAGTTACTAACTAGAGCATACAAAACATTTGCTAGACCAGTGGTTCCCAAACTGTGCGCCGCGGCTCCCTGGGGAGCCGCGCCATCATAAGGGCGCCGTGAAATACCTGCGCCCGCTGGGACTAACGCTGATGCGCCTTTCCTGAAACGTCTAGTGCGCATGCGCAGATGTCTAAGGGAGCCGCGGGAAAAAATCCGAAGCGTTATGGGAGCCGCAAGCCGGAAAGATTGGGAACCCCTGTGCTAAGTTATTCTGCTAACAGTAATTGGATACTTTAGATGTGTGTGTGTGTGTGTGTGTGTGTGTGTGTGTGTGTGTGTGTGCAATTCATGTCAGCGTGAATTAGAGAATGAGAGAAAAAGATGGTGATTCTAATTTCATGAATCTATTTTATAAAATACTTCATAAATATTTAATTTGTTGAAGTAATTTCCAAAATATTCTTGATACTTAGTTGGTCCAGTAAAGCCCTTAATACAAATTAACAAATTAATCTATCTCAATTTAAAATCAAGAAATTTCAATTTATTTTAAAGTATGCATTTCATCATAGGTTCCTACATTCCTAAAACAGTTTTGATTGTATTATTTCACAAACCAATTAATAAAATGATAATTAAAGCAGTTTAAAATTTAATCTTAGTATTGAAATGTTTAACTTCTCTCATATATTTTAATCAAATACTTATAGATGAACAAAATTAAGTTCAGTAGGTTTAGTAGGATTTTTCTGACATTTACTCAGTTGCCTTTTACAGCAAAAGTCAGGGTCTGCAAAGAATTTACAAAATATCTAAGGGATCTCATTGTTGCAAAGGCTCAATCAGGAAATGATACAAAAAATTTACAAAAGATTGGATGTACCTTGGAACATAGTGAAGTCATCAACAATTGTAGAAAATATAGAACCCTAGTACTATATTAATTACCATGAACTGAATGTCCTTTCAAAGTTGATGAAAAAAAATCAAAAAGAAAACTGGTTTGAGAAGCTGTCAACAAGCTATAGTAACATTAAAGGAGTTGTAGGATTTTCTAAAAAGTATTGGTTGTGTACTACATGGTACAACAATCTCCCATATTTGTCATATGCCTGGCTTGTGGGAAAGAGTGGCAAGATATAAGCCTTTTCTTACAAATAAAAAACATTCAAGCCCAGCTACATTTTTCAAACACCTACATGAAGTCTGAAAAAGCAGAGAAGAAAATGTCTGATGAGACCAAGGTTGGCCATAATTCCATTATGCTTTTGGGATATTTTAAATCAGCTGGAACTGAGGCTTTATTTGAAGTGGAGGACATTATGAACAGTTCCAAATATCAGTTGGTTTTGACACAAAACTTTCAGGTTTTGCAAAAATGTTGATTAGAAAGAGAAACTTCACCTTTCAACCCCAAAACGACCTACAAATCAACAAAATAATGTTTTCACCAGAAGAAGATCAAAGTTTTGGAATGCCCTAGCCAGAACTCAGACCTGAATCCAATTGAAAATCTGTAAGGTGACCTGAAAAAGGATGTGCACAGGAGATGTCCTCACAGATTTAGCATTTGTAGCATTTAGGCTGATACACTGCACGCTCAAGGCAGTTTTTAATGTAAGCATTATTTGCATACTGCCCCCCAAAATCTGGACCCTCATTTTACCAAACTTGGAAGGGTGGACGGCTGAGTCAACCGTGAGCTGGTCAGAATCATAGTCTGTGGACAGAGTTTACCTGCAATACTGCATTCTAACCACTGTGCCACTAGATTTGAAATGCTTTTGAAAGGAAGAGTAGACAAAGATTCTCAAGGTAAGATGTTAAATGCTGAGAGGTTCCTATCCCAAAAGAGTGAACACTATTATAAAATCAAAAGGTGCTCCAACAAAGTATTAGTTTAAGGATATGCACATATGTTGTATGTTTTTAAGTCCCCCCTCCAAGATTTCAATTTGTTTTTCAACTGAATTGTACCATGTCTATGCTATTATTAAAGGCTGAAGTGATTAATTTGGTCTGGGGTTTTTTTCATCCCCAAACCTAGCATTTTACTAGGGAAATTAGACTATTCATATCCACTATATATAAAATCTTAAGCAGTTAACATAAAAATCAGAAGTAATTCATGCATTCAACAATGTATTCATACACAAAATAATTTCACATTGTAATTGCATACAAATTGTATACAAAAACAATACAAATATATCAAATGCTGTTAAAAATAAAATGAAAGAACAAAAAAAATATCTAAAGTGAACCAATGTTAAATAAATACACTATTTAACTTACTCCACAACAAAGATAGTTACAATTTGATTTGGATTCATTTATGCTTTTTAAAATTCCTCAAACTAGAATTTGAAAAGTGATATTGTACTATATTGACTCAAAAAGAAGCAAAAGATCAGTTGTTTCAAAAAATGTATCAGGAAGAGCCTGTAGTTCTTTTAGAATCTATTTATTTGCCCAATTTTGAACAGAGTCTGGGTGTCTGCTTATTTTTGCCACAAACAGTTATCAGTATTCATGTTATATTTGCCTGCTATTGGGTTCCCCATAAGGCATTGGAAATAGGATTCAAATTATCACATATGAAATAAGTCTTCTAAATACAAATAAAAAATTTTCAGCAGGCCTGATGTCTGAGTCAAGGTGGCCATAAATCTCAAATTCATATTTTGTACAAATAATTAAAAACATCTAGCGCTGCCATAAAGCAATAACAGCAACCTAATGGAGAGTTCTGGCTAAATATTTTTATCTATTCCTATAGAAATATAAAACACTTTCTCTCTGGAAAACTTTCTCCAGATTCCTTGAAAGAGAAAACTTGAAACAGAAGCCAGAGAGAATAATGTTAGTCTTTCTTTTTCAGCCTAATTCATAGTTCCTTCCTTTGCTTTAAAAATAACCTGAAAAAAAATCTATATCCATGAGAGGCAGTGGCTGACTTATCTGAAATTCTATCTTTCCCTTGTGACGAGGAAAAATGTATTCTGTATCTGAGGTTAAAGTATGCAGCAGTTACAATCACAATTACACAATCAGGGCTGATACATAAATCTTATAATCACTGGCTTTCCTCATCATAATAATTGCTATACAAAGTACACAGGCAGCTCATGCTTAACTTAATTTATGAAGATTTCAATAACAAGTAATTGATTCATTTGGAAAGGGTTACAAAATCCCCTTTAAGTCTGGGACACCACCAATCAATTATTAGTCAGTGATAAAATGAGAAATACAAAATGATTTGGCACAGCAGTGATTTTTTTCAAGAGTGATTCTCCTATCAGGGGCCCTTAGTAAAATTATCCAGGAAGTCATGAAAACTGATATTATTTGTGCCTGTTAACATTAAACTGTTAAAAAATATACAAAAATTCAGAAAATCAAGAAGGGGGAGGTTAGGTTTGTCCCAGAAATACATGTGACAATAACCAAAGCATAAGCAAATTTCAGATAAATTAATATCATGTGCGGGGCTGTATTTATTAGCAATTTGTCTAAAGTGCACTCTATTGTCTAAATTATTAAATGATTTATATCATACTCTAGTTATTATGTCTTCAGTTGTACCCATACCAAGTCCTGTTTTTCAAATATTTATGTATCAAGTAGTATTGAAGTTAGGTCTTGTGTATTTATCTAACAAGCAGGACAGAAATGTTAAGAGTGTGAGGTTGCTTCTACACATGGAAGGCAGCTGTCAGAACTACTGTGAAGGGTTATAGGTCAGCAGAGTTACTCTGTTAAAACTGAAGGTTCCATCAACATTGCAGAATTCCTGCCGAGTAAGAGCTGGAAGACTACAGGTTACAGTCCACTGAATGGGACATAAAAGGTCATTTTTTGCCTGTCAAAATGGCATCACAGAATATACCATCTTTAACTGTGATCTAAAGAGAAGTTACAGAGTATAGTTTAAGATTAAATTCCATATTTGCCCTCAAGCAGAAAGATTAAATAATTATATTCACCGTAGAGATATGCAGTAAGATGGCCTATGTTGTTGTTTTAATAATCCAATCATATCTGACTCTTGGCAACTTTATAGGCAAGTATTCTCCATGCTACCTTGGCAAACACAGTTTCTCTCAGTTGCAGGATAGCAATAGCACTTAGACTTATATACCACTTTACAGTGCTTTACAGTCTTCTCTAAGCAGTTTCCAGAGTCAGCCTATTGCCCCCAACAATTTACCCACCTCGGAAGGGTGGAAGGGTGAGTCAACCTTTGTTTTTGTATTTGTTTTGATGTTATCACACCAACTTATTCTTTACTTGCCCCTTCTTCTTGTTCCACTTACCACTAGCATCTTTTTTCTTTTCCAATGAATTTGCATGCGTGACATGGCCAAATAAATCAGACGTCATTTTGTGATTTTGGATTTTATCTGGATTATGGTAAATAATTATTCTAATCAGAGAAGAGAAAAAGTAGAGAAGAAACTGATGGAGTAGAAAAAAGGTAATGAAATATTTTGTGGATTCAGTGACTCTTTGATTAAGCACTCCCATTTAGCAGAGTTTGGATAAAATGAACCAAATTTTCTTCTGGGTGATATCTGAAATAGCAAATATTCTATTCCACATGAAATAGCCCAGATATACAATTAACATATATTAAATTTATGGTAATGATTTATTATGATTGAGCCACAGAGGCGCAGTGGTTATAGAGTGTAGTACTTCATCTGACTGCCGCTGACTGCAATTTGGCAGTTCAAATCTCACCAGGCTCAAGATTGACTCAGCCTTCCATCCTTTTGAGGTGGGTAAAATGAGGACCCAAAGTGTTGGGGCAATATGCTGACTGTGTCACCCGCTTAGAGAGGCCTGTGAAGCACTGTAAAGTGGTATATAAGTCTAAGTGCTATTGCTATTATGCAAATTACATTCTGTTTATAGCATTTATCTTTTATCTGTTTTAAGTGTCAGTGGTATTATTGAAATGTGCCAGTCTGATACTGCTGGATTTAGTATCATCAATGTGCTAATGATATCCAATTAGATCTTTTAATGCCAGACAGACCAAGTAGACTATTGAGGTGCCTAGAAGCTGTGGAGATATGGATTGATGGACGAGATTAGGAGCAAGGGTAGGAACTGAAATTCAGTCATACGAAGACTGAATGGCTGTGGATATTAGGATCTTATGGGTCCAAGGATTCTTCCGCCATATTCTTGGATGAAGAATCACTTCCTCCCTCAAGAGTGATGTGCAATTTGGAGATCATGTTAGACTCACAACTTCTGCTTGAAAAAGAGGTGGCAGCTAAGCCCAAGGGGTATCAGTTCCTTCGAAAGGATATGCAAAATGTTTAGATCAAGTTGTTTTGAATTCGAAACACCATTTTTAAGTGAAAAATTCCTCACTTCAAATGCAAAAGAGATATTTTGAGTGTGAAATTGGGATTTTGGAACTGCTTCAAGCTCAAAGTATGTTTGTATTTGGAATAGAGCTATTTCAACCTTGAAATATTTCTCCAAATACTCAAAAAGAATCTCTTCCTCATTCAAAACACGTCATTTAATTCAAAACTGTTCCAAGCCAAAAATGTTTTGCTCATATACACATTCAACTTTAGGCACACTCAATCTGCCTTCTGTTTAAATTCAAATATTGATTTTTCAAAGAAGATGTATATATAATAAATACTTCATTCCTTGACTTAGTGATTTGCATTTTTGAAGATATTATGCCTTTCCAAAACATTTTAACACCTTTAACATTAAAATTAATTGCTATCTGGTGTACCTACATTGTTGTATCTGTCCTGTATCAACTCAGCATATAAATATGTTCTTCTATTCCAATTATCAAAATCTAAATTTTAATAAAAATTGGATTCTTAATTATGGCAAATTATAAAATCACTAATTATAACAACTGTATAATATAGCCTCTTTAACTATTTTATCAGCAAAAGGCTTTTATGGAAAAAATCATTTTTAATTAGTCATCCAGAACTTTGCTATGCATATATCGTCAACAGTCAGAAAATACAACAGCAATTCAAAAAGGATGCTCTAATTCTTCAAAGTAAATTTTAAAAAATAAAAAAGCAAGCAAAATAGTAATGTCTTCATAAAGAGACTTTCAGCAATTATATCTCCACAGCTACAGTATAACTGAAAACTTTGACGTGGCTTTGATTACTGAACCATGGCTGAACTAATTTGGCTTTCGCTAAGAAAATAAGCACATTTATTCTCACCACAATGAAGAGAGGCAATTTTAATTAAACCTTATCAAAGTCTGAATAAAGAATAAGCTCAATAACCATTTCACAAGACCCTATTTTCATCTGTTTAGTTGAAACTTGCCGTGTTTTTGCAATAATTAACCACAGTCCAAGGAATGCTAGAGTTGTGTTAATGTTGGTAAAGATTTAATTAGTTCAATTATCTGGAGAGTATTCAAGGCTCAGCTCAGCACTCATTTCTTCCAGCTTTATACATACCTCAGATCAAAATTTATTAAATTGAAATATAAATAACAAAAGAACTTCCTCTTGACTTTAGCTAGTGAATTGCAGCATATTCAATCATTTTATTGAACTATTTTAACAAAATATCAAAACTCAATGTGCAGAAGTAATCTATTCTCCTGGGCATGGGAAAATATTTTTTGATTTGTTATCAGCACCAAAATAGGGGGAAATGTAAGAAAGGCTATACTCTTTTACTATTTCTTCTCTTGTTGCCCATTTATTTTTCTTCTTTCATGGAAAGTGAAGCATTTAAGGAACACTGAAAGCAGACTGACACAGAAAACTGTTTCAATCTGTCAGACAGCATGGACAGACAGTAGGGATCATTTCAGAAAATAGAATGGCCCCCAGCGATCTGACCTTCCTAGTGGGAAAGAGAACAGAGTAGTGTGTTTGACAAGTTCAGTAACAAAGAAGTATATTTAGTGCTGGTCCCTTTCTACATGCTTCTTGCAATAAAAATACAAGTAGTAATGAGGAAGAGTTCGTTCTATCTAGAAAGTGATAACTGATTATCACTGATTAAAAGTTTCTTCAAAGACCATCCTACCTACATTCAATGTTTCTAAGAAATGTTTAAGTCAGAGACTGGATTAATAGTTTTATATTGTCTTGGTAGTAATATTCTTTCCTTATGGCTGGAATTAATTCACAGATAGTCCTAGCTAGAATACATAGCTTTTTCATATTACAAATGTTAATTTTGCTCTTTTCTTATGGATAAATAAACATATATATATAAACTATAGTTATACCCAGTTTCTTAATATGTAATTTACTTAGAATCCAGAGTATGTTTTTGGAAATACATTTCTGTTTATTGCTATTTCAAAATTAACATTTTCACTGTTAAATTCAGGCCAGTAGCAGGAACTCATATTGTAGTTTTACTTTTTTAAAATTTAAACTTTCAGATTGTGAAATCTTTAAGTGCTGAAAAGTTCTTATCAACTGAAAAGTTGCATTAGATTTTGTGCCTTTTTGTTAAAATATTGCTAGACTCCGGTTTTGTTGTTGGAAGTCCTCTTATCCCTGAAGTCTGACTGAAAATGCTTCATAGTGCAAACATTCCATGTCAAATCCTGCTTGAGTTTTAGGACAGCTTTTTTTCCGGTCAGCATCTTTAATAGTGAAAGGTCGCCTGCTAGAGAAATTTGGCCCCCAGAGTGCTAAGTCCCTCTAAGAGGCAAATTCTCTTTGCTCCATCCACATAACAACAATAAGGAAATAGCTTAACAATTGCAACCAGGAGCACCAGGAGTGCACTTATTGAGTCATGTGGCTGACTGCAAAAACTTCACACTGCATCCACCCTGAAAAAACGAGGACTTCTTTACCAGAGACAAAATCCTTGTGTATCGAATTACACCTGGCCAAATAAAGCATTCAATTCAAATCCAATTCAATTCCAATACAAGCTCGATTGTAGCATGAGTATTTGCAGCATGACATGTTTGCGGCCAGTTCCTATAAACAAGTTGACAAGTCTCTCTCTCTCTCTCTCTCTCCCTCTCCCTGACTGAAAACACTATGTTAAAATTCTTCTTGTATTTTGGGACAGACCTTTTCTTTAGCCAGCTCTAGAAACTAGAGGGAGTTATTTCACAGGCACAGCAGTTTGTGAAAATCCCTGCCAGCTTCCCCACTGATTTTCTGGATAAGCCGTCATGAAAGATTGCTCATGATTGTGGGGTCTTGGCAATCTGTTGGAAGAGCAAACAAGTTATAAGAGCAAACAGGTTGCCAAGTACCCAGACTGCAATCATATGACTGAGAAGGCATTGCAATGCCTACAACTGTGGGGAATCGGTCATAAGTCCCTTTATTTCAGTGGCACTGTAATTTCAAACTATGCTGAGTAGTTTTAACTATTTATATTTATCCTAAGGAGGGTAATATGCATATACCATACAGAAGTTATTATATGAATAATATAATATAA
>JAOYMU010000077.1:18858734-18869699 GCA_025802295.1 Psammodynastes pulverulentus
TAGTCAATATAAACACATTCAATTTAGATTAGTGCTATTACAACATTGCCTGCAATAGCAATTAATATCCAAATTTACAAACACACTTTTAAAAACATTCAGATAGTAACGACTGACAAGATATGGTATTATATTCGGGAACTGTTATGTTTAATTATTTTATTCCATCTATGACAGTTGGGTTTTTCTTTTCAGCTATGCCAATATGAGGAGAAATATCAGTTGCTCAAATCCGTACATTTTCCTGCTTTATAATGAATGCAAGACGTATATACAAATGTGTGCTGACTTGCCTCACCTACCAAGATAAACCATTTGAGAGTGTGTCAGGTATAATTAATGCAACATGACCCAATCATTTCCAGTTTGCAAAAAAGAAACTTGCATTCTTTAAATCCAGAGCTCAACCTAGAGATTATGCTAAATTGTTTCATACACAGTCTTCTGCATATGTCAGATGGGCAGCAATTGTACCCTCTAGTGATAAACAAATTATACATGAAATCAATTCCACTTCACAATAATTTTCTCAATTGGGCATTATCTTTCCTTTTTCTTGCTCCCTCCAGTTAAGCATGCATCCTGTAACTTGCTAATGAGGTGGGGACTTTCTGTTTCAGGTGGCACCCCCTGCCTTGAAGTCATGACATTTCCCATTTTGAATGCTGCTGGCATTTTTCGACAGCTCTTGCTAACTAGCCTTTTTGACCTGCACTAAGAGGAACTCATCTCATTGAATCCTCTAACCTGCCAATCATTCCAGCAAATGATCTTCACAGTCACTCCCAAGGCAGAGGGGAAAAAAGAAAGAAATAGAAAGAAAAGAAAAGCTAGTAAGAGAATGCGGGAATAGGCAAGCAAGTTGCCTTTGCAGCTATCTAATGAGAATATTTTAAGTCTCAGGGGCAGCAGAAACATGGAAAAACTGGTGGGAAAATTAGGACAGAATTGAATCTTTATAATTAAGAATTTATTTCCATTTTGAGATCATGTCAAAGCAACATCCCTGAATTGTTTTTGAAACCAAAACAAATAAATTTGCCACATAAATACAAAAATACACCTCTTTCTCTGTCATTATCAATATGCATTGATAATATGCAATATGCATTTCACAAAGCTGTGTTGTCAAATGGTTTTCTTTACAAAATTAAGCTGTGAATTAAGCATGCTGGTATGAATGTTTGAGGCGAAACATTATTATGCAGATTTTCAGGGAAGCTGTGGGTATAGTTGAAAAATAGTTTCTCTCACACACACACCTGTAAGATGCACAATCTTGTTAATTGGAAAACACATAAAATGTTAGCTAGACACAGGATTATTATATAGCCTTTCCTTTATTATTAAGCAATTTCAATATACTTGGAAAGTACATAGTAAAAGTGGCAATAAATTTTTTAAAATAACAGATAAAAAAATTATAGAAATGACAGTAAAAATATGAAGTCTTTGCATAACTTGACAGCTGTTTTAAAAGAAGGGACTGAATCTACTTGTTCTTTCATCTTACTAATATCAGGCTATTATTTTGTTTTGTTTATCAAGTAATATAATAGTAAAAATACATAGAGAACTCAAATGCTGCTCAGAGTTTACAATTATATCAGAATCACAAAACATAGCTTGTGCATAGTAGACATAAACGTATTGAAATAAAACTTCCATCAACTAGTGCAAACTGTTTATTAGAATAGAGTTTTCCCTTTCTTTGTTACTACTGTAAAATCAACAACATATTCTGGATGTCTTGAACCAATTCACTATAATGCCTGTTACATGCAGGTCCTATGATTCACTATAAAATATCTACAATGGAAAAATAAATAAGCATTTTTATTTAAGATTCAGAATTGCATGTTTCTCCTCATAAAATTAGATGGTTACCATTATTTTAATTTCATGAGGAGAAAAATAATTTATTATAATTTGATCTAATAAAATAAATTTGATTGAAATCCTATTTAAATATATGTTCACTGAGAGAAGAGATTCTCCCTGCAGCTAAGAACATTTAATTCCCTATTAAACACAGTGGGTGTTGCATAGTTATCAGATAGCTGAACTGTATTAATCTTTATGATGTTTAGTTTTCTTTGTTTCATGAACTGCTTCACTATACACGATATATCAGCTGTAAATACTTTCTAATTTTTTACATATTAAAATAATTTTTATATATATACCATAGTTCCAATTATTTACAGCAAATATTATTTTCTAGAACTCCACCAAAAGTAAAAATTGCTTAATTTTCAAACTGCTATAAATTATCACCCTATACAATGGTTTTGCTGTCGCCATAGGCTACAGTCTATGTGTCAAAACTCAAACCCGTTGCTTTGTTAACTTCAGTTTTCTCCTTCAATGGTTTCACAGCCTCCGTCTCTCGTAGACAAAGACTAGTCATGGGATCATGTGATAAATTAATCCTAAAAGAGAGGTAGCAGTCTGTTGGAGAAATAGAATCATTCAGATTCTTTTTTTTTTTTTTGCTTCTTCTTTAGCACTGTTATTAAGACACTGTCCCCAATGTATTTCAATGCCATTCCAGGCTATCAATCCATTTTAATTATAACTATCTCTATGCCTAGAAAGATTATTAACTGATCAAAAAGATTTTTTAATGGGAAATTCCTGTTATTCTAGAGTGAATCATAGTATACAGTAGGAAAATTCACCTTTGGTTCCCTAAACTCAAGAGCAATCATCTAGGATACAGTTTAGAAAAAGGAAAAGCAGCATTCCTTTAAATTTTGCATAAATGTTATTAATACAGTGCCAATATCACCATAAAAAACCCCTTTGGTGAAACTTCAAAAAATCAGTGCTGATCAAAACAAATCTAGGATTTATAATCAAAACTATTATAAAGAATATGTATGCTGAATTGGTTTCTAACTTAAATATTACTTTCTGATATTAGAACTGTGGAATCATATTGTTGGAAGGGACATTGGAATTTATATTTTCAAACATACTGGATCACTACTGCAGAATGGATACTATAGTATTTTTTTTAAGATGACTACTCTGCTTAGATATGTTAATCAAAGAACCGCCCATTACTTCCCAGGAAATTTCACTTCCTAACAAATTTCTTCAAAAGGAAAATTCCATCTATTTCACTTGTTTTTAGATATCTAGATCAGGGTTTTCCAGAGATGGCCCATTTGGGATAATTCTCCTAGTTCAAAATAGTACAGAACTATAGTTTTTTATACTACACTTCAGACTCTTAGTCAGTTTGTAATCCACAAGATCTCAATCCTTTTGTATGCATTTCTATTAAACCAAGGTCAACATTATTATATTTGATTTTTTTAATGAATAAAAGATTATAACATTCCATCTTGTTAGTTTTGGCACAAGGGTCCAAAACTTTTCAGAGACTTTTATAAAATAATAACATGCTCTGTTTCTTCCCTCTCTAACAATTACAAAACTAATGTTTATGGAGTGTGTTTGAAGAGAATTCGTCAGAGGAAATTTTAATCACCAGTGCTTTTGGCATTAGTGAAGATAATAATGTAAATCTAGGAAACAGCTTCCCTCTTTTCGTATAACACACCCAGATCCATTTATCCCCATCCATAGATTCTGAACAGACTGTATCAGAAGTGGAGAATTAGTATTTTAGATTCTTATAGGAATGTACTGGACATAGAATATCTTAATTTCAGCAAAGTATTCGACAAAGCCCCCATGAAAAATTTGCATGTATTTTTATGTCTCCATCAAGGAGCTGGAGTGAATTATGGGAGTTCACCCTGCCATGCAGCAGCACTTGAACGCAGGCTTGCTAACTTCCAATAAAACAGCCTAATCATATGAGCTAGTGCCCTACTCTTTAAAGGTAAAATAGCACAAAGATATTCAATCTACTTCTTCTCCATTTATGTTTGAACAACATATGAACTTGATTGCAGAAGAAGTTTGAAATCTAGAGATATTTATAACAGGTTTTCCTAAATTCTTATTTCTTCAGCACTTGAAATATAACTAAATATTGCTAAAAGTGCTTTTAATAATTATTTGTTAAATGACAGTTACATAGCCCGAATGTAGAAAAACTCCAGTTACAGAAATCCTAGACTATGTGACACAAAAATCTCCCAAAAAACTTCTGCATCAACTGGAAAACACTTCTTATTGATTAAAAACATACATGTATTCTGCATTAAGAATATGGAAACTGAAAAAGTATTATCTAATTCAAAAATTAAAACATTCTGGAAGCATGGTTCCAATATCTAGGGTTAGGTAGTAAGAAATGTACCTGTATACAAGTCATAAATTTCACTTGGCATAACCGGATTCACTGATGGCATCATGTATCTGCATGGCTTAATACAATATGAAATTTCATCTTTAATTGCAAATAACCATACCCTTTAAACCTATGCTTCAAGATAAAAGAGTATAGCTACATTTAATACTGTATGTATTTTATTTAGGATGTGTTTCTGCTGATCAATACCTTTGAAGCCAACAAAAAGACAGTATAATACATACTTGGAAGCTGTCCTGTGGCTGATAATTTGAAACTAAGGTTTTACAAATGCTAACAACAGTCAAAATAAAACAACCCATGAGATCAAACATTCTTTTTGAACATTTTTTAAATTGCATGCAGTAAAGTTAGCTATATTTAAAAAGTGCTGTTATTAGATTCTAATACCCAGACTACTTTCAGTCGGCCACTAAATCTGTGTAGTATGAGCTTTTTCTACTGGTTTCGATTTATGCAGAAGCAGCTTCAGTTAATTAATAAAAGTATTCAAAAGCTACAAGTAAATTAAATTTGGGAAGGTAGGATTCAGTGAATTATGATTGCAATGTCTGTTCAAAATATATAATTTCATTTTTTTCCAATTACAATACAGTACACACAGACAAACAATGTGTGTGTTTTTACTCAACAGTTCCAATGAAATGTTTTTTAAAAGCTGGTCAAATATTGCACTTGCCTTATCAAATTATAAGGTTATAATTTTTTTCCATTATGCATATCTTTAGTTTTGAAAATTTGAAAATTCTGAAGAAAAACATGTTAATATAATTAAACAAAGCAATTACATTCAGATGAATATTAAAAGCCTGTAGTATAAGGCTTTGCTCTATAGATTGAATGCTGCAAATTGGGAATGGCACAATACATAGCTAAGTTGTCTCATCATTC
Source organism: Psammodynastes pulverulentus (assembly GCA_025802295.1). Classification (NCBI taxonomy): domain Eukaryota; kingdom Metazoa; phylum Chordata; class Lepidosauria; order Squamata; family Psammodynastidae; genus Psammodynastes; species Psammodynastes pulverulentus. The sequence continues at coordinate 18,863,917 of JAOYMU010000077.1, forward strand.
ACTAATGATGACACACAAAGTTAAATAATGTAGAGGTGAAAAAAATGACTTTTTAATACATGTTGGCAAAAGTATTGTTACATTACGGTATGCATACAACTTGAATTAAAAATAATAATCTGGTTACACAGGGTTACTGAGAAGACTTCTTTAAACAATTTACAAAGGCAGAAATGAGCAAGTATGTACAAAATAAAGGAATACCAGGATAGTGCTTCTGATGATGCCTAATTAACATCATCATGTATGCAAATTAAAAGATATCTTTTTGAGTTGAGCTCCAAGCCTGGTGACATGAATTCTTAACAACAGTATGGAAGTCACACCTTCTTCAGAGTTTTTAGAATTTGCTGTTTTACAGCCCTGACATTCTCTAATAATTTCCTATTCAAGTACTAATAGACCAGATCCAGCTTGGCTTTCAAATCCAGACGACCAATTGAGATATTTGCGAAATAGCTAATTCAAAACTTAAAATTTCCTTAAACCAAACTTTACCAATATTTGGATACAACTATGATCATCTTTAGCAGATTTACCTGTCAAAGTGCTAATTATATTGCCCACTAAATCTATGCAACTAAATGATTACTACACATACATATTTTTCTCTATTCACATAAATGAACTAATGAAATAAACGAACTATTTTGAAAGAGAAGATAAATACAGAAATCAATAGTACAAAAATAAAATTTTGATTAGTCCAAAACAACACTGTATTTCCAAAATGAGATAAAAAGATTATTATGTAGAAACAATTATACACATATACAAACACACATATACAAACAGTTTCTTCATATATAAATTATAAAGCAGGGGTGTCAAACTGATGTCATCAAAGTGGCGTCACGTAACGTATCAGGACTTCCCCCCACTTCATTAAACCAGCTTGGCCAGTGCGTGACATATCCAGGAGTTTGAGAGCCTTGTTATAAAAGGAGGGGGGTTGTACACTACCTTTCTATAGCAATGAATACACCTAAATTAATCAGATACTATTATTATGGTTACAGATCAAAATAACAGTATCATCACTATACTGCACATTATTTAGCACTGTTAACATGGAAGAATAAAATTATTTAATGAAACTAGGGAAAGGATTAAAGTCAGTGATATTCATTAAAGCATTCATTGACACAAGTCTTGAGCAAGCATAATGTTGCTAACTTCTCACATATTCTATAAGTAACATTTGCATTTATTCTTGAATCCTGACAACAAGGGGCATACTAAAGATAAAACATGTGTTTTTAATTGGTTACTGGTAATTGATTATCTTTGCTACTAATATTTTACACATTTTTTAATAAATAAAATATTTATATATTATTTAATAAATAAATTTGACAAGCAGTCGCTGAAAATTAATGACCACTTATTTTGGATTCTACATAGAAAACAAAAGGACATAATAGACAGTGGTCTATGTTCACAGGGTCAGGTTCATATATTGTAATGCGTTTTCTTATACAGTATTTGTTGCTACAACAGCTATGTAGGACACCAAAACATAGCAATGCTATTTAGAAATTGCAAGCTGATCTAATACCAAGATGGATTAAAATAATTCATTAAATTCCCTTAATGAAAGATTTTGGCATGTTTAGCTTGAAGGTCCATGTCTACAATTCTTTTCCTACCTTAGCTTAATTGTAGCCCAAGGCTAATAATTATTCAGAAAAGCCATAGCACAGCAATTTGGTTACAATGCTTTTTCTGAAAGTTCTGATAACTATAAAAAATTGAGAAGTCAGATTTATGAGTGGACATTTATTTTTAAGCAATAAAGATCTGGATCCAAGTGGTAGATACCATTTTGATAAGGTCTGCTTAAACTATGATTGACTTATAAGTTTTCCCCATCAAGCAGGTCTGTGAGTCTTCTGTCAAACCATCTGAAAATCTGAGCCAAGGCATGTGCTTCAGATCTGGGAAATGGACTCAATCATTGTCAAGGAAGCCTTCTGGAGTTGATAAAATGAGAGTTAACTTCTGAGTAACTAAATAAATTGTCTTTAGGAGCTGAACACAGGACAGATCCCTGGCAATTGAATGCTTAAAGGGGTAGGATTTTTGATCATGCTGCCATCTTGCTTATCTTGCTCCCCTGCAGATGTTGCTGGATTCTAAATATTTGTTGCCTTTTTTATTAGCAACTTAATTTTATACTATAGAATAAAATCAAAGCTGAGTCAATATACAATTAAAGTTTGTACACAAGATTTTTGTTGACTTTATAGTTTTATGTAAGATGTCTGTAATACAGGTAGCTGATAGTTCACGTAGTGACATTTCAAAGTTATAACACGCCCTCCCCCAAAAGTACTTATGACCTGGTCTCAAAGTTACATATGTTGCAGCACCATAGCAGTTTTTGCCCTTACAACAAGAGACATTGCAATATGTCTCCTGCCTATCTCCTCACCCCACCCCATTGCGTCTCCACAAGCACTCGGCTTGCTTTGCTAGCCCATCAGGTTCGACATGCTCCTCCTCACCCCAGAGGAGTTGCATTTACAACTATCACAACCTCTCTATAGTGATGTAATCAAAACATGGGTGCTTGGCAAACAGCATGTATTTACAATCATTGCAGTATTCTGAGGGCATGTGATCACCATTCTCAGGGGACTTCTAACAAGTAAGTCAATGGCGGCAGCTGGATTTTCTTAGCAACAACATGATTCACTTAACAACTGCAGTGACTCATTTAACAAGCGTGGAATATTTTTTTCTCTGAGGTAAAGCCTGTGGCCATTAAAAACAAGTAAATTTTAATAACCAAGAAATTAGTATAGCAATTACTATATTAAGGTCCATTGCTACTGATAGATTTAAAACCTTAGGTTTGCTAAACTAAATGGATTCTAAAATCATTTTTAAAATATTCCTATTTTGAGTACAGGAACCCAGACTTTAAGAATACAGAAGAAATTAGAAAGTAAAATAATCGCCCAAATACTGTATATATTTCAGACATCAAATACTTTGCCCGACATAAATTCTTTTGTGGTATGTCAGAACCACAAAAGCTGTGAACTTAAAGATTTAAAATTTATTTGTAAAAGAAATGTTTACAATGGTGAAATTAAACAGACATAAATGGAGTCAATGCTTAGAAGAAAAACAAGGATCAACACGTCAATGAAGATGTTAATCAGTGAATTGTGAAGACAGATTGATTTTGACATTGTAAAAATGTAATAGCTCACTATAAAGAAATCTGTACAATAATTGGAGCAACCTGACATCTGATGATTTCAGTTTTCAATAGCTGAGATGTTTCCAACAAGCTGTCATCATTACTTTGTAGGCTGCTTTTAAATTGTTATCATTGGTTTGTAAAGCAAATCAAAATGAACTGGTATAAAATGTTAGCATGCATGTTCACTATAACTTTTTAAAAAGTTGATTTATATGTTACTAAGTCTAACTAATGTAAATTTGATCATTACAATACAATTAATTACTTGCTTATTATTAAATCTATAATTATTACACATTTTAATGGATTTTTCCAGTGATTATAAAGATAAACATCTTTATATATCTCCTTACTTAGATACATAGTGGACTGATTGAGAAAAAGAGAAGTCCTGTCACTGTAATTTTCTTTAAAAGATCTCATGTCTGAATGATCCATTCATTCACCTCTGAAATAGTAAAATGACCAAAAAAAGAATATTTCTTTTTCTTTTAATCTGACTCCGGGGAAGTGTGCTACTGCTTGTCACCAGTAGTGCCAAAAGCGTTTTCTAATTCATGCCTGACAGTCTCACTTAGCTTATTCTATATACAGCATCTCCACTCTGTAAGGGCTCATCTGGCTGGAGTATTAACTGTAGATTTCCAATGAGGAAGATATATCAGGCTGGGCATAAAGAGGTTATATAATCCTCTTAATGTCAGGAAATAAATAAATAAGTCCATTTTAAAAGAAGATGATAGAAAGACTGTGTGTGGGATGGGGAGGAGGACATCATGCTATATCCAGAAAAAATAATTATAAATAGGTGGCAAATCCTGAGTCAGAGGGCCCTCATTTGGTATGAAAAACATTTTCCTAGTTCACTTTCAATTAGGATTTAGATGGGTTAGACATTAGAAACTGTCTTTATTCTTGTGCAGAATTAGAATTAGTGGAAAGAAATATTGGTACATGTATGAACTGTTATATTCCTTGCTATAGTATATGGCTATACTGGTCAACATATTAAAAATGTCATTTTTAGAAACTACACATGAAAAGGGACAGCTGCATATCTTTAAGGAGTTTCCAGGATTCATTTGTTTGGCAAGGAAATGGCACGGATTAACTAGAAAATGTCCTCATTTTAAACTAGGTTTTCTTCATATGTAGGCAACAAGTCACAGCATTTGTACTGTACAGTCTAATGTGGTTCAATAATTATTTGGTTGGTGTCGCTGTCAGATGGTACTTGAAGGGTTGAGATCAGCTTGGCAACATATTCATCATTTTAAGCTGGGGCAGGAACATCCCTTCTTGTAGTCCATGATAGAGTCCTCCAGAACCATTTTAGTTTAAATCTAGAAGACAATAGATCTTTTAAACCAGTGGTCCTCAACCTTTCTTGCTCCATGGACTAGCAGCAGCAGAGTGAGCAGTAGGTATGGTTTCATGCACACAATCTAGATCCCATGTATGTGCAGATGAAGGTTTGTGTGCTCACCTGCTGCTTGCATGGCCTGGTTCCCAACAGGCTGCGGCCCAATACAGTTCTTTGGCCAACGGTTGGGGATCCCTTTTTTAAACTGATCTGTGTGTGTATTTCATGTGTTGGAACCAAGAGATGGTTTTTAAAAGAAAGAGAACAGCAATTACATTATAGTTTTTCCCACATGACAAGAAAAACTCTAGGTGAAGTAATCCCAAGATTTAAATTACAGTACTATAAATATATGAATACCATATCAATTTTTCTCTTTTTAATTTGATGCAAATAAAACAGTGAACATCCTTAACCAATGCTTGGTCATAATACTGAACTGGTGATGCCAATAAAATGAACACAGACAAGCTGAGATACTACTAGTGACAACTGCCCATGTAAGCAGCATTTAACCAAAGACCATATTCATGACTGAGCTGGATGGGCTGCCTATCCTTTCTCTCTTTATAATGCATTTTCTTTTTATTTTCTCTTAAATTATCATGATGGAATAGATTATTTTTACAAAAGATCTGAATAGAATGCTTACCAAAGGCCTGTAAAATTAGATCAAGGACAGTATAAAATTAAGCTTAGGGCTGCATGTTTACTTCAAAGTTAAGGGTACACAGTTTAGCACTAAAGGACACCAAATCTGTTACTTGGGAATGCTTGGAGATTTATATTTGTCAACACAAGTTTTCTTTGAGCCACTCATTGCATTTTTCCAGTTCAGCTGTGTACCTTAGATACAATATAACCTGGGCAGAAATAGCTTGGCTGAACTTATCCATGACCTTCTATTTAAATTACTATAAAAGCAGTTGTGACTTCCGGTGGCACTTCCATCGAAGAGGGGTTGAAGTTCGCGATCGTGTGCGGCTTCGACATGGGACTAACTTATTGGACGGTCCTGTATAGGATCGGAACTACCCTGGAGGGGTGGTGTGAAAAGGGGAGACTGCAGGCTGGTAGAGGGGAGCTACATCTGCCCTCCCCAGCTTGGAAAACTCCCCTTGAAGACAGATGCTTGGTGGCGCAGAAGATAGGATGCAGTAATTGTAATTGCAGACTTCTGCTAACAAGCCAGCTGCCTGTAATTTG
>JAOYMU010000077.1:18920597-18933907 GCA_025802295.1 Psammodynastes pulverulentus
GCATGCATATATATATATATATGCATGCTCACACACTGGATATATATATTTGAATTTCTTTTGTGTATAATATTACTGATGTTGTTATGAGTGAGTCTTCTATGTAGCTGAATATTTATGGTTTGAAAACTGTATTTATACACTTTTTCCCTTATTTGAAAAAATGTTGATGTTTCTCTCCTTTAATATTTCATTTAAAATCCTGTGATAACTAAAACCTTGCAGCTATGCATTCTATGTTTTCAAACAATCTCTTTAATACTCAAATAGAAGAAAGGGATGATCAGCAACAAGATAGATGGACTCAATATCAGTGGCAATGGACACACTATTTAAAGACTCGAAGGGCGAAGTTGGAGACCGAACAACCTGAAGGAAGTCTATGGAGCCACTAACAATACCAACTAGATAGCACACAATCAAATATGAAAGATGAAAGATATTTCATTCTTTTTCTCTTTTGTGGGAACAGGAAGCGGAAGTACTGTAGGCTGCCTTGAGTTGAAAAAATAAAGGCAGACTAAATCAAAGACATATGAACTTGCTGCATTACCTGTTTCATTTTCTCTACTTGTATGGTGGCCAAAGTCAACTTGTACTGTAACTAAGAAGAGAAGTGCTCAAGCCATCTCTCAACATTGCTTACATTATTATCAAATAATCTTGTAATTAATGGCTTGCCTACCAAAATCTGCCAGTTTCAACTCCCCAGTGTCACTGATCAGAAGATTTTGGGGTTTCAGATCCCTGTGCAAAATGTAACGGTGGTGGATGTACGAAAGTCCTCGCAGCAATTGAAATAAAAATAACTGAAAAAGAGGGGGGAAAACATGTTCATTAATATTTGTATGTAGTGCTTTGCCTTCCTACATAAAGATCAGAATGCAATAATGTGAAACGTTATTAATATAGATATTATTTAAAATCAGGATTTTTAACTGAACCTACAGGAATTAATACACATACACATGTTTCACTACATCCAACTGCATAACCCTTCTTTCACAATTCTCATTAGTAATTCCATCAAAAAATAAATTGTATCAAATAACAGTTATATTCTATTTATTTGCATAGTTTTACAGATTAGATGACAGCCTAAAGACAGGTGTGTACTTGCTAATTATAGAGAGTAACAGCACATGGAAAGTAGAGATGCATAAGAACACATTCCTTACAAGAAAAAAAAATAGGAGTGAAAAGGGATTATACTCAAAGATATTTTAGCTGCAGCAAGTCATTCAAATCTTTATTTTGAAAGCTCAAACTATGAACAAAGATATTTTATTCTTTTTCATTCATCTATAGTAGCTTTCAGAACTGACAATGAGATTAGCCATTTTCTCAGTATGTCAACCAATGTGCATTTTATATATTATTAAAAATTCAGACTTGTATGAACAATCTTTGTCAAAACAATACATCAAAAACTGTCTTGGATGCTGACAAAAATCATTATTCCATGCAAACTTCACAGAGGTTTAAGGCAAAAGTAAATCCTTTGAAAAATAATTGTTTTAACATTAATATTAATGATAAAAAGTAATTTGATAATAGAGACACAAACAATACAAATTCAATTTTGTACATCAGTGTATTTTTAGATTTATAAAAATTGTGTAAGTTATTATAAGCTCTTAGATTCAGTATGCTGAAATGAAATAGTTCCAAATTACTTATCAGCTCAGCACCTGTAGAATTTGAAACTATAATTATGAAAGAAATTACTGTAAAATATGGAAGTACAGAAATATTTCATTTCTTTTTTTATATACATACACACTACTTTAAAAAGCAGTTTTTGTTGAGGATTTACTAATAAAATACATGAATAATATTAGAACTTTCAAACAGAAAAGCTGCACTGCACTGCAATAAAAAATAAAGAAGCAATTTTAAAAAAAATTTTTTATTATATTATAAATATGATATTATAAAACTTTATTTTGAAAAAATACATAATTAGGATGGTTGAACCAACTGCATGAAAGTTATTTCTGACTCATCTATCCACCCCTTATTGACATTCTTTTCCTGAGAATTAATTTAAATTATTGTTGCCTCTCAGCTGAATTCATAAAAGTTTTATAAAATTTCACTGGAGTTAAAGCAACATGTATCTTCTCATTTATCTCTTGTTGCAACTCACAACAACTTTAGGCTAGCCTTCCATTAATGTAAAAGTTATACACACAGAAGACAATACAACTCAGGGGTTCTTCTAACACTTTATGTGCTTTGCATATACAAGCAATTTTATTAACCCTTCTTAATTAACATTATATATAATCTAAGGTTCTGGAAGGGAACTATAGCAACATCCTGGTACCGGATCGCCTATGCCCAGTTCAGAGAAATCAGTAAATTAATTTCTTATGTTCTGTTGCATTCTTCAATGTATTAATTAGAAGTTATGCTTTATTAATGCACCCACTAGCTAATTGCTTGAACTGGTTGGATGAGAATAATTCCTGCTACACAACCAAATGTGTAAATTATCTTTACGGACCAAAGGTTCTGTTTCATCAGTATTTTTCCTATCACATTTTAAACTCAAAATTAGAAATCTATTTGGTTTGAAGAGAACACATTATAGGATGGAATAAAAATACCTGAATGGTGTCTCAGCCAAGCTTTAATGATTTGGAAAACAATCATTACATAATTTATATGTGAAGAAGTATATTAAAGTTTTAAATTTATAATTTAAACACATAGACACATCATTTTATGATCATGCTATTTAGTCATTATTCTCATCTTGAATAAAGGATGAGTTCTTTATTTTAAAACTATCTAAATTATTTTAAAATGTGCATTTAATTATAGTGTAAAAAGAAATAATAATATTTTTGCTGTCCTGTCCTGACAACTGCACTTTAACTGAGGTATTGCTTTTCAGTAATGAGTTCAGGGACTGTGGGAGGAATGTTGTCATATGAAGGTCAAACCAATTTAGGGGTTTATGGAGTGTGATATCAGTGTGTTAGTAATGATTAACATGTAAGGGCAAACACATTAAAAACAACAATTTCTCTAATAAAGACACATCAGGTCTTACATCAAAGAGATACATTTTTCCAACTCTCATTATAGATTACAGTGTGAAATATATCTTGCTAACAAAAATTATCAACAGTTCTGAAATACCATTCATTGCACTTGAAACTGATATGCTAAGAACAAAAGCTTGAGGAAATAATATAGGAAGCTAAAATTTAGCAGTACAAATTTTTAAATTTTTAAAAATTCTATTTAAAAATGCTGGAGAAAATGTTAGCCTGAAGAAAAACTTTGTGAGTGTCTAGAGGTTCAGTTCTCTAGTAACTGGTTTTGGAAAAGTTCTTTATTTAATGAAGAGGGAAAATATTGCAACTGTGATTGTTCACCTGGTGAGGAACAGCTTTTTTCTTTTTTCTTTTTCTTTTTCAGAACTTTCAAGACCAGCTGCCAAATCAGCTAGCATACTTGAATTTTCTGGTAAAATGTTGTGAAGAGATGAAGAAATATATGTTCTGTCCAAGTTTGTTTGTTTTCTTACTATAAGTGTATGGGGGAGGAAGGAAAGCAAGAAAATTATCATAGCAGTGCCTTTCCCAACAAGCCTCATACCAAGCTTTTCAATCTGGTCAGTTCCGCTAATTCTTTAAATAGTTTATCATAACCAGGGTTTTCTACATGTAGTAGATGAATGATAAAACATAGTATATGAATGAAAAATTAACTCATTTTATTCTAACAATATGTAGAGAAACATACTCTGCTACAGGACAAAGAACCCTAAGGTTATTTTTGAAAATATGACAGCCTCTGTGCATATTATTAAAGTCACTCTTCTTTGTGTGTCAGAATAAGAGATGTTATCTGCATCTTGAAGGAAGGTAAAGAGAAGGATTGTGATATTTGACAATTTACTGCTGAAACAAACATGCTGATTGAACTCAGTGACTTGTGAAGAGTGCGATCTGTCAGGAGCAAGGATTAGGGATGTGACAGAACAATTTCCAGTGCTTATCAAATTCACTGACAGTGATCCCTTCTACTAATCTGTGTGGAGATAAACTGATAATGCCAAGAGCAGCTACCTCTGTATCACCTTATAACATCTAGGCAAGAAGTTCAAGAATATGGGGGCTCAGGTAGTATTTGTATCTGTGACTTGTCTTCTACTTCAGAAGAAATAATTGGTTAAAAAAAGGATTTGTCTGAACCATGACAAGCTTGATCAAGAGGGCTTTGAAAGAATTCTGAGAAACTTGTGACAAAATCGTGAAAACTGCAAAGATTTATGCACCATGAAAAAAATAGAAGTGCTTTAATTATCTTATTGAAACACAGCAATAAAGAGTATAACTAACTTAAATAGAAAGGAAGTAGAGAAAGGGGAAACTTTGAGTGAATGCTGAACCTTACACACACACAAGGGGAGAGAGGGAGGGGAGAGGCAGGGAGGAGGGAGGGAGATGGAGATGGGGAGAGGGGAGGGGGAGAGAGAGAGAGAGAGATCTCCAAGAGAATGGATTGTGGATTACTATTCCTACAGAAACGTAAAGTAGCAATGATGGGGGAATGGTAAGCACTGAAGTGATCATAGTAGTCACAACAACATAAACTTAATTTGCAATGTAGAATTGATTTATTAGAATTATTTTATATTATTTACTATTACTATTACTACTACTACTACTACTACTACTACTACTACTGATAATTTCTTCTTCATAATTGTAGTGAAAGGGTTTTTCCAATATTCATCATCGGTGGCTGTCAAAACTGGCATCATATTTTTCCATAGAGTTCAGAATAATATAGATCCATCAGATGGCTCATTAAGCAAGTAACACACAAAAAATGAAAATATACCTATATTGTTTTGTAATATATGTATTTACATATTGTGTGTGTGTGTGTGTGCACACACAATTTTATGTATTATATTCATGTTTATTGTACTTAATGTGTAAATGACAGAGAAATATATAAAACACAACATCGATTATAGAGCAGCTTATTTAAAATCAATTTTCAATGCCCTCTGAAAAAGGCAGCTTTAATTTAACATATTATCCCATCCTTTTCTGCACCTGCTTATCCTCTGAAGAGTAATGGGAAACAGCTACTTATCATTTACATTAAATGAAAATAATTCTGTTCATCATATCTACTATAATTAATGTCAAAATTTAGCCATGTGACTTAATAATTTGACTTCTATGACACTAAAAACTTTTGATGTGTATCCATCTAACTTTTAAAATAGCTTTTATGTATTGACATAGAAATTAGAGATCATTGTACTTGAAAAGTTACAATAAATATTACCAGAATGGATCCAAAATTTCTTCCAAACAAATTTAGTGAAGCAATTATATATATCAACCACCCAAATACATTTAAATAATCATGTTTTTAAAAGGTTTTTATAGTTTGTAATGCTGAACCACATCTACAGACACAGAATTAAATCTAGGTATAGAATTATTTTTATATATTCACTGATTCACTAAAAATTATTATTCAAAGTTTAAAAAAAGCAAAACAGACTAACTTATTATATTCAGTTTAGTAGGCTCAAAATCATGAAACTTCATTAAAATGTTTTATGGTAGAGTTCTGAGAATGGACAAAGAAAAATATGTTAATAAAAGTAATAAATATCTTCCAAATATTTTTTTATGTTAGATAATTCAGATTTTCCAACGGATCATACAATATTAATAGTTTGTTGATTGGAATTAAGTCTTTTTTCATTTATTGTCTTGCAGAGTAGTACTTGAACATACATTAAAGAAATTTTGGAAAGTATTCCTTTTATTTACAATTTAAATATTTATCTTAACAGATATATTATTAAGTAAATAAGCATACACTGACACACACACACACACACACACACACACACACACACACTGTCTATTAATGTATTATTTTAAGCAATTAGATCTTTTGGAAAACGATATTTGGAAATATGTTTTATATGCACTTTCAGATAATTATATTTTTATTTTTAAAGAAAAAATATGAATAACAAAGGTTAATGAATTGCATACATGTTCTGAGAACTTTTTAACACCATATTGTTTTGCGGTAATTTCAAACATAATTACTTATGCTTTTAAAATATAAATATTTATAAGAAGACAAAGACTTTGATTGTTAATATCTAATTTGGTCATTAAGAGCTACAATTATTCATTTTCAAGAGCAAATATTCTTAGGCAATGTAACTGTTAGTTAAGGAAAAATGTTGGCAGAAATACATAGCACAAATGAATTTTAGTTGCTACAAAACCTTTAAAAATGTTTTTATAGGTAGCACAACAATCAAAGTCTGTTTGTTCTGAAGGAAACTTAACACATACTGCTGAAAGTTCAAATACATATCAGCTGTTTCCCTTATATCAGGCTATTTATCTTGCCTGTTTGGAGATATTTACAAATTTATATTATTGCTTGTGGCGTGCCATATTGTGAGGGTATGTAAAAAGATGGAGAGCAGAGGAATAGAGGAATATGTTACAGCTAGAGGAATATGTTACAGCCTGACAGTTTGATTGTATGAATTTCTAGTACAATTCTGTCAAATATTATAGATAGTTCTTGGTTTACAACCATTCACTTATTGACCGTTTAGGGTTATGATGGCACTGAAGGAGTAGTGGTTATGAACAATATTCAAAGTGCCAGTCATCCTAGTATCCTTGCAGTCACATAATTGCAATCTAGATGATTGGTGTCATAATTGATAGTTGATCAATTATGACAGTTGGAGTATCCCATAGTCACATGACTGCAATGTGTGACTCCCTTGCTGGTTTCCCAAAGTGACCAAGAAAACTGGCAGGGAAGGTTGCAAGTTGCTTGGGCAAATCTCCTGCACCCATACACCCTCTCTGTCTCACTGCACTCATGCTGTGTCTCCTTGCCACTCATGCATCCTCCCTAGCAACTCGGCATTCGTCCACCTAGCAATAGCCACCCCAATACCCATGATACAAACTCTGTAACCCCCTGCTACTTGCATACCCTCTATCACTGAGCAGTAACCTTGCTGTTCTTGTGTCGTGCTTCTCCAGCCACTTACATATTCTTGCATACACTCTTCCACTTAGTTAGCAGTTACCCTAGGCCCTGCTACACTCATGCCTTCTGCAATCTGTATACATTTGTGCACATATTCTCACCTGGCAGCAGTCATTGCAAGTCCTGCCATATTTGTGCACCTGCCACACGTGCCGCACATACCCTCTTCTGCCTGGTAGCAGACACCACAGGTCCTGCCATACTCACACTTCCCCTGCTACATGCCTTCTCCCAACAAGTATCAGCCATCCCAAATCCCACTGCCACATCACCCTACACAGATCTCTTCTTGCAAAGATTTGGAAAGATTTCTACATTTTTGAATTGTGATTGAGTTTGCCAAGTTATGCAGTTTTTGGATGGAATAAATGCAACTTGCAATCATTTATTCAAGTAATATTATACTCTATTATATTATGTTCTGTATTGGTCATAACAGAAGAATAAATAAACAGCAATAGTTTTGTAAACTTTTAACTCATTATGACTCTCTTCCTCTCCTCCACAGATCATATAAAATACCAGAAGACTACCTAGATGTTTTGGCAGGCTTCTTTGTGATCAAGTCATTTAATTTTTTAAGAGAAATTTAAATTGCAATCTTACATTAAAAACTGCAGCATATGCCATATGATACATAGCATTTCTGAGATGTTTGTTGATAAAAACATAAAGGAATTTTATATTTGTACAAATAGTATATGATGGTTTTTGAAACATATACTGCTGTACGATTAATTGACTCTTCATTTATGCTAAAATAATTTGGCTGATTTCCATGTAAGGAGACAGGGCAAACCTGTCTATTTACCTAGAAATCTTTGACTAACTAAAGAAGTAAATTTAGGTACGGTAGCTGTTATGGTCCCACTTAAAAAAAGCCCTCAATATAATTAAAAACCCAAATGTTTTTTTCATTATTGAAGAGGTCTAATCATTAAAAGACCTGCTTATAATTACATTGTTCATTGGCATCAAGTTAGCAGCTGCAGAGGATAGTAAATGACTTCATATCATTATATCATCATGAAAAGGATGTGAATTACATTTCATGTTAATGACATTATGTGTAAATAATCTATAGCACATAATTTACATTTTCCCAATTACACCATAATATAAACAACAGCATCTACCCCAATCTTGCAACTTCTAATGGTGACTGGTTGTTTTTTGAATTAATCTATTAAATTAACAATGTATTATTGCTCACTGTAACATAATATTTATTTGAAAAGTTGTATCCTACCTTCACATTGTCTGGCTGAAGTCCTCCAGGATGTTTATCCATGTACTGACATAAATCTGTGTGCTTGAAAACAGAAAAGAAATAATATTTTTCAATGTCTTTTTTAATCAAATCTGTATACTTCCGTTTGAAAGTTACTATTACCGAATATATTCCTCTGTATATAGTAAATGGAAAATAAGGAAAATATAAGTATAGTTTAAATTGTGCCCTATTTATACCACCATTAGACTCTGTAATATATGATTAATATATTTGCATATCATTCTATTCTACTGTATTTATCTGTAATATAATAACAGAAAGACTAGAATCTCAAACAATTTAATCCAAGATAATTAAATAATAAATAAATATGACCAAACAAGTAATAAGCATTTTGATAGAAGTAAGGAAATTTAAACTTGATTATTTCAAAAGTTCAAAGGTACTGAACTTGGGACTGCCACAAAGAAGAGGGGTTCAACCTATTCTCCAAAGCACTTGTAGGCAAGATAAGAAGCAATGGATAGAAAAAAGCAACTTAGAATTAAAGAGAAATTTCCTAACAGTTAGTACAATTAATCAGTGGAACGACTTGTCTCCAGAAGTTGTGGGCACTGACTGTTACAGGAACAGACATCTAATATTTAGCCACCCAGCTTTACCTTAATAGCAGTTCCTTTATTACACAAAATTTGTTTAATCAAGACTTTATTAAGAATACAGTAGTTGAGATATATTCTCTCATGCAGAAATGATCATCAGAATGCAGTATAGCTGGCTATTCCTGCTGACTGCCAGCTGCCTGCAGTTTGGCAGTTCAAATCTTAGGTTCAAGGTTGACTCAGCCTTCCAACTTCCTGAGGTGGGTAAAATGAAGACCTCAAATGTTGGGGGCAATATGCTGACTCTGCAAACAGCTTAGAGCTGTAAAGCATTGTAAAGCGGTATAGAAGTCTAACTGCTGTTGCTATTAGAAACTACAAATAGCTACAAAGTGCTACAAAGTATAAATATGAGAGTCTGGTGTGCTTCTAAAGAAGTTGGAAGTATATGCAATGTCTGCTTCTAGGTTGGGAAAAGATTGGTGTCATTTGCACAATGGATTCACAAGACTTCAGCCCAGTGATGGTATTCTGCCGGTTCGCACTGGCTCGGCCGAAACAGTGGTGCCAATTGGGCCTGGGTTGCCGAACCGGTAGCGACCCATGGCTGGTTACACCCCCGACCTGGGCACCCACCAAATAAGCCACGCCCACAGAACCAATAGTAAAAAAAATTGAATCCCACCACTGCTTCAGCTCATATTACTGAATAAGAGTTTGCAGTGTAAACTGGTTGAAACTTCAGCAAAGCGTAAAGGATGAAAGATGAAGAACTAAATTTATAAGCAATTTCCATTCTTCTTTAGTCTTATTGTACTAGATGCCTACCCTGCAATGCTTTATTAATTTCTTTTTACAGGAAATTCATTACACTAACATCAAATCATTATTGCCTTGTGTGCTTTCCTTTTTCAGAGTACAGAAAACCTGTTCTTAAAAAAAAAAAGTAAGAGTAGTACAATCTCCATAGATTGCCTTAGGATAGTCTTCCATCATGAAAATCACAGTTCAGATATTTCTTTTAACATTTGAGAGACAGGGGAATTGTGTCTTTCATCAAATATTTATGTCCTGGTATTTCTCTCTATTTCTCTTTTGGCAGTTTCATCAGTAGCAGTTGCAGTAATAGTTTTAATTTACCAATAAAAAGCCTTTTATATATATACTTGTGCAATGTCACAGAAATGAAAAAATATATGAGAGCTAATTTGTAAATTGATTTAAAGTTGCTAATAAGTTTTTAAAGATTTTCTGATATATAGAATTTTAACACCAAAGACGTAATATTTTTTGCCTACTCTTTTAAAAAATAACATTAAATAAATGAAGAAAGTATTTTAAAGATTAATGGCACACCAGTGTACTATATAATGAGTCACACGTATTCCAGTCTGGCAGCATCTTTTCAGACTAACATATTTTATTAAAAATGTAAGATTTCATGAACTGCAGCTTACTTTGAGAGATGCATGGAATGATTTAAACTGAATCCATGATTCAAACTGGGATGAAGCAAAGGAAAAAAAGATGGGGGAAATGAGGACACAGATGCAGATTACATGCAAGGTAATTGTGAAGATGCAGATAAGATACTTATATTTTATAAATTAACAAACATAATCTGTAAAAGGTACAGTTGAACTCACTCAAAAGAGCATATCCGAATATCTCAACAAAGATAACCAGTGTTTTAATACATTAAAGTTGTTTGATAGAAACTTAGAAGATAGACTCTGATATTTACCAAGTGGAATTGTATACTTGTTCAGACATATGCTATTTTTTTTAATCAGCTGGAATATGCATTATAAAATCAATGTTAATTCTATTTTAAGAGAAAAAGGAGCAACAGGAATAAAGTATAAGTAAACTGGCCCATCAAACATGGATTGGAATGGTGTAAAAGTTCCAGTAAATAAGAACATAGACTACATAGTAACCAAATTCTGAAACAAGCCCTGACTTACACAAGACAATCATGGGCCTAAGCAATTTCACACATAAGGTTGAAGGTCCCTTTACATCTTCTTCTTCTAATGGGCCTAATTCTGCCACCACAATTGAACATGAGACAGTTAAACTCACATCAAGAATTTACAGGCAATCTTAAAAGTCCTAAATAATTTTTTTAATATCTTAAAGTGGTTAATTGGTAATATGATTATAATCTGTCTCCCCTAGAAGTCTCATTTGAATTACTAGACCTGTCTTCTCCTTCCCTTTCCCTAACCCCAGCTCCCTCCTATAAATTTTAATCCTACATCAATCAAGTCATTCCATGAATGTAACAAAACGAACTTTTTACTTTATTGTCTTACAAGATGGACAACTTTGAAATCTGGCTGTTCCGCCATGTTTTGGAATAGGGTAGATGCGGCTGATATATTTTATGAGCAAGTTTAATTTGAAATGTACAGAATATGCATGCAGAGATGTATTTCTTAGATTAAAATCTGGAATGCCAAAGTTAGAAACATGAAAAGAGAAAATGTAGTTGGACTATATGGTTTAGTAAACCAAAAATACGCAGGAAACCAATTTCTCACTTTTTATCATTTCAAAGATTTCTTCATAGCTGACAGTGTCTTCAAACACTCAAAATTATACCCCTATACACAGACATCAAAAAGATCAAGTAGGTATATTGAAATCAAATTGACTGTGGTTGGAAGAGCACTTCCACCATTACATCAAAGACATAATCAGATACTGACTGTGGAACAGATCAATGCAAGTTCCAAGTTAAGCGAAAGAAAAAAATGCCACTCAGCTTCAACAATGTGATCTTGAACATACGCCCACCACTTTCTAGAATACCAGAAATCATTTTGAATTCCTGAACCTCATTAATAAAGAAACAGGGTAAGTTTGGAATGAAATTAAATAAGTAATTAAGGTTGTCTGGATAAACAGATTACAAAGAAAAAGAAAGAAAGAAAGCAAACTGGATATCAAAACAACCATGGAAATTGCTAAGAAGTAAAAAAAAAAAAAGCCAAAGCCCCAAAGGACAAACATTTCAAAAAGAAATTTAGCAAAGAGTTTCAGGGAGATGTTGGACACAAGAAGCAATAGGAGGTTATAACCTTAAAGAACTAAAGAATACCAATGGACAAATAGTAATCAATTCAAAGGAGATCAAATGAAAATGGAAGGATTATATTGAAGTACTATACAGTGAGATTTTAAAATATTAAATGATGCACTGACTTTGTAACAGAAGGGAAGATGCATGACTACCTCTTGAACTCGAAGAAACTGAAAGCTATTATTTACCATCAGACAATACTAAGAATCAGTGTAATTTTTCATAATAAAAAAATAAGTACCGCTAAATTCTAGTTGATTATTTTAAGCTGCCCAGATTCACTAGGGACAAGCAGCATATAAATTTAATATATAAATTAAATAAGAAAATCTTTTGAATTAAAACCCACCCTATTGCTGAAATAGGATGACTCACAGTGGCTAGGTGGGCGTGGCTGGATTGATGTGACCAGGTTGGTGTGAAGAACTAGGTGCGGCTAGTGCAGCATGAAAGACTCAGGGCAGCTGACTCGGGGTGGGTGGGCAGGCGTGCTGACTGCACACAGCCAGGTGAGTGTGGCCAGGTGGCTACCACTGGGTAGGTGTGGCCAGGTGGGTGCAGAACATGCGAACCCAGGCACCTGGATGTGGGCCAATTCGGCGCCACTGGATAAAAATCACTTGGAGATATGCCAGACAATGAGAAGCAACAAAGGTGTGCAAGGAAAAAAAAGGAGGGGTGGATTTCCTCCACCCCACTTACAGAAAAGCTCTGCTTTCCATTTTTCTAGCCTCACTTTCTGAAGAGAGGTTTTCCTGAAAGTCTGCAATGAAAATAAAGGGGAGAGTATATTTCCCCATCCAACTTGCAGAAACACTCCACATTTATTTAGAGTTACAAATCCTCACACACAAGTCCTTTTGCAGCAATCTCACTGAATCAGGGAAAAGCTTTATCATTCTCCGTTTGGTCAAATTCACAGAAATGGGAAGGGGGAAACAGAGGAGGAGATAAACAGAAGGTGGGAAGGATGGGTAATTTATATTTTCACTGCATTTTACGTAGTTCTTGCTGTGATCCCCACTCCCCCCCAAAAAAACCCAATCCTAACAAAGTGATTTTCGATACCACCTTCCATCTCTTTTTTTTTTATAATAAAAAGTTTTTATTGGACACAAATATACAAATATATCACTTAAAATTTTCAATTATCTTTTCAGATAAAAAATTATTTTTCCAAATTTTCTTACACACAGCCGCCTTCTCTTTTAACAAAAAATATATACAAAAGACAAAAAGGAACCAGAGTATTAACAAGTCTTATCAAATTAAGAGAAATTGTTGTCAAACAGATTAAGATTAA
>JAOYMU010000077.1:19012263-19032584 GCA_025802295.1 Psammodynastes pulverulentus
ACGGCAGCTCCGATCGTGCTTTGCTCGAACAGACACGAAGCTGAAAGCACCAGCCTGAAGATGACAAGTGGGACCTCGTCGAAACGTCGTCAAGATACTTTCAATCCTATACGGGAAAAGACCCGAATACACCAAGACTTGCATACCTATACCCGTGAAAATCTATGAATGAATGTGTGTGTGTGTGTGTGTGTGTGTAGGTATGTAGGTTTTGGCATATTCGGGTCTTGTCCCATGTAAACTTTGTGTACATATATAGTATTACATAAGTAATTGAGAAAACAGTAGCAATATAGCATTGAAATGGCTATGGGTCCTCACTAAATAAGCATGTTTAAACTAGCAGATGAAACTTAAGAAAAGAACATTGCCTACAAAGCAGATCATTCAGCACCAGCATGTGACTTTGTGTCTCATTCAAAGGTAGTGCCAGCTTTTGTCCAGCTCTGCTCTGCTGGACAAAACACATAATGTTAATAGATAAAAGTTAACATTGTTAAACACACACACGCAGAGAAGAAAATTATTAGATGGCGAGGATCTGTGAGTATTGGTACAAGACAGCTTTCATTTCCATAATTAAGAACCCCTGCAGTTACACTGGTGAAGCTTCCAATTTCTCTGCATGGAAACTCAGACAGGAACAGTTTTTAATCTTCAGTTTTCCATCAGCTACACAGACTGCCAGATACCATGGCTACCTTCACACATTCTGTGTCTGAATAACTGAGACATTATCAGTGCAATTGCCACAATTTAACACAGATGTTCCATATTTCAGTGAGTTGCCCATCATCCTGCCTTTTCGGCTGCCAAATGCAGCCGAAATTGTTAGAAAAAATGTTATATATATGGTCATATTATGCCTACATAGGGAGAGACATTTATTATAGTATCATCAGCACTATTAGGTGTACCATAAAAATATCAAATACCCGACTGTCTGAATATGACCTGAATATGGGAAACAAGACATTAATTTATTTATTACCTTTATTTGGCCTTTAATAGCACTGAATTTCATTTCATATTGATATCATAACATCCACCAACATATAAATCTTATAATACTATCCATAAAATATATCATAACAGTCTTACATACTTAAAATGGGCGGGACATGTTGCAGAAAAAACAACAAGAATTTGGAGAGGGGTTCTGGCATAAAACTTAAGAATGGAATCACTGAGTAAACCTGCAAAAAATGAGGGAGAAAAAAAATCTCTTCCCCCACCCCAACATACACAAATACAAATGTGTGCACACCATATGCATACATTTTTAAAGCTCAAAGCAGCAAGCATCTTTTCAACAAATATATAAAACAAAAAAGTGCTTGGATGATGCATTTCAGCTTCTTTGTACTTGTTTGCAAGTTTGAACATCGTGATGCACAAAGTGGAGGGCGAGCTACCTGACAGTTGCTATAGGCAGTCCCCACTGAAGCCACCCAGAACAATAATTTTGTCACTGGCAGGGATGTTTGAATAATTTGGCCCTGGTCCTCATAGAAACCTTCCCTGTTCTACAGATATTCCTATGTGCTATTTCATCTCATACAGTTAGCAATAACTATACAACTTTTCACAGGTAGCACTGTAGCTTGACATGAGGGGTTATGACAAGTTAATTTTGTTGCAATATACTTCCAAAATGACGCCCATATATACACATATAACTGCTCCTTGGTGCTCATCACCAGAGTGGCAATTACAGAATTAAATTGTATACTGTATTTTTCAGAGTATAAGACGCACCTTAGTTTTAGGGGATAAAAACAAGAAAAAAACTCTTCTCCCTCCCGGTAATTTGCCTCCTTGCAGCAAGCAACAAACAGCCAATTTCAGTTTCAGCACAATCTAATTAGCACGTGGATCGACCTCTGGAAGATCAGCTGTTTCAGGCTGCGGGGATTACCATAGCCTATTGGCAATTCCTGCAGCCTGAAACAGCTGATCTTCGGGAGCCCAATCCAAAGGACCATCAGCTGCTTATACTAATCAGGCTGTGCCTAAGCTGAAACAGGCTTTTTGCTGCTTGTTGCAAGGAGACAAATTGCTAGTGGGAGGGGCTTCTGCAACATTCGGTGTATAAGACACACCCAAATTTTCACTCACTTTTGGATGTGCTATGATCAAACATATCTGTTCTTCTTCCATAGATAATTGTCTATAAATAATGCACTCAGATTTATTTTAGTTCCTTAATCATTCAGTATCAAACAAAAATTATACAAAAATAAAAGAATATATACAGTATGTTATATATTCAAATACACATATTTTGAAATAAAATACTTTATAATTCTCTTGAATCTAAAAGCAAATGTTGCAATTACATCTCTACCAATTTTCAGGTTAGTTCATTCTTAAACCTGGACTTAGATACATAGTAAAACTGACAGAGGTCTTGACTTTTCTATTTTAAAAAAATCTTTCCTTTTTAGTACTGTATAATGTAAATCCAGGAGTGGACTAAATTGCAATTAATCTATGTTATAAATTCTCTCTTGGGTGAAGGAATTGATTTGATAAACATTACTAAGTTCTTTGCAACTCTGTGATATTTAGGATTCAACGGGATTCTTGTTTTCACAATAAGTATTGTAGCAATAACCTGTGCACAATAAGTCATACATGAAGAATTTATGTATAAACATAGTAGTACTACAAACATTAGCAATAAACTATAAATAATTTACGAAAATCATTATTAACACAGGTCAGCATTGTCATACATTACAGTGTGTGAAAAATATTTGATATAATTGGAAAGATTTATTGTCATAAATCACATTGTATCTATATTTAATCTTTACAAAAGACCATGAAACTTCAGTTTCTTAGTGCTTCCAATGTTTACGTAAAATACCACTTTAAAAGGTAAAGGTAAAGGTTCCCCTCACACATATGTGCTAATCGTTTCCAACTCTAGGGGGCAGTGCTCATCTCCAACTCAAAGCCAAAGAGCCAGTGCTGTCCGAAGATGGCCATGTCATGTGGCCAACATGACTAAACGCCAAAGGCGCATGGAACGCTGTTACCTTCCCACCAAAATGGTCCCTATTTTTCTACTTGCATTTTTTACATGCTTTCAAACTGCTAGGTTGGCAGAAGCTGGGACAAGTAACAGGAGCTGACTCCATTACGCAGCACTAGGGATTCAAACCACCGAACTGCTGACCTTTCGATCAACAAGCTCAGCATCTTAGCCATTGAGCCACCGTGTATAAGGGCTACACTGCAAACCAATTTGAATTTAACTCCTGATGATTACATAAGACTTTTATACTAACAATAAATAAATACCTGCATTTTTACGTGCTTTCGAAATGCTAGGTTGGCAGAAGCTGGGATAAGTAACGTTACCCCGTTACATGGCACTAGGGATTCGAACCGCTGAACTGCCGACCTTTCAATCGACAAGCTCAGCATATTAGCCACCGAGCCATCGTGTTCCTAAAATACCACTTACAATAGAGTAAAAATGTAGACACCCAGATTCTTTACTAGTAAGACTTCTCTCGGTAATGAGCCAATCTAAAACTGTTACTGACCATCTGTTTCAAAAGCAAATAATTATTCAGATGTTTCTACTGAAATCATTGTGATTAAAAGTAATGTGTACCTGTATCCTAATAAGATGCTTACTTATGAACTAATCTATTATCACTATCATAGCTTATGTAAAAGTAGTATTATATGACATTAACATCCAAAGTTACTTAAAAATCAAGTGTAATATATGGAAAGGATGTTATTAAAGGCTGAGAATTTATCACTGTATTCATCCATTTTCACTTGGCTGCTGAAAAAGCACTGCAAGTCTTTTTAGAAAACTATTAATATGCCATTTGATTATATTAAACTCAGAATCAAATTAAATAGTGAATCTGAAAGCAGCAAACATGGATAATTCTATCAGCCTGAGTTCAGAAGCCACAGAAAATCTTACCATAAGGCAAGGTCGTAAATGTTTATTTCCCCCAAGGAAAATACAATATAGAGAAAAACAACCTATCCCAAATAGATGCTTTTAGGAATGGGGAGAAACATTTCACACCAAATATTTCATATACAGTATATTCAGCTAAACTTAGACATCCCAAGAACTTGTTTTAATAGTTTCCACTCAAGGTCTCTAACTGAACCCCTTTCTATCTGGTTGGGAGAGTATTTCAAAATCTACCCCACTGTAAGTTATGAAGTACTGACGTAAGCATAAATAATTTAATATTAAGCTCCCAAATGAAACCCAATGATTGGGCCAATGAGCAAATTCAGAACTATATTGTCCCATTATACAGGTAGTCCTCTGGACACCCAAACAGGGTTTCTGAGGAAATCCACCCCTCAGAAGCTCCATTTCAGCCAG
Organism: Psammodynastes pulverulentus; assembly: GCA_025802295.1. Taxonomy (NCBI): domain Eukaryota; kingdom Metazoa; phylum Chordata; class Lepidosauria; order Squamata; family Psammodynastidae; genus Psammodynastes; species Psammodynastes pulverulentus. The sequence goes on from JAOYMU010000077.1 coordinate 19,016,639, forward strand.
GAACGTGCCGGGCAAGGCATCTGGATGTCCAAACGGGGCTTCTGAAGGGCGGATCTGCCCCTCAGAAGTTCCATTTCAGCCATCAAAATGCAGGATGAATATTGCAGAATCTCTGCAGTTGTTCGTAAGGGCAAACAACTACCGTGGTGTTGCAAAATTCGTAGTTTCGGGCCTTGTTCACAAATGCTAAGGGGCACTTATCCCATAACTTCGAACGTTCACTAAGGGAAGGCTCATAACCCAGGGATTAGATTGCCCATAATTACAATTATAAATTTAATTTTACACAGTATTATTATCCTAAGTTTGAAATAAATACAGTTTTGACCATAAACTTTGCTAAATATTTAACAAATATACATTTTTCTGTTCAACATTATATATCTGTCATCTGTGATGTCTTTCCTCTTAAGCAAATGTTTATCTGTTCTCACATATTCTAAAGAAAAGGTTCAGCCAAACACAAGCTATAATATATACAACACTGGCTTATAAACTAATCAGAAATAGTAAAAATATTAACTAGTAAAGATAAAGATTACATTTCAAATATGGAGTGCTCTTTTAATTTACATTAAATAACCAAAGACTATAAAAGCATCCTATTTTAAGAAAATTAAAATTAAATTTTTTGACAAGCCATGACTCTGTACGGTTTAACTGAATAAAATGTCTTTAAAAGTTGAACTACACGGGAAAAAATGCCACTTCCAAGATCTAAATTCAACAAAGAGAGTTTAGTTAAGAAATAGTAATGGAAGACTATAGTAATTGAAAAACTGGGCTCAGAACCCAAAGTACAAGTAGGCATTGCAATTTGCCTACTAACATTGAAACAGTCAGCAAATGCTTCTAAAAAGTTGACTACCTATAAATTGCCTTACTCGTGATAGATCTTAACAACTAAGTTTTAAAAATAGTGTTATAGTCAAGCCACAATAGTTTCAATATACAATGAACTGTATAAAATCTGACACAGTTCATGAAAGTTTGACATGAAAGATATTTTCTTTCTCTGCAGTTTGTCTTTATTAAATCTATTTTGCAGTTAGAAACAGAAATTAAGCGTAATTAGATTAGTGAAAGCTTTTTTTATTAAAAAAAATTAATGGAAATAATTGGTCTCATATTTGAAGACACATTTAAACATTTAATGAAGTAAAAGTTCTTACGAACAAGCACTTGTGCATGTTTCTTTGTCTAAGCATCAATGAACTATTACCAGTATTTTCAACCCAAAAATATGTATTTTTACTAGCTTCAGTTTTTATAGCAGGAACAATTATTTCTTTCTATTTATGATACATGATATACAGATTGTTAACATTAAGCAAAACAACTGTTAAGAGTCAAAACAGATTTTCAAAAAACAGTCCCTGTAAAACAACATTCAACTGGCTATAGCTTTCTCCATTTAGCACCAACTAAATGGAGTAGTACATATCCAACCAAGAGAGAACAGAACATAAACAAAAACATACTGAACCATGCTTTTATGGAAAGAGAAGGAAGGATGATAGGGAGTGCTGACTGAAGCATAACATTTTTTATTGGTTTTCTCCATCAGTCTATAAGAGACCTATAAAAAACATGACAGAAACAACCACACTGGAAAGTACTTATGTGAGACATACCTTACCTTTCCTATTTATGCAATAAGTGTGTGTGTGTGTGTGTGTGTGTGTGAGAGAGAGAGAGAGAGAGAGAGAGAGAGAGAGAGAGAGAGAGAGAGAGAGAGAGAGAGTGTGCGCCCTTGTGTATTCCATTGACCGAGCCCAACAATCTACTAAAGTGCTTCCATGGCCACTTTAATGATATCTACCAAAGGAGAGCTTTTTCAAATGATATTATATTAAGGGTAGCAGTAGCTCCAGCTGCCTCTATAGAGCTAGTCCTGAAAAAACCTTGGATATATTGTCCTAATAGACCTATTCTAATAGAAGAGATTTGAGAACATTGGCTTTCAAATGAGTTTTGTGGGGGAGGTAGACACAGGAAAGCTTAATAGGTTGAATACTTCAAGCTAGCAACAGTTTTCTAAAAACTGCACACTGTTCTCTGTCCAAATTGTGTATATTTTGGAAGAATAGTTAGAATACTGAAACCTTTTCCAGAATGCCAATGTTCCTGGATAAGGTAATGCCAATGTTTCTCCATAACCTCTTCCTCCAAAATTTTACATCTTGGCTGCTCTATCCACAAAACTCCAAAGGTACCAGGATATACATTATTTAGATGAGGGAAATGAGATTTATTGCTGTTTTTAGAGGATCTAATCTAACAAAATTAAGCTTATGTAAGTACACTAATAAAAACAGTTTACTTTAACTTCCAGTGATCGTAATGGCAAAGTTCCTCTAAAGAAGGGGAACACGTTGTGGTTGGAAAAGCAATGGACTGCAGGAAATGAATAATTGAAATCTCTCGAGTTAAAGAAAGATCATTAGATCCCCATATTGCGTCAAATAGCTGCTTTACAACTATGTTTTTATGATCAGCTTGCAATCAGTTAGGTAAATCATAGGATTCCATGCTTATGGTTGTTAATGTCACTTATATGGACCCCTAATTCAACTAACTCACCTTTTAATTTCTTTGAACTTTTTTTTTAATTCTTTGGCTTTCCTTAAAGATCAAGAACTCTCAAGAGTGGCACATTTTATGGAAATCACTGTGTAAATGTCCTTTAAATATAGTTTAACTAAATTTCTAATTTTTGGAATATGCAGCAAAAGGATTATTATTGTTGTTGGCTTTGGAAAACAGGGCTCGGATGGACTTGATTTTAATATTTGATTGTTGACTGGAAGAATCCTCCTCCATAAGGGAAAGATTTACAATCTATACTGATAAAAAGAGTTTGAAGATTAGACATTAGATGGAACCAGATGGCTACTTTAAAAGAAAGGTTTGACCCATAGCTACAGATTTTTAAACTATTTTAAACTATCAAGCCTCACTGAATAAAGTGGCATTGATTTACAAGTGTAATTGAAATTACAATTTACAAGAAGAAAATAATGGATTTTCAAAAAAAAGTTATTTCAAAAATTGTAGTAGTATAGCATACAATAGTAAATCTGATGAGTGATTTGGATTATTCCCTTAGATCTGGCTCGTGGAGCTGGCCTGGACCAGCACGCAGTGTCTCTGCCAGCAAAAATGAAGTTGGGGGGGGACACTTGTGGCCCCCATGGCCTGCTTTTGGCGCAACAGCCTCTAACAGTCTGCTGCCAGTGAAAATGAAGCTTTTTCCTGGCAGAGGGGTGCAGGAGGTTTTGCAGCCAAAAATGGGGCACAGACGGCTGCATGCAGCTCTCCAGGCTCCATTTTTCCTGTCAGAGGACTGCAGGAGGCCATCATGGCCAAAAACTGGGTGCAGATCGGCGCATGTGGCCTCTCAGGCTCCATTTTCGCTATCAAAGGACTGTGGCTGGAAACAGGACACGGGGCTGCCGCTGGGCTCCATTTTCGCTGGCAGAGGGCTAGCAAAACAAACTAAAAACAAAAGGAGAAATATTTCCCCTTTTGCATTTGAGCATGCAAGAAGGGACAGAAAAGGAGAAAGGGAAAGAGGAAAGACAAAGAAAAAGGTGGAAAGAGAGCATGGAAGGAAAAATAAGGAAAGGGGAAAGGAAGAAAGTAGAAGAAGGAAGAGGTAAGGATCCACCCTGGACCTGCTCAACCAATCTGCCCTTACATTCTGAACTCCTGAAATGTGTTGTGCCTTGAGCGACAACAGATGATCCTCCCCCCAGAGGCCAAGCAACCTGGACTCCTCCATAAGAAGCCTGGAATGGGTCCCCCCTTGGCGGTTGATGTGCGCCTTGGTGGCCACATTGTCTGTGAGGACAAGCACATGTGACTGTTCCACCGTCTCCTGAAACTCCAATAACGCCAGACGGACCGCTCGGAACTCCAATCAATTTATGTTGTTGCGGCGGTCCTCTGGTGACCAGAGCCCCTGAACCACCCTCTCCTGACAGTGGGCCCCCCAACCGGAGAGGCTGGCGTCCGTGGTGATAGTGATGGCCAACGGGTCGTTGTAGGCCGATCCCCGGGACAACGCTGCTGAGGTCCACCAGAGAAGAGAATGACGCACCATGCTGGACAACCTCACCTTCCTTCTGGACATAGCAGTCCCGCCTCTCTGAAAAGGGAGGAGAAACCACTGAAATGGCCTTGCGTGAAGACATGCCCACGGCACGATGTCTATGCATGACATAAATTTCCCTAACAACTGGGAGAGGGAGGCTAGGGACTCGACCTGGGACTGGTAAACCTGTAACACTCGGTCCTGATGTCCCTTTGGCGATCCGGTGATAGATAAACCTTGCCCTCCACTGTGTCAATGATCGCCCCCAAATGTTGTATTCTGGTAGTAGGGTGTAAATGACTCTTAGGCCAGTTTACGGAAAAACCATGGTTCTGTAGAGCTTGAGTGGTTATTTGCAGATCACCACAGGCCTGGGAGATCGAAACCGACTGTAATAGAATGTCATCTAAGTAGCATTGTAGTCGCAATGGCTGAGACCTCAAAGATGCCACTAGCGCTCCCAGAACCTTAGTAAATGTCCTAGGGGCTGAAGCCAGGCCAAAGGGGAGGGCCCTATATTGAAAATGCTTACTTCCATAGCAGAACCTCAAATATTGCTGATGGTCAGGATGGACCAGAATATGAAGGTATGCTTCAGTTAGATCAATGGACGTAAGTATATCTCCGGCCCTGAGGCCCTTCAGGATGGAAGTCAAGGAGTGCATTTTGAATCTGCGATACACCAGGAAACGGTTAAGACCCCTCAGATTCAAAATAGCACGCCACCCCCCCGAGGACTTCGGCACCAGGAAAAGTGAAGAATAATAACCCTGAAATCGGGTATGCGGCGGCACCGGTTCGATTGCATCAATCTCTAACAGGTGGGAAATTGCCCCTGTCATAAGGTGAGATCTAGAAACACCTCCCGTGACCGGGCACCTTAAAAATCTCCTTGGAGGCTGTGCAATAAACTCAAGTCTGAGGCCATATTTAATCGTGGACAAAACCCATTTATCAGAGGTGGACAACTGCCATTCCTCGTAAAAGGCCCCCAATCTGCCACCAATTGGGGTGTCTGGAACGGAATTAGCGGGATCGATGATAGGGCCGGCCCCCAGCCCCACGAAAGGGCCGCTTGGGTTGTTGTTGTCTATTCCGGTCCCGAAACCCCTGGGAAGGATGAAACTCCTGCCTCTGCGAAGGGGGTCTGTAGGGCCTCTAAGGAAAAAAGCCGCTGTACGACGGTCTTGAATTGTACTCCCTGAAACAAGGAGGTGAGTGGCGCTCCCCCTTCCTGGCCAAGGACGGTAAGCGTTTCTTTTTGTCCTTAGCTTCAACCAGGATGGGGTCTAATGCCTCACCAAAAAGCTTGCCAACTGTACAAGGAGTAGAAGCCAAGCGCCACTTGTGCTTGGCGTCAGCCTGCCATTGATGAAGCCAAAGCATGCGCCGAGCCACGATGGAGGAGGCCATAGCCCTCGCCCTGAACTTGGCGGAATGAAAAGTGGCATCCGCCGTATATTTCGTTGCTGCAACCACCTTGTTGAAGTCCTGGTGGCTGCGGACATCCTGGGCCGGCACTCTCGCTTGTATCTCTTTTAGCCAGAGCAAGGTCGCACGGGAAAAAAAGGAGGCAGCCATTGCTGTCTTGACCGCCCAGGTAGCCGCCTGGTGAGCCTTGCGGAGTGTAAGTTCGGCTCTCCTATCCTCCGGTCTCAAAACCTCCTCGGCCTCCGCCAAAGGAGCTGATGGGGTGGCAAGCGCGACCACCGGCTTGTCCACTTTGGGAGTGGTTAACAGGTCAGCCAGATTAGATGACACATTAAAAAAGTGCCTGTCAAAGGCTGTCGGGTTGGGGTAGGACCCTGGCGCCTCCAGTTGTCTGCCAATGACTTGCATAAACAGTGGCGAGACTGGAATAATGTCCACCGCCTCCGCCTCCGCAGAAAACAGTAAATCTGCTGGATTGCGAGGTGTTGAAGCAGGAGTGGCTGGATCCAACCCAAGGCCCGTAACCGCCTTAGCCTTGGCCAAGAGGGCCCGGAACATGTGGGGCTTGAAAAGTCCCTTAAAGAGAGGGAGATCATCCTCCACGCCATCCTCATCTGACAGCTCTCCGTCCAATTCCCCTTCTTCCTGCTCCTCCTCCTCTTCCTCCACTTCAGTCAAGTGATGGCCCCCTAGGTCCCTAGGGGCTACAGACTGCGAAACCAAAGGTCGAGAGGGCCCCACCTGGGGTCCCCACTGAAAAGGTCCCTGAGACCCGCCCGACAACAGATGTTGATGTTGCTGGAGACAGGCCTCATAGCCTTTCCTCATAGCTTTGGCAAACATTGCTTGAAATTCCGACTGTGACTGAGGAGGAATAGAAACAGTCGAAGACGAAGGCAACACTGGCAAGGTTGAAGCTGGAACCGGCCAAGCCACGGGGCCTGTAGCCACAGGGCCCAGAGGAAGGCCTGGAGAAAGGCCCAAACCAGCTGACTCTTGATCAGGGGCTGAGGCCAGCAGCAATAACTTTGGGGCCTGGTCAGTAATAGCCCCCTCTTGTCTCCTCTTGATGACCCTCTGCGAAGCAGTGCCTGCCAAAGATGTAGAAGGCAAGCAATCCAAAGGGGAGGGCTCTGCTGTCATGAGCAATCCAGCGCGCTCTGCCTCCCTGGCGCCCCTCTCCACTTGTTTATCTAGGGCCTTCTAAAGGCGTTTTTTGCCTTGTCCTGAGCAGAGGAGCCCCGGACCTGAGATATGGCCTTTGCCCGGATCTTGGCCACCTTTGCCTTGGTAGCCTTATTGGCTTGAGGAGCCTCCTGGGCCTCTTCCATAGGGATTGATGGCTCCATGGCCTGACAAACTCCCCGCAACCGACCTGAAGGCCTGATGAAATGGCCAGATGGTATCACAGATCAAAAAGGAGGCCCAATCCACAATGCCTCCACAGCTCCCTCGATCCACACTCCGCTGGAGAAGATAAGGCCCAGGCCCAGCGCTGCACAGCTCCACACGGACAGCACCCTGCCTGAGACCAGCACTGAGCTGCAAATGGCACACTGAGAGTCTGCAAAGCTCGTTGGATGATCTATCGCGCTTGCGCCACCAAAATGGCCGCGACAAGAATGAGTCAGGAAATCCTGTCTCACCGACTCACATGAATGGCAGACCCGATTTCCGGCTCTGCGCCGCCGACGGGGCCTCTAAAATGGCAGTCGTGATGATTCCAAAATGGCGGCCACGATCTAAAATGGCGGCCACGACAAATCCAAAATGGCGGCTGCCACCTGGACAGACGAGAAAACAGCTCCGGACGTCCACCGCTTATCCGTGGACCGATCTCCCTTAGCCCAGCCACCAAAACGCTTCCTTGCAAGGCTTGCGAATGGGGCAGCCTCTCGTTGTCTTCCCTCCTTTGCTGCAAGCCGGGTGGGGAATCTGACAGTGAAGGCGGGGCTCCGAGGAGGAAATAAGCGAGGGAGCAGATTGAAATACAAAAACACAAAGTTCAGTAAAGAAAAGAATAAAAAATAAATTAGAACTATTCTACCTGCACACTCACACAATCTCTGGAGAACCAGAAATCACGTCTACTCCTAGCTTAAGACAGAGACGAAACTGGGAGATAAAGGGGGTGTGTCCTCAGTTTGCACACTCTGTCTAGAGCTAGTAATAGAATAGAGATGACCCATTCGTTCCTGGATAGCATCTCATCACACAGGAGAATCACATGACAAATGGGGATGCTGCAATGGTCAAAAGTGTTAAAAGTTGGTCATAAGTCCCTCTTTTTAGTTGCGTTGTCACTTTGAACAGTCACTAAAAGAACTGTTGTAAGGCGAGGACTACTTGTACTTTATTTTTAACAGTATAGTTGTGTTTGATAAGCTAAGGGAATATTACCGGCGATAGATGTGTCAAGATATACTGTGTGAAGACTTTTTTTTAGTAAGGGAAATAAAAGGATTACAGACAAAGTTGGTAAACAGCTAAAGGTCAAAAGCCAAGAAATCTGCCCACAAAAGCTGAAGGAAAATGGTAGTCAAGACATAAATCAAGGTCTTTAGAGGCCAGATGCCAACTGCTGAGATTACAGAATCATCAAGAGAAGAATTTATGGCTACTGAATTCTTGTCCAATCCAATTTAAGAAAGTGTATAGTGTGCTTATTATCTTCAAATAAAAAGCTACCCTGACTGAGTGTGGTATCTCAGGAATTCTGGGAGTTGAAGCCCACAGATCGTAAAGTTGCCAGTTGCCTATCCAACTCACAGCTATCATGCAGGAATTTACAGTTATAAATTATTTGACAGTGACCATCCATCAGCCTTTATCTAAATATTAAGGTATTGAGATTTAAGAGCTGACCAGCTGTAAAGCTGATGCAATGTAAGGCTGATGCAAAGAAGATGAATCAGCATTAGAATTGCCAATTGTAGACTACGAAGGGGTCCACAGAAGTTTTTACCACTTTAAGAGGTGTTTATATAAGGCAGACAGGAGAGGGCGTATTCTCTCTCCTTGTGTCCAGTATCCATTGCTAAGTTCTCCATGTAGAGTTAAGAAGATTGATTGCTTGTCAGGTATTTGCCTACCACATGTATTTCTGTTTATGTCTTGTATATAAATCACTGTTAAATGTCTAAGTCTCTGTGTGCTGTGTTTTGCTCCTGGTTGTCTCCTAATAGTAGTCACACTGCAAACGCTCTGACAACCTGCATCTTCCGGCAATTGTAAGCCTGGGCACTTTTCATTTTGGTTGTTTGTCTCTGAACACACCATGGCCCTACTAAAATCTGACACCCCAATTGGTTGTAATATTACAAGGGCTGCCTGACCAACACCCCAAAGAAGAGGGTGTGTGTGTGTCAATCTATTCTCCAAAGCACCTGAAGGCAGGACAAGAAACAATGGATGGAAACTAATCAAGGAGAGAAGCAACTGAGAGCTAAGGAGAAATTTCCTAACAGTTAAAGCAAATAATCAGTGGAATGGCTTGCCTCCAGAAGTTGTAAATGCTCCAACACTGGAGGTTTTAAAGAAGCGATTGGACAGGCATTTGTCTGAAATGGTGGGGTTTCCTGTTTGAGCAAAGGACTAGAAGATCTCCAGGGTCCCTTCTAACCAGGGGTGGGATTCTGCCAGTTCAGACCTATTTGGGCGATCCCCTTGCTCCGAAGATCAGCTCGAACTGAAACGGTTCGCTCCAATGGTCATGTGGGCCCTCTCACCCACCCGTGCTATACTGACCTTTATCATCCCAGCTGATTAGTGTGGAAGATTGGATTGCTGCTCCTCAGCTGTGTTACTCCCCTGAAGTAACATAGCAGGTAAGGGTTGTTTGTACTGCTGTTAACACCCGTGCAGTGTGCGTCAGGCGTGCATGTGCGCAAAGCTCACAATCACGGAACCAGTTGTTATACTGGCAGAATCCCTTCCCTGCTTCCAACTCTGTTATTCAGTTATACAAATAGAGAAGAACCACGCCATTGCATTACTTTGACATCATGCATCTATAGCTAAAGCCTAGAATTTCTTTTTTGTAACTGCATCGGGTATTTGTTCATTTTCAACGTGAATCTTCAAGACATCCAGATCCTTTCCATCTTAGATATTTTTCCTCGTTAAATGTATATTTTTTTCTGCTGAAATTCATTTTGCTGTTTTTTCCACTTCTGTTGTCCAAATTTTCCTGAATCTTGTCCTTTTACTTGCTATACCTTTCATTGTTGTCATCTGCAAATCTGATCATTTTGAATTACCATATTTTTCGCTCCATAAAACACACTTCCCCCCCCTCCCCAAAGCGGGTGGAAATGTGTTATGGAGTGAATATGGTGAATAGCAGCGGCAGGGTCCGCAGCGGCAGGGTCCTGTTACAGTCTCTTTTCCGCAGTGAGGAGTCAATAGGCAGAGCTGGCACATGAGAGGACACCTATTTGTGGTCCTCTCAGGCTCTGCCTCCTGCCCTCACTACATTGCTGCTCCATGTTTAGCGCTCCATATTCAGTGAGACGGTGCTCCATTTTCATATGTTTTTTCATCTTTTCCTCCTCAAAACCTAGGTGCATCTTATGGAGTAAAAAATACGGTATATATAAAAATGGTGGGATTGTCCAGTCATTCATATGTTGAACAGCACAGGATCTATTGTTTATGTTTTTCCATAAAACATATTTATTCAGGTCCTTGTTTATCTAGTAGTAAGTTTAGGCCAACCTACTTTTTATGCTCTCTGGTAGAATTTGACTGGAATGAATTATTTGGTGAATTTATTACTGATGTTAAAGTATACTGTATCCATGACAGTACTGTGATTAGCTGTACTACTCACTTTATCAGAAAAGATGAGATTGCTTGGCAGTTTTGTTAAGATTTATATCAACTTCTGTAAAACAATGTACTATTTTCTGAATCCCCAAACTGAATTCTTAATATAGCAGTCCTCAAGTTTACAATTGGGACTGTAATTGCTGTCACTAAGCAAACTAGTTAAGACACATGATCACATGATCATGCTGCTTAACGACACTATTCCAGCAGTCCTAGTTGCCATTGTCAAGTGAATCACTGCAGATTGTTAAATGAGGACATTATATGGTTGCCTTTTTTGGCCTTCTCCTCGGTTCCCCATTGACTTTGCTGATAGGAAGGTTGCGAATACTATTGCATAGTACCATGGGGACTTTGAGACCATTATTAAGTAGGACCAGTCATAGCTAGTACTTGTCAGAAGGTCCACCTGTAATCTGTTCCACATCCTATTATCAATCTCCCCCCCCCCCAGGTTATTAGGCTATTAGAAATGTTTAATGAATACTTGTAATGATGTAAGATGGAGAAAGGTTAAGGTTGTAGCAGTTTTGAAACCAGGTAGAGGCCAATAACCCTAAGAATGTGCAACCTAGATCCTGTGCATGTAGTGTCACTCACCCACCGCTCATCTCCAGCTGTGTAGCCCAGTTCCTAAGAGGCCATGGACTAGTACCAGTCCGTGGCCTAGGAATTTGGGACCCCTGATCTCAAGTATTGATTTTCAGTTTTAAAAATATGTTAAATTAAAGCCAACTTATTTATAAGCCGATTTTTGATTTTCACAAAGATGCTGTTCCATTTCTATTATTCCAAGTCTGGCCAACAAATCTGAAATTATCTAGTAACCAAACTCATCCATTCCTCCTGGGATTATAAACGTTGAATTTAATCATCTTGTGCCATTGTGCATGATAAAGTTTTTGAGAACCAGAAGTTGAACTCCATCTGTTCAGCCCTCATTTATTATACTTCTTTGGTACAATAATTTGAAATTTAGTCAAAAGAAACTGCAAAGATCAAGCGTTCTACAAATGCACTTTTATAGATATAATTAATTAATGGAATTATTTCACAAGTTTCATTTTCTTCTCCTGCAAAAAAATATGTTTTTCAGAGAGAAAAAAAAGGCTAGGCAACACTTATACGTAACATTTTGATATATTTAGAAAATACTTATTACTAAACTTATAAATTCTTCTATTCTCACTGTGACACACCAATAGAAAATACTATTTCATTCTATTATTTCTGTTACTTTAAAAAAAAAACTCAGCAGACAACATAGCCACTAATTCTAACTTGTAATTGGTTTTTTGGGGAGGGGGGATGTTACTGGAATTAATTGGAAGATTTTAATAGATCAGTATTCGGAACCCAAAATATTCAGACATAATTTTATTCTCACAAACTTTGAAAAACAAATATCAAGCTGTATGTTTGTCCAAGGATACTAAATATTAAAAATTTACGGACTATTTCCTTTTTTGGAAAGGCAGCCCCTCTTTTTTGGGGAGGAGTGATCGCCATCAGATTCCCAACATATAGGCAGAAAAAACTTCCCTGGACACAAATTATGAATATGCCAGATATTTTTGTGATAACCAGACAGACTTAAAACAATGATACTAAATGAAAATATAAATGGAAAAAAGTGAGGTAGCTTTATACAAATCATTAACATTGATATACGCACACTTTAGTACAAATCAAGGGTATATTTATGATTTTTTTATTATCAAAGTCTTGTAAAACAATTTCAGAAACTGTACATAAACATGGCACAGACTGTAGCCTACTTTTGTTTTTTTTACCTGCACAAAAGTGTATGCCCCCAAAACTTCCAGAACTAAAAGAATAGATTGCCCATATACTTTGCATAACATAAAATTACTGTGTCAAAGGTTACTACTTCAGTGACTGCAACACAAATGAGTTAGTTTATACAACTTGAGATCAAATACATTATCAAGTAGACTTGTTTTAAAATCATTATGAAGTTCCATTTAAAATGCACTACCCTTTTTTGTTGTTGCAGAGTTTTAATACTCAAAATGAAATGCAGCTTCTAAAAAAACTACACAAGGTTATCTCAGTCTTTTCTGCAGAATACAGAAATGTTCCTTTTTTTTTTTTAAACCTCAAGACGTCCAAATTGTGGAAAATCAAACACCCCACCTGAGAAGGATTGAGACTCGAAGTCTACCTTACACTGGGCATCAAAAGACTAATGCATTTCAACCGTGTCAAAGCCAAACAAATCCACAACAAAAAGATTCAGCCACAGGGCTAGAAATATTATCTACCTCTATCAGAAAATTTCTTCCCAGATGAAGCTAATGTTAGTTTCTCTCTCTCTCTCTCTTTCTCTCTACACCGAAGGCCCGTAGTGGGCCACCATATTGTAGAAGATAAGGATGTTCTTGCCACAGTTAACATGCAGCCAGTTCATTCCCTATTTTGCTCTATTATTGTAAATAATCATACTCTAGAAACACTATTGTAGGTGAGCTGGTTTACTAAAAAGATCATACAACACAAACAGTCCATGCCTGTCAAAGATGCATGCAGCTTTTTGCTCAAAAAGGAAAAAAGCAGCACCAAGCTAGTAAGGACTGCTGGGCTACTCAATTCAATTTAGCCAATAACAAGAATGGAAACCCAGATACCACTTTCTCTAAAACTTTTGATGTCATTATTTAATATTAGGCGCTTTACAACCATGTATAGTTACAGCTGTATACATCTAGTTTGGAAGGTTAAACAAGTACAGCATAAAGGAATCACACAGGAATGACACTGATGCATGTGGCCAATTGTTTTCATGGGAAAGGCAATATTCAGTCACTCATATCCATATCCTCTTCATGATGATCGTCTCCATTGACCTTGGACTCCCTTGGTTCACCACCCCCTTTCTCCGGGGACTCCTTAAGCTTTGGGGAAGTGGCATCAGCGGCTTTTTCTTCCTTTTTCTCTTTTTCACTATCGTAGCCTTGTTCCTCTTCATCATAATCCCTTGTAACCTGCTTTGCCAAGACAAAACGTAAAACAAACCACATAAGACATGTTTCAAATGAAGTTTGGAATCTCTGGAATTCATATCAAAATATATTTAAGCATACTTTGACATCTTTGTCACTTTCTGATTTCCTCTCTCGCTCTTTCTCTTTGTCTTTGCTTTTTTTCTTTTTACTTGTGGATCTTTCACGCTCATCCCTGCTTCTCTCCTTATCTTTATCTTTTTTCTTCTCTTTCTTATGCCTGGAAGGAAAACAACAAACACACACCTGAGAATGAGAATACAAGCATTTCATGGGATTACTGTTTTAACTAAAATATTCTATGGGCAAGTTACACACAAGTCTCTGACATAAAAGCTGTTTAACAATATGAGAGAGGCAGAGAAGCTAATCTGTGTTACTATTTACAAACAATTAAATTATGCCTTTATTGATGTATGTCAATTTATTGAATACCTTCAAAATTACTTCACGTTTCCCAAAGTGAAGTAAGATTCTAATGACAGTAAATATTGCTAGAATGAATGGTTACCGTATTTATCGGTGTACAACGTGCACTTTTTCTTCTTGAAAAGAATGTGGAAATCGCATGTGCGCATTATACACCGATATGTATAAAAAAGCATTGTACATACCGGTATTGTAAAACGAGTATAATTGAGGGGCTCCGCCGCCGTCCGCAGCCGTCATTATTGGGACTCACTGACCTGTCCGTCATGTCATGACGTCGGGTTATACGCCAGTGCGTGTTATACGCTGATAAATACGGTACCATGACAAAGTGAAACAGCAAAATCTGATTCAAATATCTACGTGGATATTCGCTGTGTAATGTTGTGCCAGTCACTCTTCTTTCAGCCTACTCTGGCTCACGTTATTCTAAGAATGGAGATGGGGAAAATTTGAAGGCTGCTTTGTACTTCCTGAAGGAATGGAGTACAAGTAGTCCTCGACTTATAACCATTCATTTAGTGACCGTTCAAAGTTACAATGGCACTGAAAAAAGCGACAAGGCCTTTTTTTACATGTGTGACTGTTGCAGCAACCCCATGGACACATGATCAAAAATTGGATGCTTGGCAACTGATTCATATTTATGATGGTTGCAGTATCCTAGAGTCATGGATCATCTTTTGCAACCTTTCGACAAGCAAAGATAGTGGGAAAACCAGTTTCACTTAACAAACGTGTTACTAACTTAACAACTGCAGTGATTCACTTAACAACTGTGGCAAGAAAGATTATAAAATGGGGCAAAACTCACTAAACAACTATCTCACTTAGCAATCATGTCACCATGGAGATACTGCAATGGTTGTAAGTGTGAAAAATGGTCTTGTCACTTTTTCCAGTGTTGTTGTGTTTTGAATGGTCATTAAACAAACTGTTGTAAGTCGAGTATATAAAATATAAATTTATATCACATATAGATCCACTGATACCTAGAGTTGGTTGAACAATTTCATGAACTCTTATGCAGATTTTGATATTTTGGGGTTCAATTATTATCTTTCTTCTAACCAGCCTTGGGCAAAGAAGGAACCTAAGACAAAATAAGAAATGGAGCTGCCCATCTTTTTTTTCCAAAAATGAATTTTTTTGCAATGAAATTTCTTCTCTACCATTATCTATGTTCTAGTCAGCTACTACTACTGTGCTCCCAAAACACAGTTAACCTGGTCAAGTAAAGATTTAGAAGCTGCTTTTGTATGACATGCCGATTTCAGGCAAGATGTTTAAGCTATTTTTGTGGGTTTGTTTTCTTATATAAATCCAACCCCATTGGTCACCTTTATAATTCCCTTTACTGTGTGAAGCAATGGGCTAATTCAGTACCCAGGTTAAGCATGTTGTCCAAATGCAGATGAAAAGTACCCACATGAGTGCTCTGTCTCCTTCCATATTCAGCCTTAAAATTAACTTACACACTTGACAGTAAATGGTGTCATCAGATGCAGAAACTGAGGGGGAAAAAAGGAGCTGGAGTATAGCAACCAGGCAACAGAAAGGTTGTAAACTGGGGCAAAACTCACTTAACAAATAGTTCACTTAGCAAAGGAAATTTTGGATGGTTTTAGTCGTAAGTCGAGGACTAGCTGTATAATTTTTGTTTGTTGTGGGAGTTTAATCACTGGAAGCTTTCAAGAGATTGGACTGTCATTTATCAGAAATGGCGTAGGGTCTCCTGCTTGGGAGGGTGTGTGTGTGTGTGTTGGACTAGATGACCTACGAGGTCCCTTCCAATTCTGTTAATCTGTCAGTTCAAGCCTTTACTGGTTGTTGGGTGCGCCCTTTGCTGCTTCTCTGTCAGCAGATGGGTCCTCCTCCCGCATTCATCTCCCATAGTATTAAGTAACTGTCTGATGTAGAAATTCACCGTGCCTCATTCTCTCGAGAATAGGCGCCATTATTCAAATTAAATTCGAAAGGAGTTCCTGGCGGGCGAGTTAGGCCCACGTCGCCCCGCGTCGCTCCACCTACGTGGAACTCTTAACCTTCGCCTTGCTCTTCCCCGGCGACCCACTCGGAGTAAAACCCCGACCATCGCTGTCACCACCAGCAGCAAAGGTAACCACGCCCCCCTCTC
>JAOYMU010000077.1:19074737-19086781 GCA_025802295.1 Psammodynastes pulverulentus
ACGCAGCCGGGAGAAGCCTCTCGCACCCGGCCACTGAAAAATTTTCAAACGTTTACCGGTCCGCGGCAATAAAAAGGTTGGGGAGCACTGCTGTAAACAACTGAGCAGACTTTGTTTAACCCTATATAACTAGGTAAATCATTTACCCCCTCCCTTTTTCCTACAATGCAGTGCATCCTTCTTCATAACCAATTGAGTATATTTGTGAAAAAGGGCCAGTATCTGCCAGGCCAGTGGAGTTGTAGCCAATGATGCACTGAAATTTTCTCCATATTTTCCCGGTGTAAGTTGAACTGAGAAAGTGGGTGAGGATTTGGTATTCTCTAAAATGGCATTTCTTGACCTATTAATGTAATTGGGTTCTGCCCGAACAATCAGTGTTAAACTAGGTCAGTAGCTAACTGCAGTTATATAAACAAGGCCATTGCTGCAATATTTTGCAGATACTGAGGTATGGAGATCTCAACTCATTTCACACTTTTGTAGCCCTTTGTGTTACCCTTGTATTTCATGATCTCATGAAAGCCATCAGAAAATTTCTTCTCCAATAATTTCAAACTGGCGACCTATGATCCAATTAGCATGATGGTGTGCTGCTGAAAGAAAACAAAAGTTGATCAGTTAAGTGGCTGATTGGGTCAAGCAGGGCCATGCAAAAGATTTGTCCAAAGAAAAGAGCAAGTTATTTTTTGGTTTTCAATTAAATTCATTAAAATCCTTAGCTCATCTAATCGGTGTCACAATAAAAATGTAACATCAATATATTATCACTACATATCTAAGTGATTATTATCCTAAAGAGAAGGCATTCAGTGATATCAGAAGCTGGAAAAAGCAAGACAGGAGTACAAAAGAACTGTATAATGAACAATACTTCCTTTTATGTTTTATAGAAGGTAAAAGGTGAATTTATCTTTATTGGATAATGAGCATGATTCTCACATTATAGCATTCATGGATTCTCTACAACAGAGATATAGTTTAAATCTGCAAAAGCTGAACTAAGCACTGAATAAATTGCAGAATTCTTTGATTGCACTAGATATCTACAAATTTCTCAAAATTTGGACGAAATGTATAGGTATGTATAGCAGATGGAGAAGAGGGATTGCCTATCATTATGATTAGAGTAAGAAGCAGTGATCACAGAAACTAATGTGTTGACTGTTTATAAACATGCACACTTAGTTATAAATGAAGACTGATATGTTTTTGGGAAGGCAAATATAATGGCCATCTTAAAAAGGGACGTAACAAGAAAGATAAAAATATTAAAATGAGAAGATAGTTAGAACTCTTGAAAAATACTAAATTGTTTTGGAAACCATGAGATATGGCTTCTCAGCCTGCCACTTTCTCTCTGTTCTAGCTGTTGCTAAAACAAGTGAACTCTTATTCTAAAAAGTTTCTATCAAATGATAAATGACCTTCAATGTTCATAAATGAGGCCGCTATGCTCTTTAAAAAGTGCTTTTATTCATAATCGATTTTTCTCATTGAAAATGATTGTTTTCCTTTCATTCTGTATATTTTATGAATCTTATAGATCACCCTTGCTGTAAATAAGATGACTGATAATTTGGGGTCATCAATTTACAATCCCAATTGGAACCAGAATTTTTGTGGCTATGTGATAAAATGCAATTTCTTTGCTTAGCAATGTCAATCCAGATAGTTTCAGTTGCTGTCACTAAGTGAATGTCCCGGTTGTTAGATGAGACAGCTTCTTTATGGCTTCCCACAATGAAGTTAGCGGAGAAGCATCAGGAAGTTACAAGCCTTCCACACTATTGTGGGGGAGGAAGCAAGACAGTGCATGGGAAGGTAGAGAGATTGTACAAAGGCCTCAGGACCACTTGGATTTTCAGCTGCAGAGTCAAGAGGCTTCTGAAATTGAGAGGTCATAAATATGAACAGGTTTCCAAGTGCCTAGATTGCAATCACTTGACTATGGGAGGGGGTACTGCAATGGCCATAACATTGGGTACACGTTATAGGTCTCTTCATTCATCACCATTGTAACTTTGAACAGTCATTGGAAGAAATGGTTCTAAGTCAAGAATCGTAGATGTTTCAATACTATCCCCAAAAAGGGATATGTGAAAATAGGAAGTTGGCATATTGAGTTGGACTGGTGCAGTTAAATCACCTGTCTTTGCATTTCTCTATATTGACTAGCAATTGCTTCCCAATTGTTTTTTTTATCCCTATGAGATGCAGGCAAAATACTTCTTGTGAAATAACATGTTTAGGAGCTCCTACAATATTTCTTAATCTCTCACCTTCCAGTTGCCTACAAAAGTTATCATGCTGGGAAATAGTTTATAAATTTTCAATATCCCAAGAGCCAGTTTGGCACAGTGCTTAAAGCACAAGGCTAGAAAAGGGTGGGGGGTGGGGTGGCTATGAAATCCAGTCGTGTCGTAGACACGAAGTCAGCTGTTGACTTTACATCACTAACTTTTTGCAGCCCTAGAAAGCAGGCAGGGAAAATCACTTCCAAAATGCTGTTAAGAAAACTGCAGATTTATCCAGTCAGTCATCAGGAATGCAGAGATCAAGAAAGAAAGCATCTTCTTAGAAAACCAACTTGGAGAAGGCTCCTCAAAAGGCTGTTTATACATTGGCATGAACTACAGGAAATGGCTGCCTTTGGTCATTAATGCTCTCAAGCTTCCTGCCCAATCCTAGGGAATTGGACACAGGCAACTGTGATTTGAATTTTACCAATTTTGGAAAAGAACTTAAACATCACATTGCAATTATGTATAAGAGTCGAAGAAAAGATGCCAATTCTTATAAACCACCGTTTTGTGCATGTCCAGAAGGGACTACTTAGAAGATAGTACTAAACCATTTTTAGTGTCCACGAGAATAGCTGTGACTATTTCCCTATGCTGTTCATGTGCTGCTCAGCAAGGATCTGATATAAAGTAAGAATGAGTAAGACAATATTACATAGCTAATTGCTAGTTTGTCTTGTAAATGTAGACTCTGAAAGAAATGTAAGAAAATCTAAGCCACCATTTCCCCATCTTTGCAATGTATTCTTAGTTGCTGTAACCCAGTTGAGATAAAACTATGCCCTTAACCAAATCACACATGCTATTTTTGTCTGACTTGAAAACTCAACATTTCCATCTTCCCCCAGGCAACATTAGCTTATGTAACAACTTGAAACACGTAGTATTCTCATTGCTTGATAATATGTAAGCTGTTTCTTTTTCTATGAATCCACAGTCCTTAAGCAAATGCCATAGTCGTTAGTATGAATTCATTCTTCCAAATGGGTATTGCCGCCAAAACTGGGAAAAATGTGGCAAATCGGGGTCACATGATCATGGGATGTTACAACCCATCATAAAGGCAAGCCAATTGCCAAGCACTCAAAATGCAGTCGTGTGACCATGGGAGGATTGTTGCAACATTTTACAATGACCAGAAATGTTCTGTAGGTTGTAAAGCACCCATTTTGTCATAATCTGAAATGATCATTAACTGACCAGTCGTAAATCAAGGACTAGCTGTATATTTGTGTTCTTTTCCCAAATAGCCTGTTTTCTTCATCTAGGCATTCTCTAAAAGGGTTCCACATTCTACATTGAATGTAACCACTATGACATTAACATGGAAGAAATTGCAAACTGATGAAAGGATTGGAGACAATTCACTATGAGTTTCTAAAGGTGGAATCAGTCACTTCTGCATTTCTTTCTCTCAGCAGAATCCTCTTTAGCTGTGAGTTTAGTTTTCCTTCTCTCATGGGTAAAATAGAATTCAAGATTCAATCAAATGATTTCATGTAAAGAATCATTTTCTTAATTTATTATAGTGATAATCCAGCAAAATATAAACTACAAAATTAAATAAAGTAAAACATGAAAACAATTAAATACAATATACTTTATTTTTAATTAATGCAATTTTCATGTTAATTAGAAAACACAAAAAGATATCCTCCAGTTGTACACATATCATATCTAGGTACAAAAGCCTAAACTTTACACATCTTGAAGCCTTCTAAAGTTATTGACGCAAAATTTCCATGATCTGTCATCCTTGGTGGATTCATAATTATCCTGAGATAATCTATATAGATGGTTGTCCAGAGAAAAGGGGAATACTAAACAGCAAGGCTAATATGGCA
Organism: Psammodynastes pulverulentus; assembly: GCA_025802295.1. Classification (NCBI taxonomy): domain Eukaryota; kingdom Metazoa; phylum Chordata; class Lepidosauria; order Squamata; family Psammodynastidae; genus Psammodynastes; species Psammodynastes pulverulentus. The sequence continues at coordinate 19,078,885 of JAOYMU010000077.1, forward strand.
ATCAAAAGCAGAAAGTGCAATTACAGTTTCACATTAATCATTCACAAAATAGATTCAAATAAATGTTTACCCATCAGATACCTAACAGAAGTTGTTAGCAGTCCAATAACTGTTCAGATCAAATAAAAATATATATTTCCACATCACATGCAGCTTCCACCTTCACAAGGTATCTCCAGTGAGAACTCACTACAGAAATAGTATCCAAAGCTGTAAGTTCTCAAAAATTACAAATCTGGTTTAAATAAGGTGAAAGATAAACAGGCCACATTATTTCAAATGGCTTTACAAACAATTTGGGTTGATATGTCTCTACTTGAAAGTTAATGAAATAATAAATGTTTGTTGCTCTAGCTTAAGATGTTGCATCCAGGTGGAAATACACAATTGATCTGCTAAGTCTCACTGATGACCTTATATTGTATTTGATTGGGTGAAAGCTTCAATTAACAGAACAAGACTGTTCTTACTTTGGCTCAACATGCCCCCTTTTCACACTATTTCTTAAAGACCATCAACTCTGCAAAGCAAATTTAATATGGGAAAACTGTGGTTCACAACTTCAGGATGAATATAAGATAAATGAGTCCTAGTTTTCAGAGTTTTGTTTAGGAAACTTCAGCTGAATAAGGACATGACAAAGCATGTAGGTTTGTTAAATTACAGAGAAGGAATGTTACCCACAATAGAATGTTATAGCATGTTCTTCTGTAAAAGAAAGTATTCTATTGAACCAGCCTATTTCCTACCATTTTCAAATTGCTATGCAATGTTCACGATGAAGCAATTTTAGTCTTTATTAGATCATCTTTCTTCCCTGCTTAAGAAGAAAAACAATTTTAACTATGAATATCTAAATAAGCAGCTATGCTGTGCTTCGGATGTAGGGGGAAAAAAGTACTTTTGAGTGTACATGGATGCATATGTCCATACCAACTTAACTGTTGCTAAAAGCAAAGAGATTGACCCTGGGAGGCTGGTATGGCTGTGAAGGTTATGTATATGATCCATACAAAGTACATAGTTGGTCTCAAAAGCTCTGAAGAGGAACATCCATGAACTTCAAAGCATTTTCTTCTCTTAAAGTCTGAAGCACAGGGCAGTGAACAGTCACCATTTCGTGGTTCTACTTTAATTATACAGGAACAACATGTTGGAAATATCTGCTTTGATAGATGTTAGAAATGATTATATACAGACAGAAATATATACAAAAAGTTTGTACATTAGAAAAAGTAAATAGATAATTCTTGCACATTAGAAAAAGTAGATAGATAATTGCTTGACAAATGAATCAACAAGAAGACTTTTCAACACAATCTATGAATGTACAGAGATCAAAATGAAAAACTGTTAACACATGCCTAAATAGCTAGCAGGTTTTTGATATAATACTGCAGATTTTTACCATCTTTTTAAATTTTATTTTTTAAAGTCAAGTGTGGTCATTTCGGTGGTCTCTCCTTAAATACAAAGGATGATATAACCCAGTGCAATCAAGATGTTTAAAGAATTGAAAAGGCCGGTTTCAAGAAATTTAGCATGAGACACTGTGGCAGGCTGCAGTGATTAAGATGCCATATTCAAGAATCTGATGGTGCTGAAGGTATCGGCTAGCCAACAACATCGATCACATTCATTTAGTTAAGGTCACTGCCTAGCGATAGTTTCTGTCACTTACACCCTTTGTATTCTATTAACATGAAGATGGTGTAAGCTATGATTATGTGATACCTCACCTCTGCAGTGTCAAATACTTGCCAACACCTACTTGACACAGATTTAAAGAGCCTCTTTATTTAGCAGCATGGAAAAGATGACAGTATTGTTTCCCCCCTTCAAAGTCCGTGATGTTTGAGAAAAAGTAAATGGCTTCTCTACCTCAAACTCACACTCCTCTAGGCTTTTTTTCTATAAGGAAAAAAGAAACCCCCGAGGAACGTTATACTAGAATACTAGTATACTAGAATCATTAGATGCAAATATAATACTGTTGTTTCCAAAAAGAGGAGGGGAAAAAAGCAAAATAAACATTAAGTTTTACTGAATATGTACAAATTTGGTGCAATGAAACATTTCGTTTGAAGGCAGCAGTACTATTTTTTCATTCGTTTTCATATCTACTATAGGGATGGTCGGAATCCTGGAGCAGACCTAAAAAATAAAATTACAAGAAAAGTAGTAAGGTAGAGATTACAGAATTGTCCTTTGCTGAACATGGTGGCTAGTAACTATTAAGAATGGAAGATCCCAATTTCTCTATGAATACAAAACAAGGGGGACTTTTAATCATAACTGCAAACAGAAAGTGCTTGTTGACAACCTCTCTTAGCCCTGAGATAAAGGGAGTTTAACTCTCCAAGTCTTGGTTGATCTGGGTGTGACCTTTGATAATGTGGCATTCTTCTGGCTCATCTTTATAATTGGATGTGGCAATACTGTTTTGCAGTGGGTCTCCTCCTTTCTCCAGGTCATTTCCAGATGGTGGAGAAAGAAATCAACCTCAAGACTCTTTGTTTGTAGGGCTTCTTGTAGCTTGATGCTCTCCTCATATATTATTTCTACAACTGCAAGCACTGAGTCAGGTTTCATCCATATGCAGAGGTTATCCCATCATCTTGAAGCCAGGATAACCATGAGATACTATGAAAGTCCTGTCTCTGTGCCTTCGTGTTAATGACTAAAAGGAGGAAAAAAGTCTGGGCTCAACCCTAGCAAGACTAAGTGACTGAAAATTCAAGGATTTCCAGAAACTATCCAACTTTACATCTGGATGGAATTGCAGTTCCCCAGAGAGAACTGCTGTTGCTGTATAGTTGGGGCTTCTCCTAGACTTGACTCTTGACTCTTGACTCAGTTGGGGCTTCTCCTAGACTTGACTCTTGACTCCTAGACTTGACTCTTGACTCAGTTAGCAGCTCTAGTCAGAAAGGTTTTTTCTATAGATCCATTTTGTGCGTCAAATGTGCATCTTTAGCAGATTGGAAGGTCCTCTTCCTGATCACTTATGCTTTATGGTTGAACATTTGCAATGAACAATGTGTAGAGCTGTTTTTGAAAATCATTCATAAACTACGCTTGGTCAAGGATGCATCAGAATAAATGATTCTGAGGGCACTTTAGTTCAGCTGCACTAATTGTCAATAGGCTTCTGGGCAAAAATTCAAGGTGTTGATCACCACCTATGAAGCCTTTCATAGCTTAGGGCCTGCTTATCTGTGGGGGCTACTTCTCTTCTGTTATGTCTGCCCACTTTATTAGAACTAATAATGTGGGCCTGCTCCATGCCACATTTAACACTAATCTAATGGGGGTTTGGAGATATGCTTTTCAGTGACCATACTTGCCCTACTGGATAGTATTCTATCTCCTGAAGTCTACAGAGTCCTAACCTGGTGTTGTTTAGTCCTTAACTGAGATTTTTTCCACTGGCTCTGGAACAAGTGATTTGGGACCCTGAGCAGAAATCAGGATTTTATTCCTTAGCTGTTACCATCTCTATCTCCAAGAGAACACTATAGTTTTTGACTTTTATGTTTATTCCCTTGTTTTATTTCATGATGCTGTACATTTCCTAAAATTATTTATGAGGCTTATAAATTGAATACAAAAATAAATGAAATAGAAATGAGGTTACTATAATTAACTAATGCCCAGTAACAGAGACATACTGATTTTACAGCACAAATTTATCCCACTTAAGGGATTTTGTCATAATACATAAAATTAATTTGACTAGAAAAACTGACAACTAGATGCCTAGCACCTCAAAGATATTTTCATAGACAGATTTTAAGTTCCTACTAAGTGTAGTTTAGCTCAAAAGGCCTGGAATAAAAAAATGGACATCTGTGCATTAAACTGTAAAAAAATGCTAAATCCTAATAGCCAATTAAAATCTAGAAGCCTCCAAACCATCCTTCAAGTTAATCCAAAGCGTAAGTCATTCATCATCCATCAAAAATTTTAATCAAGGCAGAGTGCTCCCCAGACAGAAAGAAGTCTCCCTGTGTTTATACTAACTAGATTGCTCACCAGTTAAATGAGCAATTGAGATTGGCATATGGTGCTTACATAACAATTTATGGCATTGAAGGGTAAGCGGAACAATGGCAGTATCAATACAGTTTAAAGGGCAATCATAACACAATGCAGGAAGGGCATTTATGGAGTGTTTCTGTTGCACTAGAAAGTTCTATCTTTAATGTCAAGGACGAACAAGATTTACAGAACACAACATATAGAGGCCAAGATTGGGGTAGCCAGATTTTAATCAGTAAATTGCAGAGATAATTGTAGAGAATATTCGGGCAGTAAACTTCATTCTAATGTTCATATTTGCAAGTGCAGACGCACATGTATAATACCAAATATGATATCCTATTCCTCATTATACATTGCATAATTTTTAAAAAAATCATGACAAGACTACTGTCATGATAGAATGCATACAACTATAAGCAACCCTAGAAAGTGGAAACTTCCACAGAAAAGGCAGCATTAATGATTAAGGGAAATATCTACAAATATGAGGTTGCAATTAAAAACAAACTCATGTCAATTTGGTCTGGCCTGTTACAATAATGTCCCCTTCAACTTGTGTTATGTCATTACATTGTGTGTTTCCAAACCATTTCCAGGGAAGATAATAATAGGAAATAGGAAACACCTAATGTACTGCTAGTTACTTGGTTAACTTGTTCATGGCTGTTTAAAATTACAATTAGGCTGGATTACTGGATTACTGGTGTTTACCAATGTTCTTTGAAGTTCAGGCCACCCTAGAACCCCATAGTCAAATGATCACAAGCTATGCAACAGGTTTGCACTTACAATGGTTGCAATATCCTGTTGTCATGTGACTACGATTTGCAATCTTTCTCTCTGGCTTCCCATAAGTAAAGTCAATGGGAAGCTGGCAGAGAAGGTTGCAATTTATTTGGATAAGTTTCTCCCACCCAGACATGCCCTTCAAGGCCCTCTGCATGCCATGTGCCACCTGTACACTTTTGTTCACCCTCCTGAACCTTACACCGTGCCTCCTCAGCTACTTGTGCAACCTCTCCAACCACTTACAGACTGTTGCCAAGCCTTGCTGAGATTGTGCCATACCTCCTTCACCACTTGTGCACCCTCAACAGCAGCCACTTACCTGCCTCCCAGCCTACTTCAAAGTCACCTGGGATTTCCTGCCGGCTTTCCCATTGCCTTTGGTTGTTGAAATCTAGCAGGAAGGAAATGCTCACCTAATGACCCATGATCTTCACTTAGCAATGGCTAAGTAGTGCAGGGATTGCATCCATTAAGCAGTGTGGCCGCATAGTATTGTGCTTTATGACCACATTGTTTGGTAATGGAAGTTCAAATCCCAGTTGCTATCATAATACAAGGACCACCTGTACTAGTGTTTTCTTTGAATCCATTCCCAGTCTGGCTCATCATAAATGTTTTGGGATTGTTAACTCCTACAATACTGAGAAAATTGTAGCTTTTGAATGTAAAAACCAAACTGTAGTCCATCAATAACATATGGGACCTTGGTACTCTTCGACCTTGGTTGCTGCATTGATGATATTACCTAATTTGATGATGAAATATCTGCAAGAAAACTCAGAGCACCAGGGACCTTACTGATCAACCCTGAGCGGCTAATATTCCAGTCCTTTCTATTGATGCTTATTCTTTTCTGTAACAAGTTTTTCAGTCTAAAGACAATTATGGAAAACATTGCATTTTTCTGCTAGAATGTACAAGAATACAAATATGTTTCTAAAAGAATGAATTCTTAGTTTCATTTAGCAATGAAAGAGGGCAAAGTATATTCATTCAAGAATATATGGGAAAAAGACTGACAAATCCTTGCACAAAGAAACCACTCATGTGGAGCAGTCCACTTTCGAAGTGCTGCTGCATTCTTTCCCTCCCCCCCCCCCAAAGGACCACAGCTAGAGTGAGGGACACATGGAATGCATTATCAATGTATAATTACCATTTAAATGGAGAAATAAAAGTTAAAAGGGGGGTGGTGGTGGAAGGGAGGATGATTTTTTCCCCCTAACAAAACAATTCTGCAGTCATCTTAATTTAGAAATGTGTTAGCAAATTATTTCCCTTCCATTATTCATTCATGCATATATATGAGAGAATTCCTTTTGCAAAATAAGAGTAAGCACTTAATCTATGCTTATTTTATTCCTCTGTGTCCAGGTGAAACACAAGTTGCTTATTTTAATTTTATGGTGAACTGTTTCTTATGCTTTTAATAGCTGGGTTGTATATGCCACTGATGGCTCAATAATATTTATTTCTTTATTTCTATTTTCTTTTTTCCCATACCAAGCAACTGACATTCACAATTCAGTAGGCCTGAAGCATTAAAATAGCTAACCAATTTTTTGGTGTTAAAAATGACACACACACACACACACACACACACACCCCAAGACTGTATTCAAAGCTCCCAAAGTTGCACTTCATTTTTTTAAAAATGCACCAAACAAGACAAAATTGGATATGTTTGCATGCTAAGCATGGCTTTATATTAACCCATGGTATGGCACTTACTAGTGAAAACATACAACTATGTCAATCTATTTTTTTTTTCAAATTGTGTTTCATTCTCCTAAAACAAATTACATATTAACTCTGATTTTATATCATGCTAATTATGTGTGATATGTGAATGCGGCCAAAATTTTGAATGTACTATATTGGATTAATGTTATGCCAAAGGCAAATATTTAACCTCAACATTTAATGTGGACTAGAAAGCTGTATTCAGGCATTGAATAATATGCATGAAGAGATATTGGTTAAACCTGCCCATCACTTTACAAGCAGAATGTCTAATGACGCAGGAAAACTGCTTAACCTCACAATTTCACAAAATGCACTGCAAAACACTAATGATATAGGAACAAATTGAATAAGAGGTTCTAGTAATCAGCCATTTTCCTCTGCTAAACAGAATTTACATATCATGCTTACAAACACTGTTGAGATAAAAAGCTTCAGATGGAAATTATGTTATACATACCATATTTTCTGCGTAGCTCATCATACTTCACTCTTCTTTCATGTCTCCTGCAAAGGTTATTAACATTAGAGAATACAATGAATATTTAAGATGATGATGATTATAAAATAATAATGACAAACCAGTGCTAACTAATAATATTCTGTATAGCTATTACAATTAGGGAAAATGGATTACATATACACTCATTTCTATCCATAAATTCAATTATCAACTATATCAACACAAGTTACAATATATCTGATATTGAAGTGATTTTCATATCTGTAGTGATTTTCACTTCTGTAGCATCTAAATCAATCCTCAATTCAAAGTTGTTTTCCCTCTTCCAAATTTTATCTGTTTTGATTTCCAATGCCTGAGCACACATAGAGAATGTGGTATGAGTACCAACCAAACTTTTTAAATTTTAGCATATATAATGGCTTGTCAAATGAAAGGTTTTTTTGAAGGTAAAACAAATTAAGTTCTAGATTATGGCACTTTATAGAAAGATTAAGAAAGTGTCAGTAAATATAATCCTGTATTATCTTCTACAGCAGAATATTTCAGAGGTTTTTTCCTAGTTTCCAATCAACCGCTTTTAATGAACTTCCCTGGGACTGATAATCTCAGTAACTAAAATTAAAAAGACTGCAAACGATGCAATAGCTGAAAGCCAACAATAAATTTTGTTTGACTTAAAAGGAACCAAAAGACATCCATACCTCTGGCTTAGAATAGCAGTGATATCTGTTTAATTAACATGGGGTTTACTGGATAGATTCATCATAAATTCTTTCTTGAATTTACCGTAAAACCTCTATTTGAACGCCACCTCTATTTGAACGCCACCTCTATTTGAGCGCCACCTCGGCGGAA
>JAOYMU010000077.1:19093993-19105155 GCA_025802295.1 Psammodynastes pulverulentus
CTGACGAGCCGTCCGTGAACGGCAGGCGCCCCTTACCGGGACACCTGGCCCCTAGGGGCCTCAGCGGCGGCTGGATTTGGGCGCTGGGGGCAGGAGAAAGCCCCACAGCCACCCGTTGCCGCTGGAAGCCGGAAGTCGAGTCGATCCCGTTAATACTTAATGCTATGCCATAATACAATTCGTTTGTCTTTAGCTTATCACAGAACATCCAAAGAAAAAAGTTTATAAAACCCAGTGGGATAATGTGCATATCACACCAAGCTGAAAACAAACCACTCTACATAGTAGAGAAACATAGTGCATGAACCAGACAAATATCATGTAGTTCTAAAATGCGCTACCTGTTTTATAAAACAGTCATTTATAGATTTAACAATATTTGTCTTTTGTAAGATCAAATTTAAAGCCAATATTTCTGTTATGGAGAGCCTTCAAGGTGGTTAACAGAATTATAGACAAATACTGACTATAAAACTGTAAAAATATAATATAAAATTATGAACAAATACTAAAATCATATTAACGTTTGAAAGCATATGCATCCTTACAAATTTCTAAAAATTTAAACTGGGGTCAAAAATATTAGAGGGCATGCTCCATAGCTGGGATGAATATAGGACAAGGCGCTTTCTTCTGTGCCAAAAAAAGGGAAGAAAAAGAGCAGATTATTTTTAAAAGTTCCTTCCTGCTAATCCTAAGAATTATATCAAACATCAGGCACGTTTTCCAATTCAGTCATTACAAAACTATTTTCCTGCACAGAATACATTCTTTCTTCATGTTTCACATTTATGCCAAAAAAACTTATTGACTGTGTTTTGATACAACAATAAATATTACATAGAATTCACTGTGATGTAAATACTGCAGAGAACCAAGGCTGCATGATCAGACTTCATCTTTTCATTTCTGGTGCAGCCTCTACATCTTTGTAAATCAATGGAACGTTGGAAGAAAATTATTTAAGGAGGATTGGGAGTTTGTCTATGTCTGTCCATCTGTTAGCAGGGTAATTGGAAAACAGAACAGAACTAGATCAGATCTGGTATGGGAAGAAGTTGGCAAAAGAAAGACTGAGTTTGGAAACAAGCTGGATCAGGCCAAAGGTTGCAGAGATAGATAAAACTCAGTGTACCCCAATGCTGACTGTTCCATTTTAAGCTTGTCACATTCCTGGTCACATGGCCCAGTGCAGATCATATGGTACACTATTCACTCTGTACTTCATGTATATATACAAAGAGAAACAATCCATGAGGAGAGTGAAAACACATATACAAAATATAGAACTCCCTGACATGCAGAGATACTATGAGATATGAAATTATATAGGCATCTCTTGAGTACCCCTGAAGAAAAACAGACCTAAATGCAGGTGAAAATCTTTATCAGAGTTTTCCTTCTTATGATCAGAACAGTGAAGAGAGTGTATTTCCCCACTTTTGCTGCATCCACAGAAAGCCAGGCAACAGCTGTTTTGGATGACAGATATTTCCTTGACAAGGAAAAATTGGGGGAACTCTTGCAGGGCTGCTGTGAGGATTCTTTTAGGCATTTATTGGGTAAAGTCTCTAGGATTTGCTCTGGGTTGAACTTCAATTATGCGGGTCCTATGAAGTCACTGGGAAAATAGTTTTGCTACATTACTGGGTGGATTTTTGGCTAACTGATCCTGAAGAAGAGAACAGAGCCCCTGTCTGCCACATTTGTTCTGACCCCCTGGGAAAGGCATATGATAAAGTCCAAGATGTTAATGCACGTCGATAGGAAAGAAGGTGGTAATTCACTCCTTTTCAAGAGGACTTCTTTGGATCCTACTTTATCAGGCAGCAATCATCCACCACCAACCTTTCCTTTTCAGAAAAGTTTTCGAGAGGGTGATAAGCACCTTTCTCGAGAGTTATCTTTCACTCCTGATAGGGTACCACTCACTTAGTAAGAGGTAGTGTACAATATGGGGATCCTCCTGGAATTGTAGCTCCTGCTTGAGGAACAGCGGCAGCTGTAACTAAGGGAACCTTTGCACATCTTGTATGCCAATTGGGCCTATTTTTGGATCATGAGACCCTATTTCATGGTCACTGATTTTTGTTTGGATTACTGTAATGAGCTCTACATACTCCTGGCCTTGAAGACTACATAGAATTTACCTTGTTCAGAATGTAGCTCCGTTGTCTCTTGCATGAAATTCAAAGTGCTGTTATTACTTGTAAAATCCCATATAGCATGGGACCAGATTATTTAAGGGATAGTCTCTTCATTAGGACAGCTGCCCATCTCATTAGATCGGTTAGGGTGAGTTTGCTCTAGGTCCCCATTATTAAATATTGCCACCTGGCAGGTCTTAGGAAACAAAAAATTTTCTGTAGCTACCCTATAGAACAGCTTCTTCGCTGAAATATGAAAGACTTTTATCCTTCTTGCCTTCTGACAGGCCATTAAGATTGGTCTGTTCCATCAGATGCAGACAGTAGACTTCTGTAGTGTTTTTTAAGAAGATGCTAATATGGCACTGATGATGTGTTAAGAGGTTTAATCTTTTGGTTTTTTAACTGTGTGTTTGTTAACCCACTATGGCCCCTCCCCCACCCAGTTTAGCAAAGGGAAAAAAAATCCCGCTATGTCACATGATGCTGCTGTGACGACACGAGTTTGACCCCTGCCCTATGGTGTTTTACATAATACTGATAGCCATAATTTTTTCCAAATAAATTAACAATGATCCCATCTTACAGGAGACAATGAAGTGAATGTTCTTCCAAAATGACATTGCAATCATGTTCTGGCCTGCCTTAATTTAACATATATAGAAGATTACATACCCCAACATATTGCCCAGTAAGACTTTGTAAGTGAACACAACGATAATGGTGGAATGATTTTGTTTACGGGATAATCCATACAAGTAGAATTTGCACTGCACCAAAGACACTGTGAGGAAAAAGAATGAAAAATAAAAACCAAGTTCATCAGGAGGTATGAACCAAGCTTATTATTAAATCATCGGTTTTATCAAGATTATAACCAATGCTTTTATAACATTATCAATACCAGCAAAAGCCAACACACTGGCAATTTGATCTGTATAAATACTTAAAGCTTAAAAAAAAATCTTCATTACTTAATATTTACACCCCATCTTTATTGCACTATTCCAGGCAGTCTACATAATACTCTTGCCTCCTATTTTCCCAACATCCCTCTGAGGTGGATTGAGTGGCTGGCTCAATCACCCAACCAGTGTTCATACCTAAGAGAGGACTAAAATTTGGAATTTCTTGATATGCCCAGGACCGTAACACTATAAAAAGTATCAGTTACGACAGGAAATGTTTTGTCCCATGAACGCTTTTTATAGATTGAATGAAAAGATGTCATATTTCATCTTGATTTACCAAAATACCATTTTTAAAGGCTAGCAAGCTATAACAGTTAGCACATTTACCTTACAGGTAGTCCTTGACTCCTCACAGTCGAGTTGGGAACTCCCTCACTAAGCAAAGTAGTCATTAAATTGCCCACAATTTTATAACCTTGTTTGCTGCAGCCATTAAGTGAATCAGCATAATTATTAAGCAAATCACGCTGGTCATTAAATGAATTTAGTTTCCCCATCACATGACTACATTTTGGATTTTAGCAATTGGCTCCCACTTATTGTCTGTAATTTACACTTTTGCCAAAAATTAGCATGTACTCCCAGTTTTTGGCAAAACCACCCACAGCGAATAATGGGATTACTTGACAATTGTGGAATTTACTGAATGACTGTGGTGTTTGCTTAATGTTCATGGCAATGCACTTAAGAATTGCTATAAAAAAGGTTACAAAATTGGGTTAGCCAAATGATTTATCACTTTACAACCATCATGGCTTATGCTCATAATAGGCAAGCTCCATTTCTGTTGTAAGATGAGAACATATTTCCTATTTTTTATTTTGGTTGTTGAAAATACAGTTTATACTAATCTAAGTAAGAAGTAAAAATGTAATTTCCCAGGAATTCAGAATCTTTATAGGGCTTTATTTATAAAATTATTCCATTGAACAATTACATTTATGGACACTGCTATGATGAAATCCAGATGTATCTTTCCTAAGGACAATGTTGGCAAAGCTACAGTAATTTTCCTGCTGCATTTATCATCCAATTATCAACACAACTCATCATTCCAGGAATTCAAGATTTAATTATTCTAAAACATTTATGTTGCTTTAACAATTTCAATATGGCTTAGAAGATACTTCTTGTGAAAAAAAAAATCAGGCTGCATAGATACTATTGTTTTAGAAAATTGGGGCTGGAAGTATGAGAAAATTTTATCGGTCTTCTCTCCCTTTTCTACACACTTTTATGGATTTACACCTGTAAAATTATTAACTTGGGCTGAGTAAGGAAAGGGAGCATTTTAAAACATTACTAACAAAGTAATGGTTGTTTACTTGGCTGTTGCAATACCAGGCTTTCCTGAGGCCAATTAGCTGTTCGGTTGTGCTTCCTGAAAAAAGGGGGTCAAACAACTCAAGGACCCTGCCCTAATGAACCCACTCACGAATGAGGAAGGGAATTTTGCTTATTCAGTTTCCCTAATTTCATATCCTAACTTCTTATTCCTAAACACATAGCCAGATTAATGAAACTCTTGCTTCACTGACTGTATTCTGCTGTTAGGATCTTCCCACCCTCTTTTATCAATGATGTTCTGGCCTACTTTGTCACTGTCTCTCTCTCCTAATATATCCTGGTTCTAGCCACACTTTTGTTCTTTTCTTTCTCTTTTCTTGCTGAATCTAAAGTTCTGACTATCGCAAAAGAATAGAAGAATCCTTAATTAAATGACTATCATACAAGAAGAGAAAAATATTGGGATAAATGCTGTAGTCAAATAATAAGGTTGCTGTTATAAATTAAGCCATTCTGTGTAAAAGTTTATTATTCCTCTGAAATCATTAAAAAAAATCCTCTAACATGATCTCAACTAAACAAGTGTTTATGCACGAACAGTTCACAATCCAAATTCAGGAAAGTGAAACAAAAATCAGTATTGATTTTAAGCCAGTATCAGAATTCACCTGGACATGAAATAACCATTATATGAATTCATGCCAAGAGATTAATTTTTAATTTAAAAATACACAATGTTGGTCGTCCTCAACTTATGACTGCAATTGTTCACAGAATTAAGCATTAAGTCCTTACAATTATCAACCCAGTTATCACATGGCCAAACTCTATTTTACAATTTTTGTTGCAGTTGGTAAGCAAACGTGTTCATTAAACAATGAGATAATCAAGGTAACACTGTGATTGCATGAATCCATTCTACCTAATGGGCATTTTTTGTTGGAAGTAAAAACCAAAAACTAACAAAGACTACAGACAATCATGGTCACGTGACGTGGGATGTTGCAAACAACTGTAAAGGTAAGCCAATTGCCAAGCATCCAAAATGTGAGCTATTTGCCACGTGGGGGTTTGCAGCTATTATAATTTCAAAATTAGGTCATAAGTAGCTTTGGGAGGGTCCATTGTAATTTCAAATGATCCGTAAGCAATTAGTTGCAAGTCAAGGATTACCTGTAGCCACATTTAATTCAGTTTCAAGTACATTGCACATTAAACACATTCATTTGTAGAATTTGGAGAGACAAGTTTCTTCTTTCATGTTGACAAGCCATGTTTGGTAAATCATTTACAAACTCATATTTATCTCAGTCTTTGATTTCCCCCTCTTTTCAGACTTTTTAGTTTTCCTTCATTTATAATTAAATATATTAAGATTTGATAACCAAATCACAAGATTTGGTACAACCAACTGGGTAAAACTGAAATTGTGATTTAACACAATTTCAAAAGAGGGATTAGAAGCCCACATAGGAAGAATAAACTTGAAGTTTCAATTACTAATTACCAAACCATGTCTTACTCACATCAATGAAATAGCTTTCTTTTCCCTAATATTTATGACACCTTCTTTATATTTGAAAACTCAGCAGGAAGCTGTCAGGCTACCACAGAGATAAAAAGAAACGTAACTCAAAACTGCATCTTTACTGTATTCTAGGGAATGGTAACCATAACAGAACTGACAACTGCTGAGTGGGGTAGAAATACAAATTCATAATTTATAGCCAGCCAGATCTCAAATCTTTTGTGCTCTCCTTGCAGCTCCACCCTCTTTGAAAATTTAGATTTCTTATCTATATTCCTCAGAGTGTCCAAATATGGCAGAGTCTTTATATTCTCTGCATTCCAACTCTTTTGTTCCCATAAGCCCACCATTGTAGGCTGAACATCTTTAAGTCACTGAGCTCTAATTGTTGTTGTCTTATAGATGCCAGCGATCTGTTCTTTACTGATAACAACAAATGTTTGCATTTTTAAAAAATTCCCATAAAATACAGTAAAAATAGGTAAAATTTTCCCCTGGTTAAATAAAAATGAAAATACTTACTGTAGTATTTTTAATACACACTTCACATTTCATTCCAGTAAAAGCAGAACATGCTGGAAAAAAGAAAAAAAATTGCATGGGGAAAGTTTAAATCTGAAGGTTGTAAATTTTCTGACAAAAATGTATAGAGAAGCAAGTGTCATTCTCATCCCCATTTACAGCAAGGCTTTTTAGATCCTAGAAAGTCAAAATTTCAGAGTGAATCAAATATGTATAAATACTTCAAAAGCTAATGCTTTTCAGGATGCTAGGCTTTAGAAAGCCTTTTGTTATATAAATGTTAAGTACACCTAAATAAAGTACTGTTATTAAGCAGCAAAGTACATTTTATAATAAATTCCAATTCCAATACTGTAACATAGTAAATATGCTCAATGTATATCTGCAGTACTGTACAAAAACATTAACTAGAATAAAATGAAAATAGTATTTACAAACATTTATTTGTTTATATCTTGTAAGCAGCATTTTCTAGTAATTTTTTAGCTACAGAATAGTCTTAAAAACTGCAACCATTTCAGGAAAATTTCCATGTAAAGTCATTAAAGATTAACATTTATACATTATACATTTTGCTTGAGTATTTTAAAAAGTTGAAATCTATTTATTTTAAATGGAAACTTCTGCAGAAACACACTGTGGCCCAGAGTAACATAAAAGAGGACTGCATCTGCCACATGCCATAGGCAGATTGACATCCCCTTTATTTTGAAATTCCTCCCTCTCCTTCCCAACACACTTTTAACTATAAAAAAACTCAAGCCACTTTAAATGACTCCTAGATCAGGTTTCATTGACGCCCAAATTAACTGAACTAAGGACTGATGTGCAGTCAATGTTGTAGGGAGAAGCAGAGTTCAATCTGCTTGCCCCTTTCCCAGGGCATCCTTCCCCTGGTGCCACACTGGGAGGTAAAAGGTGGGGATGAGGTAGACAAAGCCAGTCATTCAAATCACACCTTTGCACTCTACAGTCATTAGTTAGGAGTACTAAAGCAAGACTGCTTTGGAAAAAGAGCACTCAATCTGAAAGAATTTGCAACAGCAAACCCTGGCAAAGTGGAGAGTAGAACACCATCTTGCCAAGCAATAAAGATGGTTGCACTCTGTGTGCAGCCCCTGCCAGCTCCACTCTCCCCCTTGTATCCTGCTGCTCTGTTCTCCTCAGAACTGTCTCTCCAGAATTACAAGGTGCTTTTTTCCAAAAACCAACTGGATTTTTTTTCTTTTGAAAACATTTCATTTCCAATACAAGAAGTTTCTTTAATTCAGAATTAAAGAGGTTTCTTGGATGAGAAACAAATCATTTTCAAAAGCAAAAAAAGGCAAGTTCAGTTGCCTTTTGAAAACATCTTTGGGACAACCATGGTTTGGATGATTTGAGAATCTTCCTAGACCTCTCTCCAGAGCTTTTCTCCATCCATCACCTCCAAGAGCTGTGCCTAAAAGGGGGTTCCTGAAGGAATACTTTTTACACCTTTGCATCAACTGCCCCCTCTCCCAATGCTGCACATCCCAAATATGGTCCCATTTCTGCCCCAGGCAGATCCTTTTCTGCCTGTGTCAGTCCTACAAAGTTGTACATATTTGTCAAATTTAGTGTGCTTTCCATGAAAAATAATCTGAGCCTATTTTTCAAGAAACAGTTATGAGACAAAGAGACATAGCTAACTGAAGACATAATTTTATTGGCAGCTTTTGATGATCAGACAGGAAAATTATAGAAAGAAAAGAATCATAACTTTAAGACTTGTTAAAATGTTTTTGTTATAATTGCTGTGAAGAGTATCAGAAGTCATTCTGTATATTTTTTTATTTTTCCTGTTGCACTTTTAGCTTACTTTTTGACTTTTAATGATTCTGCATTAACTTTTAATATTTGTTGTTCAATAGCAACCAAACTGAATATTGATGTTCTGATTAATATAAAATCTTGCAAGATAAGCAACCGAAATGAAACAGCAAATAAGTAGTTTCCTTCAATGAAGTGTTTAATACATTTAGCTCAATGACATACTGTGAAACTATTCATTGACTTTGGAGACTTTTGTACCAATGTATGAAAAGGCTTCAGTGTTATAGACCTTGGACAAATGAATCACATGACCATGACAATGAGAGTTCTTTGCCCTAATCCATCAACCCAAAAGAAAAATATTCAAAATTCACATTTTAAAAACAAATTTGTTGGGGTTGAATAAACAATAAATTGCTAAGAAATAAAAATAACTCTTTAGTAAATTAGTACTTAAAATGGTTAACTCTCATAATATGACTAACAGCACTTTCAGAGATATTTTGATTCAGAAATGTTATTGAGAGGTAAATAAAATTCCTTCTTCAACTAATCTTAACCTAAGGGGTCTCATATGCCTGTTCTTACCTTACATTTTAAAATACCAACAATAAACTCAATTTCAAATCCGTATTAAACTGTCTAATTCAGTTTCAACTATTTTGTGAAAAATATAGGAAGTGCAATAAAATCAGGCAGCTCCTGTGAGTGTTTCAGCTAACTCAGGGGTCTTCAAACTCAACAGCTTTAAGACTTGTGGACTTCAACTCCCAGAATTCCTCCTCCAGTCATGTTAGCTCAGGAATTCTGGGAATTGAAGCCCACAAGTCTTAAACTTGCCAAGTTTGAAAACCTTTGTTTTAGACATTCCCAATTCTTGCAACTGTTCTTCATATGTTTTAGTCTCCAGCTCTCTAATCAATGTACTAGACATCATGCTAGGCATACTAGTAATATATGTAGCTTACATGTTACATAAGATTAAGGTGGGATGGAGGGCATGTCCTGCATCTTAAAAATTCTAGCAAGTATGGCTATGGCATTACACAAGAGTATCACTCAACCAAACCATGTAAACCAAACTGATGTGAAGGGTGTAGTTATTTGAGGGACTACCTATCTCTCATAGCATCTGCCCAGTTGATTCAATTTAGCGAAGTTGATACATTCAGCATGTCTTTAATTAAACAATTCCATTTATGGGGACTTCAGAAATGTACCTTGTCAATAGCAGAACTGCTCTCTGGAATGAGAGTTCATATGAGATCTTACTGAACCCAAACTGCTGGTGTTTCAAAGGGCTTTGAGATGTTACTATTTTCCCAAGTCTTTAACATGGATGATTGAAGCATAATTTTAAGAGGTATGGTTCCATTTTTGTTGCTACCTGGGGTTTGCTCTTTTTTTGTCCACCTTTTATTCTTGTCCACCACTATATTGTTTTATCAAGTTTTCTTATGTTTAACTTGTGAGTTGCAGAATTGTTGGGATTTTGGTGGGTATGGATGGTGGTGATAAATAACAATAATAGCTAAGGCAGTATCCATTCTTATCAGCAGAAGACTGCTATCAGCTGTGAATGGTTCCTGTCAACAAATAATGTGAGAATATTGAGAATATTGTATTGATAAGATTTAAGGGCAAACACAAACTTATACTGTCATTCTTCTACCATTAGCAACTGATTGAAAGCTTTTTATTAATTAGGTTACTTTTCAGCAAATTTAGGATATTTTTCTCAAATTAAATCAAACTTCTCCAGCCAGAGCTGCATTTTAGGATCTCTCTGGATGCAGTTCATAGCATTAGTCTGACTTTAATTTTCACCAGGTCTAGACATTCCCACTAAATGCCTTAATCAACTATTATATAATAATTACTTTACAATATATTAGAATTATTCTTGGGGAATCAACACTGTTGATGTTGTATTGTGGAAGCAGCTCTTAAATGGCTTGAAAGTAAGCTGATTTTATGGCTGGTTTTGAATGAGTTGGAGTCTTGTCCATGAAAATATCCGCTGTGCAAAATGCAATAAAATGACACATAATTATGGAAGATAAACACTAGACAACAACCCCAGAAATTATTAATTGAGAAGCTGGAGAGTTTCTGAGCAATTTCAATAAATATTCTTAATTTTATATATCTGTTGTTCAATTTCTGTCTTCTAATTAATGAAGCATGTCCTGTTATATCTAAAGGATAAGACACCCTTCATATAAAGTATTTTTTAATGTTATATTTGGTTTTGAATAAACAAGGAATATAAAATGGCCATAGCTGAGCCTGGATTTGCTATTCACTGAGAAGTGGGTGGAGGATGACATTCTGCTGGAGAGTAATATTCTGTTGATATATCTTCTACCAGAGTTTGGCCTCACAATGGGGAAACCATGTCAGTATCAGGGTTCCGACAGATGCTATAATCCATTCAGGAGTCTCAAGCCAAGTTTCAAAAGAATCTCATCATTTATTATAATCAATATGTCGGCACTCAACCCAAGTGCAGTCAGCTCTGCCCTACATAATGTACTGTCCACCTATGACCCTTGTTTCCCACTCCTCCCAGGTTGTGTCATATATCATGCTCTCCAACAAAAATGCTTCTTTTTCCCGGGCTTGGAAAACCATGCCTTGCTAGCTAGCTCTGGTAACGTGAGACATGATCTGGGGAAAGATATTCATGGAATTTGCTTGTTGTCATAACAACCAACTGCTCTATCAGATCTTTCCTCCCTTCTGCTGGAAGCTCAAGAAAAAGCCAGGAATGCTTTCTGAGTTGACAGTCAGATATAACAACTGATTCCTTCCAAAGCTGGAAGTCTCAAACTAGAAGAGTTTGAATGCGGTTTGAGCAAGGTTAGATATGGTAGAAAGCTTTGAAGATATAAGATACAAAGAACAAAGTGT
>JAOYMU010000077.1:19155913-19170099 GCA_025802295.1 Psammodynastes pulverulentus
CCCTATTTTTCTCCTCCAAAAACCAGGTGCGTCTTATGGTCCGGTGCGTCTTATGGTCCGAAAAATACGGTATATCCATTCTGAATTATTGTTTTTCTGAATGCCTTCTGAAAGTCTTTTAAGACTTCTAAAAATTTTCCCTTTCCAGACAATGACGCTGAAATGAAACGCAAAACAATCCCTTGTGGTTCATATTCCCAGGCTAGCACTTCCTTACTTTTCTCTAATGACTTCTCCATTCCTGATGGGAAAGGTATCACTTTTTATATACATCTTTCCCTGATCGTCATTATAAATATTCTGATAGTTTCATGCTGGAATATGTGTGTTAATTAATTATTTTCTTTGACTAAATTATTTGTGGTAATATTTATGTTTCAACTGTGAATATTCAGTTTAATTTTCTAAATTCAATGTCAAAATTCTTGTATATCACCATACTTTTATATCTCAAAGTTCATAAGATACTTGTATAAATTCATGTCTGTATCTAGAAAAAGATGGGCGCTAGCAAATTAAATCCCTTGCTAGCAGAGACTGCATTATCCATTTTAAAACTTTCACCTTGTTCTTATGCTCTAATTCATCAATAAACATGATAGTTTATAAATACTTTCTTCTATGGCTTGTTGTCCAAGAGTGACAAATAATGAAATGTTTGTGTGAATTATGACTCAGAGTTTCTACATGAAACATGTTCCATGAAAAGGCAATATAGTTCTCAGTATTTGTGATTATTTTGATCATGATTTTCCATGAAAAGAAGATATTATTCTTGATATCTTTGATCCAAATATGTACATTTGAAAACAAACTAAGATGCATATAAGTGTAATTAATGAATCATCCATTTTGTTAATTACAGTTTAAAAAAACCTTTAATATCTTTGCAACACATCACGTTCCAGCATTTCTCCCATTCACCTTATTAGGAAGCAATTACTGAATTATAACAGTGATTACCAATGGCACTTTCATTTTGTTCCTTAAATGTGTTTTTTCCTTCCTTTTATGATTCAGATGTTTGTTAGCATAAATAGCATAATACACAGAGTTAAATGCATCTTAGTTAGTACTCAGTCACAGAATGCAAATTGAGTTAATTCAGCAAAGATTAGACATAACTGATCTTCATAATGTACTAGATTTATTGGTTCGAATATTAATGACATCTACATTATTTCAGATTATTATACATGAATATGTATATATGCACCCATAGATACAAGTATATGCTATTTAAAGATAACATTTTACCAACGTTCCATATGATCCAAATAAGCCATTAAGATGCACCTATATATTAAACAAACTCTGAGTACAGAACCATGCAGAACTGTCAATATCAGTATTGAACAATCTTTATTTCACAGTTACTGAACTTTTCTTGAATGAATCTATTACTTTAACTCCTTCAAATTTTTTTAAGGCTCCTCCACGAATTGGAAGCTTTTTTAGTGCAAGATCTGTATCAGCTAGTGGCCCTCCAATTAATTCAGCAGGTGTACTTTCCACTGTTACCAAGCGACCAGATGCAACCTGCAAAAATAAAAATGTTGCTCAATAATATGAAAAAACAAAAACAAGAGTTCAGTTTTACTTCTATTTTCCAATCTGAGAAATTGAGAGATTGGAAGCTTTTAAAAATATATATATATTGAAAGGCAAAGTTTGATTAAATTGACTTTAAAGATATTTGTTTCTTATTCATCACTCTATTTTCTTTATCCAAATTACATTTTTGTTTCAAATATATATTCTTATTTTATTGCTTACGTTTGAATTTTTTAATCAAAACTATATTATTTACCGTATTTATTCAAGTATAACGCGCACACGTATATAACATGCACCCCTAATTTTCGATTAAAAATTGGTATAAAATTGATATACCAGTATATCAATAAAAATATGAAGAACATTGAATTGTGCAAAACAGCAAAACAGCAATGCTTACCATAACGTGTGGGCGAGGCGAGGAAAGGAAAGGGATGTGCACCTCGCCAGTTCGGGCCGCCCACTGTACGCGATGAGGGGGCGTTTTTTTTCTTCGCCCTCACGTGAGCGGCTGCAGCCCGGAAAAGGCACAGTGCGAATTCACAATTCACCTGCGCCCTCAATGGACCGGCCGCCACTGCATCACCCCACCTCAGCCCTTGTTTATAATGCGCGTTATACTCGAATAAATACGGTATATAAATATACTGACTAAAAAGTAAACTGTCATTATATAGACAAATAGGCGAGAGATAGGATAGCCTACTCTTCATTTGTGTATTGCACTTGCTAAGACTAGTAAATTACTGTTGTTACATGTATTTCTCCCTACATCTTTTCTGGACTTTTAGAAACTGCTTTTCTTCACTGTAGTAGTATCTTTATTAAAGTCACCAATCAGCATTATTTCCTCACTCTAATAAAGGAAGGTCTTATAAATTCTGTTTACTTTAATAGTATGTAATCCAATAGATTGTATTTTTTGTGTTCATATGTGTGTCTGTGTATGTTAGAAAGAATCAAAAGTACCACCACATATGCTTATAATCACATCTATATCCTAATTTATATTTAATGTTCAAATCAAAATCTTTTACAACAATCATAGACAGGAGGAAAATATTAGAGTTTTTTTGCACCAAAGCCAATTATGTAATACCTTTAAACCATGCATCCAATTTATAAAGGAAATAAAAATCAACTTTAATTTAATTATTTTAATAAACTAAAATAATATATTGGAAATGTCTTCCTAAAAGAAAGCTACATACTACTGTCCCAAAGGTGCTTTTTTCAAAAGGCAACTAGACTTTCTGTTTTTTTGTTGAAGATATTTTGCTTCTTGAAGATCCAAGAATCTTCTTCAGCTCTTCAAAGAAAAACCAGAAAGTCCAGTTGCTTCTTGAAAAAAAAGCACCTTTGCTTTTTTTGACTGAGAATCTCCATAGATACATACTACTGTGTTTCAAAAAAGTCATTGATAAAATGAAAATAAGCTTTCCTTAAATATCCATAGGGCCATGACCATAATAGAATAATACAGTTAATATTTTGGCACATTTATGGTATATCTGGGGGGGGGGGAACATTTCAATGTAAGTTTGTATATTTTATTTAAAGAATATCCTGCTTTATGGTAATGTAATACAAACTTTTTTACAGTGATTTATATCTTAAATATTTGATTGAATCAGTTTGGTCTAGTGGTTAATGCACCAAGACAGAAAGCAGGAGACCATGAGTTCAAAGCCTTGCCTTAGCCATGAAAGCCAGATGGATGGGCCAGTCACTCTCTCTTAGCCCAACTCACCTCACAGGGTTATTGTGATAGGGAAAATAGGAAGAGGTGTGTTGGATATGTTCGCTGTCTTATTTGTAAAAATAATAAAAGTAGGATGTAAATAAATAATAAAATAATAAATTAATTGTTTAATTTGGATTACAAATGAACAATTAAGAATTTTACTTACAGTTGTATTTAAGCCTTTAATGTCAGTTGGATGGAAAGTTGCACTGTAGTGTTTTATTTTTGGTCTAGAGTTTTCTATAGATTTTTCTCGAAGTCTTTTTGCTTTCTGGCAAAAAAAATGAAAAATTTAAATTCACAGTAAATTAGCTTTTGTTAATGAGAAATTTAATGTCAGAATCAGTGGTGATATGCTCCCGGTTTGCCTCTAATTGGGTGAGCGGTAGCTCCGACAATCGGTGTTTGGGTGGTTTGTGGGCCCTCCCATCCATCCATGCTGTTTACTGAGCTTTATCCATTCAGTTAAGTGATGCGGCAGAGTGGATTGCCCTGCTAAAGCAGCTGAGAGGTGTTTTAGCTTGTCCGAGCTGCACACGCACGCGTGCTGTCACCGAGCCAGTAGCAGAGTTGGTAGGAAACCACTATTGGTCAGAATGATATATGGAAGAATATTTCAAACCATACTTTTCTAAGTATCAATCCTGAACCAAAGTTATGTGATTATGTAAACAGTTATGCTACATGTACAGCATACTACATAACATAACCACAGCTTGTCAATAACTATTATAAAAATCAAAATAATTCTTATGCCCATATTTTAGAAATTATTTATTCATTGCTTATTCTCAAAATCCTTATTTATTCACTGTTTATTCTTAACATGCTTTTTTATATTCTTAATATTCAATCGATTTTTAAAGTCTAAATAACAATTAATAGTGTAATGGCTTCACTAGTAAACTATTAATTCAGTTATTTAGAGAAATATGTATTTGAAATATATTATCATCCCTAGTGAAGTTTGCTGAATACTTTCTTACCTTCAAAGCCTCATAGTTTGATGTTCGAGCTAAGAAATTTTTCCAAGATTTATTGACTATTTCCTTTTGTTTATGGAGAGAATGAATCTAGAATGAAAAACAGGCGAAGGAAACATTCTTAATTCTTTCCATCTTTCTAATGGAAAAAGCATTTAAAGAAAATCTTAGCTTATGGTTTAGCAAAGGGTTAAGTTCAAGTCATTATATATCTGCAAATGCTTTCTATCCTAAAGTTTATGTAGTATATTATATATATGTCCCACAAAGTGTCACAGCATTAAAGAGGTAACATTCTAACTAGCCATAGCAGTTATTTTTAAATAAATTATTATGCCACAAACTTACCCTCCCATAACATTTTTCCTCCTCCTGAAGTTCCTGAAACTGCTGGCTTTCTAGCATCTCAGTTTGGAGAGAGACCACAATCTTTCCAACATTTTCAAGGGCTTCAGTAATAAGCTGTAATGCTTCCTGGTCAGGTGTCACTGGTCTAAATTTTTCTTTTTTAAGTTCTGCACATACTTCATCCCAGATCTCTCCAACCTTTATATATTATAAACAAATGAGATGTTTTTAAAAACTATCAATATCATATTAATTTCCCTCCCCACCCCAATAAACTATTCAGTGTCCAAGTAGTATTGGATAAATTTGTCAAGAAATAATTTCCAAGAAATTTTGAAAGCAACACTCAGTAGTCAGGGCTTTTCTTCGGCACAAAAAGGTGCCGGAACGCTCCCCCGCGCTCCCCCCGTCGCGCGCTAAAAAAACCCGGAAGTAATAGCGCGCGATTGGCTGAGACGCGTCACGTGACGCGGACTCCGGAAAAGGTGCCGGAACGCAGTACCGCTGCGTTCCCACAGAAAAAAAGCCCTGTCAGTAGTTCTTTAAAAGCCTCTGTGCCATTGTAATGCAAGGAGCTGTTAACCAGGGGCGGACTTCAAAAATTTTAGCAACTGATTCTCTGCCCAGTTACTGGGTGGGTTTGGCCATGGTGGGAGTGGCCTAGTCGGCCTCCTGCACCATGGCAGGAGCAGGGCATTTTTCACCCTCTCCGGGCTCCAGAGGCTTTTCTTGAGCCTCCAGGAGGGTGAAAATGGTCTCTCCGGGCTCTGGAAGTTTTCCTCGAGCCTCCTGGAGGGTGAAAATGGCCACCTCGGGCTCCAGAGGCCCTCTGGAGGCTGGAAATGGGGCCACATGAGGACTCCTGGGAGGGAAGGGGTGGGCAGGGCAAGCCAGGGGTGGGATTTACCAGTTTGCCAAACTGGTCATTAAAAACAATAAAATTAGATACAGGTTCACCCGAACAGGGATGAACTGGTATCAGCCCACCCCTGATTAAGACTATGGTATGAAAGATAAATAAAACAATGTTGCTGTCTTGCTTTTTACTGGCAGATACAATGAAATAGACAGTTCCTTTAACTCATCAAGTCTCTGCAAGTTAATTAGATCACTAGATTTTTACTTTACATCAACTATTCACTCTTAGACCACATTTGCTTTTTAAAAAATTTGTTACAGGTCACCTGAAAAACTATAATATCAAATATGAAACTAACAGACTCAGTTGTCTAATACCAAGAATCAGAAATCTTTGTAAAAAAATCTGGTTAAAATATCTTCTACTTTTTTACCGATGATATTATGATCCTACTTTCAAACAATATAGTTCAGGTGTTAATTCACTGAGAAATTTCTGTATATTAATGAATGTAGGAAGCAAATATTAAGTTATTTTTTTAAAGTTAAAATAGTTTTGGGAATATTAAAATTAGGAAATAAAGATATATTTCTCCACATCCACTAACTGCACCAATGAAACAATAAATGACAAGTTATGGTACTTACCTTGAAGTCTAGGTACCTGCGTATAATAGCAAGTGTAACAAAATCCCTTGCACAGAGCCCAGGCAAGTTTTCAAAACCTGAAGTAATGTATCAATTGTTATTTTTAAAGCAATATTATTTTTTAAAGATTAATACTGTGTAATACCTATGTAATGCACACATTAGCAAAATGAAGTTATTCCCACCAAGCAGTACTGGATGGCTGATACTTAATGGCTGGTCTCTTAAAGTTATGGCTGTTGCAGCACCTGTACAGTCATGTGATCAAAACTCAGGTGCTAGGCAGTCCACCTGTTCTTACAACAATAAAGGCGTTTTTAACTCTTCCCACCCCTTAGCTCTACATCTCTGCTCTTTTGACTGCACTGCAAGTGGACTTCTTGGCAGTGACAGTGGCACTAGGCCTGAAGTAGAGGCCCAAGGCCTTCAGCAATCTTGCCAGGTACCACCATCTTAGGCCACTACTTCAGCCTTAGTACTGCCAGCGCAAGCCAACGTGAGAGTTACCACCAAGGAGTACCACCTCAGGCCATACACTGTGGTCAGCCAGTCCAATGCCAGAGCACAAAGTAACAGTTTCCCTCACTGCTGTGCACTCTGCAGGCCTTGCTACTCCCATCCTACCTTTTCCATTTTCTTTCTCCCATTACTAACAAAGTGGCCCTGTGTGAGTAGCTGCTGACCATGCCAGGCCTTTTTTGCAAGGCTGTGCTTGTCCCTCTCCAAAGCTGCTGCACTCTTATCCAAATAGAGTGCCATTTTCCTGCAAAACTTCTTACAATGCTTCTGAGGCCTTCCAAATTTCCAGACTTAGGTGTCTGCTCAAGCAGCTAGCAGTGGTAGTAGCACTGTGGCTGAAGCAGAGGCCTAAAGACAACAGCATGCCACTAGATTGCTGAAGCCCTGAGCATCTACTTCAGCCTCAGCCCTATCAGCACTGTCGATGCTGCATGTCGCTCTATAGGGTAACCAAAAAATAAGACATGTAAGCAGTCACATGGCACCATACTTGTACATCCGTACTTGACACATCATTTAGCAATGGAAACTCCAGTTCCAATTACTATCGTTAACTGAGCACTATTTGTATTTGCAAAAACTTTTTTACATATTAAATATACATAAGCATCTTCAAGACCAATTGCTGACAATTTTATTACTAATGTTTTTCAATAGCAACTCAACTACAATCCTTACAATTCTGGGTTGCTGTTTTTTATAAGTTGGCTTTAGTCAAATTTTTTTTTTATTTTTGTTCACCATCAATAATACATGGAAAAACAATTTGTTGGAAAAAAGCTCACGGCCCTTACCTAATTTACATATTAGACAATAAATCTTTGCTCTCATATTTTCAGCAACATCCATGACAGCAATAGTGGGACAGCTAGCAGGCATTGGAATTATTTCTTGTGTTTTTTGGAACTGGCCAACTAGTGGTTTCTTTGTATCTATGGCATTAAAAAAAACTCATTAAAAGGTCTACTGCAACTGTAATATTTTAGTGAAATGTTAATTGCATCCTGTAATTTTTCTAAAATAAAAGTTTTAGAAACAATAATTCTTTAATACAGTTATATGATGAAAACTGGAATTACTTTACTTATAAATACACTTGTGAATATTTATAGGCCTGGAGGAACGTTGTCCATGGGATCGCAATGGGTCGGACATGACTTTGCAACTAACAACAACAACTCCTCTTGTGAAATGTATCAGAAGGATCTGCAAAAGTGGTAAAATTCTCACAATTGTTCACATTTGTGAATAGTATATAACTAAAGAATTGTAAATACTTGCAATCACTTTTTTTCAGCCATTACTACAGCAGTGATCCACTATTTATGTATATTTCATTGTAAAGTTATTTAACATCTGCTTCTACTAGCAGATTTCATATTATCCAATAACTTTCCAGATTTTTTTAAAAAATATTACCTTTATAGCAATGTCGTTTGTATTTTAATTAGTGAGGTATCTATATGATTTTAATGACTAAATATAAATTCAACCTATGCAATTTGGTTGCAGAAAAAGAAAGGGCGTTGGTCGTTACCTGACACGCCTCTTCTCAAAGGGTGGAGATATCATTCAGGATTAGGATTGGGTAATCTCGTCTGCTCAGCTGATTGGACCGAGTCTGTCAAGCTGTTAACATAACACCCTGTTGCTATGGGGACCCAGCTTTCGAAGAGGTTCGGACTGACAGACTACGTGTCTTTGATAGAAGATAAATTGTTTGTGCTCCAGACCAAGGTAATAAAATTACAATGAAGGGCGGGTCTGAATGCTATCTCCACCCTAGGAGAAGAGGTGTGTCAGGTAAGGACCAACACCCTTTCTCCATAGTGGGTGGAGATATCATTCAGGATTGGGACATATCAAAACTTGGCCTGTCCTGTGGGTGGACCTACTTTTTGGCTGAGGTCCCCTCATGCCCATGTACTTGCTGAAGAACTCTTCTCCCAAATGAAGCCTCAGCAGAGGCGTACATGTCTAACTTGTAATTTTTGATGAAGGGAGACGGAGAGGACCAAGTGGCCGCTCTACAGACTTCTTCAATAGAAGCTTGGGTAGCCCAAGCTGCTGTAGTCGCTGCACTGCGGGTGGAGTGTGCGGTCAGTCTAGAGGGTGTTGGAAGACCCTGTAAATGGTAGGCTATGGCTATGGCAGCTCTGATCCATCGGCCCACCATAGATAGATTAGCCTTGTTGCCCACCGATCCAGGCTGAAAGGAAAAAATAAAGCCTCCGTTTTTCTGACCGTAGCAGTTCTTTGTACATATATTCGGAAGGTTCTCCAAATGTCCAACATATGCCACCTCTTTTCCAGAGAGTGGACTGGATTAGGACAAAATTGAGCAATATGATCTCTTGTGCCCTATGAAACCTGGTGTTAACCTTCGGAATGAAGGATAGATCGAGCCGCAATATAACTCTGTGTGAAAGATACACAAAACATGTCTTACTGACAGAGCTGCTAATTCAGACACTCTTCTGGCTGAAGTGATGGCTACCAGAAAAGCCACTTTACACGTAAGTATGTGCATGCTGGCTGATCTCAATGGTTCATAAGGGCTCAATGTGAGTTTACTCAGGTCCCAGGTCAGGTAACTGTGCACCACCGGAGGACAGAGATTGGTCGCACCCCTGAGGAATCTGTGAATCATGGGATGGAGGGCCAAAGATTCTGATGCATCTCCCTTTAGGACAGAAAACAAGGCTGCAACTTGTCTGCATAGAGTGTTGGGCGAAAGGCCCCTATCTAAGCCGCTCTGGAGAAATTCCAGAATTTGGGCTGTGTTAGCCGCTGTGGGAGAGAGCAGTCTTAGTGCACCAAGCACAAAACGCCCTCCTGGTGGCATCATAAATGCATTGTGTGGAAGGCTGCCTAGATGCCTGAATCATCTGAATAACCCTGGAGGAGAGATTATTTTCTCTTAGGGTGCTCCACTTAATTGCCATGCGGTCATTTGGGTCCATTGGGAGTCCAGATGGAAAACAGCCCCTTAACTGAGTGAGTCCTTGCTCAGAGGAATCCTCCAAGGAGGCTTTATTGACAGTTCCATGAGGTCAGCGAACCAGGGTCTCCTGGGCCAGTGGGGAGCCAGGAGGATGACCTCCGCTTCCTCCTATAGAATCTTCCTGATGACCCTTGGGATCAAGGTAAGAGGAGGGAAGTCATATTGGAGCCCAGGAGGCCATGGGCAGTGGAGAGCATCGACCCCTTCCACTCCCTGCGTCGGAAACCTCGAGAAAAACCTTGGTAACCTTGGTAACTGCGAGTTATCCGGAGTGGCAAAGAGATCTATCTCCAGAGGCCCAAATAGACCCTTTAGTTGCTGGAAAATGTCTGGGGGATGGCCTTCCTGCTCAACCAGTCTGCTTTGGTGTTTGACGCCCTTGCAATATGCTCTGCTGTTATAGTGCACAGATATTTCTCTTGCCCAAAGCCCCAGATTCTTGGCTTCTGCCACAAGACACCTGGATCGGATTCCCCTTGGTGGTTTATGTGTGCTTTCATGGCTATGTTGTCCATTAGCACCAATACATATTTGCCCTCGATGAACGGGGCAACCCTCCTTTCCTTCTTAACCTGTCTTGTAAGGTTTGAAGACTGATTTTATGTTCCTTTGACAAGAACACCTTGCACTGTATGGTGTCAATGAGTGCCTCTAAAAGGACAAGCTGTCTGGTAGGGGTAAGATGGCTCTTCTCCTGGTTTATTGAGAAGCCATGCTGTTGCCAAAACTGTATAATGAATTGGGTATCCCTCGAGCTTTTAGAATTGGAGGGTACCTGGATGAGAATATCGTCTAAGTAACATTGCATCCTGATAGGGATGGATCTTAAATAGGCTTCCAATGATGCCAAAAGCTTAGTAAATATCCTAAGTACCGAGGATAAGCCAAAGCCTTGTATTGATAATGACAGCCTGTGAACTAAAAACGTAAAAACTGTCTGTACAGAGAAGAAATGGGAATGTGCAAATAGGCCTCTATTAAGTCAAGGGAAGACAGAAAGTTGCCCTTTCAAACATTCCCCAGGATTGATTGAAGGGAGTGCATTTTGAAACA
Source organism: Psammodynastes pulverulentus (assembly GCA_025802295.1). Taxonomy (NCBI): domain Eukaryota; kingdom Metazoa; phylum Chordata; class Lepidosauria; order Squamata; family Psammodynastidae; genus Psammodynastes; species Psammodynastes pulverulentus. The sequence continues at coordinate 19,166,628 of JAOYMU010000077.1, forward strand.
TCTGTATCTGATATGATAGTTCAGGTGTTTAAGGTCCAGAATGGCTCTCCATCCTCCCGAGTTCTTGGGAATTATGAAAAGGATAGAATAAAACCCCTTTCCCTCCTGCCCTGGTGGGACTTGCTGTATTGCATGTATGTTGAGCAGGTGTTGGATGGAGATCTCCATGAAGGATCTTCTAGAAGGATCCCTGGGCACAGGGCATCGGATAAAGAAACTCGGGGTGGTGGTGGTTGGTACAGAGAAACTCTAATGAGAGGCCTGATGGTACAGTCCCCTTGATCCATTCATCCAAAGTGGTTTCATCTCACTGGTCAGCAAAGAAAGTTAACCTACCACTGATGGGAGGTTCAGTCAGATTTTTATCTCTGGCAATGGGAAGGGCAGCCCTCTCCACCACAAAAGGGTCGCCTTGCCTGAAAAAGTCCTCCCCTGGGGCCCCTACCCTGAGGCTGTCTCTGACAAAAGGGAAAACCCCTCTGAGGCCTGAACCCTGTCGTACTTGTCTCTGAGGTTCTAAAGTAGGGTTGAGGATTGAATGGAGTGGGTCGAGAGAACCTCAGTCTGCAGTGAGAAGGAAGAATCTTTCTGTTATCTTTGGGTTCCTGAAGCAGTGAATCTAATGCTGGCCCAAAAAGTCTCTCTCTAGAAAACAGAGCTGAGGCCAGATGCCATTTGTGGCGAGCATCCGTCTGCCATGTCATAACTAAAGCAAATCGCCTTGCTGTCACTGAAGAAGCCATGGCTCTTGATGCGAACTTGTCACATTTAAAGTTGAATCCGCAGAGAATTGGATTGCTGCTACAATTTTGTTGATATCATGCTGTCTCTTGATATCAGTAGCAGACAACTTCTTTTGCAAATGAGCTAGCCAAATAAGAGCGGTTCTATTAAAGAACGAGGAAGTAGTTGCTGCCCTGGGGGCCCATACAGCCAACTGAAAGGTCTTGCGCAGTGACTGTTCTGACCTCTTCTCCTCTGGCTTTAATACCTCCTTGGGTTCTCCGAGTGGGTTGGGCTTTCCCAGTAAAGCCACAATTGGCCCATCAACAGAGGGAGCTTGAAGAATCGTTGCCATATCAGGGCTGACATTGAAGAATGTCTTATCAGTGAAGGAAGGATTAGCCCCTGCAGCTGGGGAGGTCCACTGCTTCTGTATGACGTCAATAAATAGGCTTGGGGAGGGAATGATTTCTTCCTCTATCCTGGGTTCAGAGAAAAATTTATTGGCATTATTGGGCTCTATTGGAAGCATAGGTTGAGTAATAGAAGCCCCCAATTGGGTGGAAAACTTTGCTTTGTGCAATAGTGGTTTAAACATGGAGGGAGGGAATAGCCCTACAAAGGCCTGCTGCTGTGGCTTGGGCTCCTCCTCTGCTGACAGATCAGCATCTCTCATGTCTTCCATCTCTGCTTGAGATGGAGAGGAACAAATAGTTAATGAGACTGCTGGGGAGCGTCTCTCGAGGGAGAGTGCAAGGCTTCCTTGATCTGGGTCAACCAGCCTTCCAGACTGAACAGAAGAAGCCTGTCTGGACTGCCTTCCTGCCTCTATGCCTTGCCTATAGGCTTCTGAAATAAGCCATTGCACATTGTTGTGGTCGATAGCTTGACTCCCAAACTCAGGTCTAAGTCCTGCTACCACAGATGTAAACGTGGCTTCCGGTACAGGTCTGGCTCTGACAAGAGAATTATCAAAAGCCATGGGCGGATAATTTGGTTCAGCTACCGGACCCCATAAATTAGCCTCATTGATAGGTGCTGGGTTTAATTCTAATGCACCGGAAAGTGCAGATCTCGTAGAAGAGTGCAATGTCTTGGCTTGACCTGTTAAGAGTACAGGTAGGAATGTCAGGCTGGGGTCTGAGTTGTGCATCAGCACTTGCCACACTGGATATGGATTTCTTGTGGCTTTTATCCCTATGCTTACTATGTCCAGAGTTGTCTGAACACTTGTTGGTATCTCTAGACTTTCCTCTATTAGAGGGACCAGGTTTATTACTATCCTCCATGCTCAGAGCCTTGACAGATTTAGGCAATAGCCACTGAATATCCAGAAATTGTTATTTCTGATAGCCACCAATTAGGCTGTTAGAAGGCTGCAATTGCAAATGCAGACAACAGAATCAGTTGTTTCTAGGCAAAGAATAGCCTCTGATGGTGAGATCAGGAATAGGCAGAGTTTATCTTAGCCACCAATGAGGATGCTTGAATGCTGGCACTGAATAGGCAGGCAACTGAATCAGTTGTTTCTAGCTAGATATTAGCCACCAAAGCTTGAAAGAGAGGAATAGGGGGGGAAAAAAGGAGGCAGAGTCTATTTTCAGCCACCAATCAGGCTTTGGGAAGACAGCCCTTTCTGCCTCTCTGAAATGGCTGTTTGACAGCCTGGAATTGTTTGGAAATGTGAGTCAGAACGGAGCGCTAGGCATCCGCAGTCAAAATGGCGGCTTGAAGAGGAACAGCTGTCAGAAAAATTATATTTCACCCTGGATTCACTTGCCCCCAATGAGGCAGGCCGTATCACTCTTTCTCCTCATTAAGCCTGCGGTATGGGAGATTGCAATCTCCAAAGTCAGCTGTTTGGCACAGAAATGCCTCAAACGGAACGCAAAGCTTCCATGTTTATTCTGACGGCCGCAAACAAATGGAGCCCTTTCGGGAACTCCTTTATGGCTGATTATGTTCACCGGTGACAGGTGGAGCGCGCTAGCTCTGATGGCTAATATCAATCAGATTTTGGAGCGCAAAGCTCCTTCCGCCATCTTGCAATCCTGACTGAATTGACAAACTGGTGTGGAGCGCGATAGCTCCGTCAGCCTTTTCCAGCGGTCCGCCTTCGCAGCGCTTAGGGCAATGAAGAGAGGAAGGGGTCTGGGTGATAAATCCCAAATACTAGACTCCTGCCCAGACCACCTTTCCTGCCCTGATAATGAAGCACGAAACTTCTAGCACTGACAGGGTCCGAGGGGGCCTTAAGGTGTAACAGGCACTCCCTGAGGGGAGGCTGGAAGTAAAATCAGCACTATATATTTTTCCCCCTTTTCTTTTGCTGTGGAGCTATGAGGGATTGTGCTAATTTAAACCTTCACTCACGATATTTGTTATTGAGGAGATTTGTTCAGGAGCAATCTCTGATAGGTCATGTCCAACTGAGAGACCGAGTCAAAAGATGGATTCCCATAGCAACAGGGGTTATATTAACAAGCTTGACAGACTCAGCCCAATTAGCTGAGCAGACGAGATTACCCAATCCTGAATGATATCTCCACCCACTATGGAGAATTACTGACTGCACAGGTAGCAAGCAATAACACTTTAGATTTATATACCGCTTATCAGTGCTTTTTACAGCCCTCTCTAAGCAGTTCACAGAATCAGAATCAGCATGTTGGATATTGCCCCCACAATCTGGGTCCTCATTTTACCCACCTCGGAAGGATGGAAGGCTGAGTCAACCTTGAGCCGGTGA
>JAOYMU010000077.1:19237994-19249205 GCA_025802295.1 Psammodynastes pulverulentus
TTCGCGATGGACCGGTCGATCGCGCTCGACCATTTGGGCACCCCTGTTCTAGAACCAGTGGATCACGCCCTCTGGGAGACCCCCATAGTAATGCCCTTTAAATCTGACAGCTCCATTAGGGTGTGTGCAGATTATAAATGCACGATAAATCAGGCCATACAACAAAGCGCATAGGTTCAACATCTATTACACTCCCTGGGAATGGCAGAATTTTCGCTGTTAGACCTCGCCCAAGCGTACCAGCAACTCCCAGTGGATGACATCACAGCAAAGGTCCAGACCATAGTGACCAACAGAGGGGAGTTCAAATACAATAGGCTGCAATTCGGAATCAGCGCTACCCTGGGATATTCCAAAATGTAATGAAATGCCTCCTCCAGGGAATCCCAGGAGTAGTCCATACTTCGATGATGCATTGGGGGCAATATACCTACTCTGTAAAAAGCCCAGAGTGTACTGTAAAGCACTGTGGGGTGGTGTATATATCTAACTACTAAATATTAAAGGTTTTAACCTTTGCAAACCAGTGCAAAAGGAGTAATCAGAGCCACATGCAGTTCAACAAGAGAGTAGGATGCATCCCAAGTCCAATCATTTTACACAAAAATAAAAGAAGTCTGGAAGAGCGTGGATGAACAGAACTTGGGAAAAGATAATTTCTCTTTACATTATCTTTCCCCAATTCTTGTGTATCCACTCTCTTCCAAACTTCCTTTATTTTTTTAAAAATAACTATATTTTGTTATTATGAGGAGAATATAATACTGATAGCTTACTGAGAAAATAGAAAACCTCCATTTGTCCCCTCTTCCCAAAAATGTATGTAGAAGCTTCTTAGTCCAATTTGAGAGTAAAATCAAAGTGTCAGTATTGAAACTTTTACTGAGTATTGTACCACCATCTACTGGTGAGCAAATAAATTCAATCTGTTTTGTTTTTGTTTTTGCTAAAGAGATATACAGAGTTTGTATTTATAAGATAGGATAACCTGAAGTAATATTTAAGATCCTATTCCTGCCTGTTTTTTGAATAAAGTTTGCAACATCCCATATAATGACATAGGTGATCTCTGATTGGAATTATGCACATTTTTTGTGTAAAATACAAATATGCTGGGAAATGGTTTATAGGTAGTCCTTGATTTATGATTGGTTGTTCAGTGATTGTTCAAAATTACAGTGGACTCCCCGAAAGGTACTTATCCAGATTTGAAATTCTGATAGTCCCCTTGATCACATTTTAAGTTCTTGATAATCAACTTGCATTCATGGCCATTTGCAGCATCTGCAGTCATATGACCATGATTTGTGACATTGCAAGAAAGTGGCATTTATTTTCAGTTTTTGGCAAAAAACACTCATAGCAAACAATGGGTTCGCTTAATAACTGCTGTGTTTGCTTAACCTTTGCAAAAAAGTTTGTAAAATCAGGCATGGCCACATGACCCACTTAATGACCATCATGATTTACAACCATAATTACAGTTATGTCAATTATGGTTGTAAGTTGAGGAATACCTGCTTTTGTACATGAACTATTTCTGTTTAGTAATTTCTGTTAACCAAACATCTCTATATATAACTAGGGGTAAGCAATGCCAATAAAATATACTTTTAGTATATCAGTGTAATGTATGGCAATAAAATATACTTTTAGTATATCAATGTAATGTATGGCAATAAAATATACTTTTAGTATTTCTCTTAACAATTGTCCACATATATAATTAGGGCTAATCATCCAATTGATGCAATGCGAATAAAATATACTTTTAGTATTTAAGTATATAACATATGGCAATAAATAATGTCTTCTTTGTTCTTGTAGAGGTAAGAATGTCCCTTATGCTGAAATGTTTGTTAAATGCAATTGCTATAATACCTTTCATTTCTACAACAAACAAAAGCAATTTATTACTTCTCAAAATTTGTAATTCAATCATTTGATTACTCAAATATTTTCTTTTTTAAAATTTAGGCATGTGGAAATTATTAGTCTTAAATATGACTTGAAAATCTAATTAACTTTTGGCCAACAAACATTCTGCCAAAGCAAACTGATAAAATAATATTTTGTTAAACTAATGATGAAAAATAATGAATTACAGCATCCTACAAGGGTGGTATTTTCAAAGACATACTCTAAATCATTTTGCAATTTGCCAATATTTAGAAAATCAGTTACTTTTATTTGCTCTTGAACAACCAAGTAATGTCTACAAGAAGATTTATATATTTATATTAAATAATTATTATTTTGAAACTTCTAAAAATTACATAGTAACTTTTAGATCGTAGCTCTATCATTGGAACAGCTGAGACATTTTCTTTAAAATGCTGATGTTCTAAACATTTTTATTTGAAACTTCCCAATACAATAGTTAATGCAAACTATTTGCTTAGTTTGTCACTTTTAATTCAACAAACAGCAATAAAAGAGTTGCCAAAACCTAGTGTTGGATTCAAACTTTTGGGTAAGTAATGCAGCAATAGGATATAAGAGAAAAGTACTGTATTGCTTCATAGAACTGTAAACAGGATACTCTAGGATAGGGTAAATCTCTAAATAACATTCTTAAAAAAACAATTTGACCTATCATTTCCCTATACCTCATCAATTTAGCAGCATATTTTTATTACTTATATAAGTTTACAGAATATTTATGGCTTCATTATAGCCATAACTTGGGACCTTTAAAAATATGGACTCGTATTTTGATCTCTTTTAGTGAAGGCATCTGTTATAAATGTTGATAGTCAAAAATATTAGTAATATGAGAAATGAAGATTGAAACATTAGCGGACAGTAAAATCTTAGAACTCATGAAAATAAGAATGGGATGTCTGAAAAAATCTGGGCTAATACTTAACATTAAGGAAACAGGGAATTCTACTGTATCCAATAAATCTGATGATATAAAAAAGTGACAGCTAACAATGTGCTTCCTTGGGTCTAAGAACAGATAAATAATGGATACTCTGCTGAATACAGAGTTAGACAAGAATATTTTAAATTATCTAGCTAAAGAATAACATGGCAAAATGGAAAAACCTTAACAGATTTCAACCAAGTAAGAGAAGAATGGGCCTGAGGCAATTCTTTTGGATCTGCATTTCATGTCTCTGGGACAATAAAGGAGAAAGTTGCCTTCAACACACCAGAAAGACCAGCTTCTGATAGAAAACTTATCTTTTAAAAGACTTTTCCTTTTGATCTTCTCAGTTGTATAGACCTATGAGAACTGGATACCTAAGACACTGCATATTCAACAGTTTTAAAATACAAATTTTTAATATGGCTACAATAGTGGTTGGATTTAACAGGTTCGCACCTATTCACAAGAACCGGTTATTGGAAATCTCCTTTTGTTTTTTTCCACTTTACAGGGCTAATCCTGTAAGGAAGGCAAGAAGGAAACATTCTGGTGTTTCTAGCCTAATCTTTATTGCCCTGCTTATAGAAACTGCCTCTTGGTTAACTCATATAACAGCTAAAGGGTCTTGGCAATATGCCCAGACTTACTGTCGCCTGAGGTCGACCCAGTCACATGATCACCCAGCCACACCTACCCAGCTGGTCATTAGGGCAGAGAACCGGTTGTTGAATTATTTGAATCCCACCACTGGGCTACAATGAATACAATGGATTTCAAGGAGACTAGATAGTTCTGGAACGGTGTGATGGCTCAGCAATTAAACACACTGAGCTTGTCAGTTGGAGAGCTGAGAGCCCGGGTTCAAGACCCCAGCTCCACACAACAGGGTCAGCTCCCGTTACTTGCCCCAACTTTTGCCTACCTAGCAGTTCAAAAGCATTTCAATACAAATAGATTAATAGGTACTACTTCAGTGGGAAGATAATAGTATTCCATGTGCCTTTGGCGTACAATCATGCTGGCCACATGACCACAGAAATTGTCTTTGGCAATGTTGGCTCCCTTGGCCAAGAAATGGAGCCAGGTCCACCCTGAGGCCGGCTGGTCTAGGGTGCAACTGAGGACTTGTCGGATGGATTACACGGCCTTCGCAACGACATCGCCGAAACTGGGGATGATTGACAAGGAGGCGTGTCCTCACTTTCACACTCTGTCTAGAGCTATGAATACAGAGTCAACCCACGCTTCCTGGATCCCATCGCCCACACAGAGGAGCATATCAGGTAATACCAATGCCCCTTCTGCGCATGCTCCTTTCCCCACCCTTCTACACGCGCTTGTGCGCTCCCCCACCCTTCTGCGCATGCATGTGCTCCTTCCCCCACCCTTCTGCGCATGCTCCCCCTGCTCCTCGCTGGCACTCCGGCGATCTACCCAAACTCCGATCGTGATCGACGTTTTGGGCAGCCCTGTTCTACAGTATGTCATTTCATGTATCAGAATGCAGATTGTCTTCTGCTGCACCCCTTAAAGGCAAAGTTATTTTTTCCAATACTGAATCTAAACATGAGGAAGCAAGCCCTAATAGATTCGGGGGAATAACGGGAACATTATAGCACTAATAAATGTTATTATAGTTTGACGCAGTCATCCAGGTGTTCAGACTCGATTTGACATTTTATCCACTTATCAAGTCCTTCCCAAGGCAAATGTTGATGTTTCATGATATTACAGGTATTGCTGCAGAATATAAGCTGTTATGAATAAGCTGCCTTTTGCAATGGACTGATGGAAATTTTGTCAATGCTGATGGGGTTTAAGTGGTGTGCCAGTTCTTTTGGGATTTTACCCAAGGCACCAGAGTAGTAGTACTCTGCTTTTTTTGCCACAATCATTCTATTTCTATTTGCAGATCTTTGTATTTTGTTATCTTCCCCAGTTCTGTCTCTAGGCACTGCCACTTCTGCTATCCAGACTTTTTTGTCTTTCTTATCAACAACTGTTAATTCTGCAGTATTATGTGGCAGGTGCCTGTTGGTTTGAATTCTAAAGTCCCAGAGAATCTAGTGTCTTCATTTTATATTACCTTTTCTATTTTATGGTCACACCATTTCTTATTTGAAGGCAAATGATATTTCCTTCACATCTTCCAGTGCAGCATTGTTGCTTCCTTGTCATGCCGATGTTTATAGTCAATACACGTGATCTTTCAGCAGCTAATCAGGTGATAATATTATCTATTTTTTATTGTCAATGAATTTAGATATATGTTTAGTCTTCTTACTTCCTGGCCGCCTTGTTTAATGACTGTTTGAAGTTACAAGAGGTAAAAAAACAGCTTTTCAACCAATCTTTTATAACAGAGAGATAGAATCAAGATCATGAGAAGTGTTAATATCACTTTATAATGCCTTGGTAAGACCACACTTGAAATATTGCATCACCATATAAAAAAAAAGATGTTGAGGCTCTAGAAAGAGTGCAAAGAAGAGCAACAAAGATGATTAGGGGACTGAAGACTAAAACATATGAAGAATGGTTGCAGGAATTTGGTATGTCTAGTTTAATGAAAAGAAGGACTAGAGATGATACGATAACAGTGTTTCAATATCTAAAGGGCTGCCACAAAGAGGGAATCAACCTATTCTCCAAAGTTGTGGGTTCTCCAACACTGAAGGTTTTAAAGAAGAGATTAGACAACCATTTGTCTGAAATAGTATAGGATTTCCTGCTTGAATAGGGGCTTATTCTGTGTTTGTTTAATGATAAAATCAAGAGCAATATCATATGTCTGGCACAATAATGTGAGTTTTGCTTAGTGACTGTGGTATTTAGCAACAGAGTTAAGCAATTTACCAATTGTGGTTGGTAAATGAGGATTGCCTGTTCATTGCTGGGGTAACACTGTAGGAAAGGTATCAATTAACCAAATGGTATAAGACAGCGAAGATATAGACAGGGCCCATGAATATGAAAGATTAGAAAAAAGGCTGTCTTTAGAACGCTTCAAAAATGACAGGATAAAAATGAGACAGAAAAACAAATTTGCAACTGTGAGAAATACTAGTAAAAATAAATGTAAAATGGCAGTAATAAACACAGATGAGTTTCAGGCAATGATTTAGAATGTTTAGTGTTTATTCAAAATGTTCTGGCTACAGAAGATGCTGCCAGACAAGTTGAACTTTCCTGTGACAAAACAACTATTTCAACAGAGTATAATGCTAGATTTGTAAACTTTAGAGACTCTGTGGTCAGCAATTCAGATGAGTACAACATTGCTGGAGACAGATATATACTCTTGAAAACAGTTCTGACTAAAATGTTCCAGCTCAGTATGGCATTCAGCAATGATAGACAAAGAATAGTGAATCTGTCCCTAAACCCTTTGCCACGTATCTGAGAACATGTGACAAGCAAATGTTATCAGTTCTATCCATATATCCCATGAAGTCCATCAAATGTCCTTGCAACATAATTTATTTCTGAATAAAAGAACACAGGAATATTAAAGAAATATAACCAGATCTTAGGCATATACACACTTTGAAGTAAATTCATAATCTTCCATAGGTTTCTTTTCTAAATGTACCTGCTTACAGTCAATTTTGACAGTTTCATGTACTGCAGTGCTGGATTATGTGAACAGATACATTGTCATACACAATGTATAATTGAAATTGTAGTTCACTTTTAGGTTTCAAAATATAAGTTAAAGTGGATGACAAAATACAGAAAAACATATCAACAGTAAGCAATTAAAGCATATTCATGAGAAGCTATACTAGCAAGAATAATAAAAGTACTATTAGTAATTATTAAACAGCCAGTCTCAAATGGTTGATTAGTTTTTCAAATGTCTTCATTTATCATCTAAATCTTGGGGCAGGGAATACTATATATAGGATTCTGACATTATCTTATTTTGCACATTTGAATCAAATACACTTTTGTGGTGAATAGCACATAACAAGAAATACCTGTTCATTTTAAAGGATGACCACTTTCCTAAGGATGAAAAACAGCTCTTTGTTTTAAGGTATGTAAAGTTTTTAAAAAATCAGCATCTTTAACTTTATTCATAAACTGGCAGTTGGTGCAACTGATATGATTAATGGGCCATTCCAGCCATTTGCTTGTTGAAATTTTAGCAGCATTACTAAACAGCAGTTTCTGAATTTTTTTTAAATAGCAGGTCCATATTTATCAAGAATTCTTTTAGTCACATACAATATAAGCTATTGCTATTTATGAATAAGAGTTTGTAGATCTGAGCCATTTAAGGCATTTGATAAAGTACATCATAACCTACTTTATCAGAGGGATAGAATCAAGATCACAGGAAATGTTAATACCAATTTGGTAAGGCCATACTTGGAATACTGCATCCAGTTTTGGTCATCACGATGTAAAAAAGATGTGGAGACACTAGAAAGAGTACAGAGAGCAACAAAGATGATTTGGGGACTGGAGGCTAAAATATATGAAGAACGGTTGTAGGAACTGGGTATGTCTAGTTTGATGAAAAGAAGGACTAGGGAAAACATGATAGCAGTCTTCCAATATCTCAGGAACTGCCACAAAGAAGAGGCAGCTATTCTCCAAAGTACCTGAGAGCAGAACAAGAAGCAATGGGTGGAAACTAATCGAGAGAAGCAACTCAGAACTAAGGAGAAATTTCCTGACAGTTAGAAAAATTAATCAGTGAAACAACTTGCCTCCAGAAGTTGTGAATGTTCCAACATTGGAAGTTTTAAAGAAGAGATTGGATAACCATTTGTCTGAAGTGGTCTAGGTTTCCTGCTTAAGCAGGGGGTTGGACTAGAAGACCTCCAACTCTGTTATTCTAAACAGAGCCTGGGTCATTCTAAAAATGAAGAAGCACTTTAGATTCAGAGAAAAAATAACATTTGATCTATGAAGTTGCATGAGTGCTAACTGGTTGCCCTCATACGATCCTCACTTCTACTTTTAATCTTTCATCAGTGCATTACTGTACCAATATAAAACCACTAGATGTAGTTTTTGTTTACAAATCTGGCAGTTATAATCTTTTCCACTGCAATACAATACACAAGCAGATGTGTAAAAGTTCAGATCACTAATGTTTTAAGATAATCTTTAGTTAATAATGCAGTTGGATTTGGCATAAGCACCTGTAACTTTTGAATATGTGCCAGGAATATGAAGTAGTTTGCTATAATTCATTAAAATATGTGTTGTCAGAATTGTTGGATCATCTATGAAATATAAATAAACTTATGATAGGTCAACAAAGCAAACGAATCATGTATTTTCTTGCAGATAGTCCATGCTTACCAATTGACTTGTTTTTTTTAAGAATTTATGGTTTTATTTGTTTATAGACCAGAGACCAGAACAAATAAAAATACTCAGTGAATATCCAATTACAATTTTTAAAATAAAATAATAAATAACAGATGAAATCTAGGATAAAACCCAGTCTGTTAATTACACATGGTCTACTAAAATACAATATACTAAAATACAAAACATAAACTGTGAAGCCCATAGTCAGATCAATACTAAAATGCAAAGGAATAAGCAATGCAATGGGTTTGCCACATTTGTTGTATAAAATAGTTACTGTGGATTAGGCACATGTTTCCAATGAATCCCCAGTCATCTGCGCTGTAGTTACTCATTGTTCATCCTTAAGGAGCTACTGGAGATAAGCAGCATCAGAATGGCCAATTGACTTTCGTTGTACGAGGTACAATGACAATAAAGTGAACTAACTAACTTGTTTTGCAACTTTCCAAGTTACAAAAGTGTAAAAACAGTATTTTGTGACCAATCCTTGCATTACAACTGTTGCAATGCCCCATACTCATGTAGCGTCCCATGCTCATGGGGTTGCCATTTGTGTGTCTTCCCCAACCAGCTTGCAACAAGCAGAATTAATAGAAAACACAGAAATAAAGTTGTAAGTCGTGGTCACATGTTTCACTTCATAGCTGTGGTGACTTGCTTAATGACTGAATAGGAAGTGATACCTTAAGTCCATCATGGTCATATGACTATTTATTTTTTGCTTAGCAATGGGACTACCAGTCCCAATTGTAGCTGCTAAGCAAGAACTACATCCCTATTTTCTAGTCTTCCAGACAAGGTAATTCTTTTCCTGACAACTGCCATTTAAAAGTTTAAAAGGTGTCTTCCAGATGCTGCTTATTTGATTTGGACATTTCTTTTTTTCCCTACAGTTTGCTCTTCCCTTCTCAATGATTACATCCAAATACAATGAGCTATCAGGGACTAGTTCTCAAAGTACAGGTCAGGTGTAGTATACAAATATTATTTTAATTCACCTAAAATATTGATACTTAGCTAAAGCAGCTATTGAGCAAAAGTTTCTAAAAAAAAAGCAGAGAAAAGCGAAATAGAAATCAGAAAACAATGTGCCCATGTAACAGTAATACAGCTTCTAACATACAAAGAATAAATCTCTTAAGTATACCTACTCCTGCTCGAGTTTACTGTTCATTTCCTTCAAATTAACCATCTCAAACAGTAACTAACTACTGCATATTCAAAATCTTTTCTTTCTCCCTTTCTGACAAAGAGATGGTGGTTTTCCACTGAAGGATGTATTAAAAATTCTGAACAATGAAGTATTCGTTTCAAAAGATCTTAAAACTTATATTTCTTATATATTGAGGGAAATTTCCCCATTTTTCTCCTGTTCGTATCTGGCACTGGTTCTTCTCCCAAGTATTAAGGTAAGGTGAGGCTGGATGCCAGAGTTTTTAATTCTTGTAATTGTTGATGCAATGAGAATAATTATTAGGGCACCAGGTTTAGGGGATGTCAATTGTTGGTTTTCTTGTCTTTATTTGCTTGTTATTGATGATTTTGTTAGCTGACCAGTTTCAGCATATATAGCACATAACATGAAACAAGTCTTGGAAGGGAGAGAGGGAGGGAGGGAAGAAGGGAGGACATTTTCTCAAGAAAAATCATAAACAGGGGAAAAAATAATATTTTTGCTCCGAAGTAATAACTAAATTAAAATTAAAGCATAAATATGAAAGCATTTTAAAATAAATGGCATACAAATGACCATTTAATTATTCTAACTATCACACTGGATTAAGTTTTCATTTTCACTTTCACGTACAGCTGATCCCGCCATTCTAAGATAAAGTGCATTTTATGATAATGTGCTAATTTATTAATCAAAAGCATACAAATGTGAGTAGATAAATAGGTACCAATTCAGTGGGAAGATAACAGCATTCCTTGCGCCTTTGGCATATAGCCATGCTGGCCACATGACTACATAAATTGTCTTTGGACAACGCTGGCTCCATTGGGCAAAAAATGCAGATGAGCACCGTGCCTTAGAGTCTGACATGACTGACAGGGAAAGCTTTACCTTTTTAAAAAAAATTATTCTAATTTATTAAAATTCAACAGATGGTAAAAATTGGGTGATCTAATCAGAACACAAAAGCCAAACAGGAATGGGTTAATACTTGGATAAGAGACCACCAAGAAATATCAGGGTTGTAGCTTAGACTGAAAACTTAAAAACTATCCTGGAAAAATGGAATGGCATTCTCTACTGTTGCCAAGAATGCTGCATGGCTATATGCATGAGCAGAAATTAAGCTGGACTCAAAGGAGACTTACATTTCTGCTCCCAGTGTAAATATTATAAGGGCATAGTTATGTTCCCATGTTGAAAGTCGATGCTTATCTGCATTTTGGATTTTGGATACAACAGGTAGTTCAATAAGAGGCTTTAATTAGGAAGTAATTATAGAATTCATTTGTAATATTGGTGAGCAGGAAAAGATCCATTATATTCTACCTATGCAGATATCACTCTGACCATCGCTTGTTATTAAGATTTGAACAAAGGAAGGTGACTATGCCAATGTATTTGATTTCCATTTTACATAGTTTATTTCTAAATGATGATAAAAACCTGTAGACCATCAGAATTTTCCAGTTTCAGCTTCCAATTATTTTTGCAATATTGAGCTCCTGTGTTGCACTCAGGGATGAAACAGGGAGCCTCTAAAGCTCATGTCCTATTGATTTTCTCTCCTCTACTTAGACTTTTGACACAGTGGTGCATTCTTTGACCTCAGCAGTTTAACCAGCTAACCCTTGGGTTAATCATTTTGTTGACTGTGCCTTGAAAAGAAATATAAATACATAAGATCTAATCACGATTTTATTAGCCTGTAACCCACATCAACCACATAATTAGGCCATATATAAACCTTGCTTTATTAATTTCCCTTTTTGCTCTGCAGCTTTGCCCTGAACTATTTGCAAGAAGATGTCATGTGACTCATGTCAAA
>JAOYMU010000077.1:19309167-19322448 GCA_025802295.1 Psammodynastes pulverulentus
AAGCGACGGGTTTCAGGCGCTGAAGGCAGAGCTCGCCTTACAGCGTCCTGTCGCCACTGGGACCGGAAGTCGAATCCATGTACTCAATATTGAAACCTTTGCTAAGTATGATTTATATCTTATACTGCTTTCACTAAATTTAGCAACCAACTTTTAACTTCAAATTTTTGGCAAAAACAACCCATAATTGAAGCCTTTTCAGTTTATCATATGCTTTCACTAAATCAGTATTTCTTTAATTTTTTCCCCTCTCAGGATACCTTCCCACTTTTAAAAATGGATGACCTCAAAATATCTTTTGTTTGTATGGTTTTTTATTTATCAATATTTACCATATCCAAACTAAAATTGATCCATTTATTACCATTACCACTTGATACAATTGCTTGATGGAATTTTAATATTGTATTATTGTTTGCTTGTGCTACCCAGCCCTTGCCTTTTAAGTACTTGATAGGCTGGAGGTAAATCAGCACTCCTGTTGACTGACAAGGGGCCGGTTTCTCAGGCTTAAATCACTTCCCTGGCTGTTTTTGTGCCTGCTTGTCCAACAATTTTAGTAGCTGCAAAATTGAATGTGTGTCCTTGTTCATTGCGCAAACCTGAAAATTCACTACTTTCATACTAAAACCATTTATCCCCTACATGTTTATCTTTTTGCATTTCAAATGACAGAAAACTCAAAAGCCTAATACCCATGACCTTCTACTGTATATTGACAAATCATAGAACAATAGCATTTGCTACCATATTTAAGTCTTTGTTTATTAATCTTTCTTATTTTCATCTCAAACAGACTTACAAAATTATTATATATTTAGAGCAATATATATAAACATGTCAGGCTAATTATTTATCTAGATTTACAATTTTTAGGATTAGATTCTTTGGGCTCTCGTTTAATAGTTTTTGAAATTATTATTAAGTCAACATAATAGGATTATCTTTGCTAAGACAGTGAGTCCTTTATAATCACATGATTACAAAAATTGTAATTTAAAGAGAAACAGTAATTGATATAACTGCCACACAATAATAACAACTACAAATTCTATTAAGCACTTAGTAAGGCATTTTATGGTTCTCATGTCACACAAGCTTATAAATAATGAGGGCTTTTCAGCTTTCCTGCCTAGAAGATCTAAATGTTAACTATGATTAAGTTCTGTTTAATTGACAGGAATAGAAAAAACATATTATTTCAATTGGAAATGGAAAGTCTTCATATCCTATCACTCAAATGATAGGCTAGTTCTTTAAACTCCATTAAGACTCTGGCGATAGACTTTTTTAAAACCCTCACTTTATTTTATTTGTTTATTTCACTTCTTAACCATCCATCTCCCTCCCTTCTTCCTTTTTTCCTTCCCTCCTTCCTTCCGCAATAACTTCACATGTCTGTTTTTCCACAATGAGGAAGATAGGTAGAGACTAGACATTTTAATTTCTTCAACCTTACCTTTTTAGGAAAAAGTTATAGGAATGCAGCCCCAAAGGGACTTGGAAGAAACACATTATCCAGATTCTTCCCAGTTGGGCTTCAGTTATTGTACCAACATAGCATTGATCATGCTGTTTCAGTTCAGATTATGGAAAGTAATTATCTCGTTTTGCACTGTCCAAGCCCTCCCTGAGATTACTATAGATATAATCTACATCATTCTGGTCAGTTTGAGGGTTGAGAGTGGGGAGAACAATGTTATGAAGGTACTGCTCCTTCCTCCAAGGCCAGTTCCAATCAGTTTTAGGGACCTCTGTTTGGGGAGGTCTTAAGGCTCAAATTTCTCTTCACTATATAATTGCTATGTAAGCTTATTCAAGATACTTAGTAATGTACTTCTATCAACCATTAATTCTGGATAGGGTGGCATTTTTCCAGACTGAGCTGGTACACAAGTTGGGGATCCTCCTGTATTCATGTCTTCTGCTTCAGGAGCAATTGATATTTGTGACCAGGAGTAGCTTTTCACAAACCTACCTTGTGAATCAGATGTGCCCAGACAATGCTTTAAATACAAAGCAAATATTTTGATTAACCCATTCAAAGTGTCTGCCAAAACAAAAAAGAAATAATACATTTCTTTTTGTCTTTATTATCCATATTTCTTTTTCATTGTTACCTATTTCATGCAAACTCCAATCTTCTCCCATTCTGCCTCTTCTACACATTTCTATGTGCCCAGCCACATTATTCTGTGTTTATCAGAGCCAAAGTTGGATTGTTTTTTCCCAGCAGGTAACCAAGAGGAATTCATCTTAGTTCCTTGTAGGTGCAGTAAAATGGATTTAAGAGAGGGTTTTGTAGTGTAGGCTTAAGGTTAAGGTCAACCATGATGCAAAGTGTACTGTACTTGCAAGCTTATTTAACAACTGAAGGGAATTCATGCACTCTTGATTACTATCATTTTCTGAATCTAGGCAAATGAAAGATAAATCAAGTTGGTAGCTCTGGGTTTTTTTTGTTGTTGTTGTTGACAATCAAATCAAACAATAGGAATGTATTACACATAATAGCATCCAACTATTCCACTATCACTAAACACATGTATGAAATTACAGTATATTGTTCACAAGGAATTAACAACTTTATAATGTTTTACTTTGCTCCAATGTTGCCAAAAATATTCAGATAAGGAAGTAAAACATAGCAGTCATGTGACAATGTTACTTAAAATAGTTTTTTCTAGCTTATGGGCCATCAGAGAATTGGACTTCAACCCTCAGAATTCCCAACCAAGGCAGAGTAATTAACTAAGTGATATCCCAGCTCAGACCTAGATGAAAATATTCCTTTATATTTTAGAAGGCAAGCATAAGCATATTTTTTATTTAATTATACCTACATATATTCACACAATACAATACAATTGCATTGCATTCCATTTCAGCAAAGCAAATAAAAATTGTCTTTTCTCAGCATATTTAGGTAAGAAGTTCAAAGATGATACTTGGCTCTGGTTTAGTAACAAAATTGCCATTGTTCCATTTTTTCTTTTATTAATATCGCAAAACGTACACATATGCACCATAATCAAAACATATTCTATGACTTAAGCAGTATATAGGAACACTCTGAGCAGCTTATGTTTATGCCATGTTACATATTAATACAATCAATATTTAGCTTCTCTCTAAAGCTCCAAGGAGTAATGAGATAATATGTATTTACAAATCAGCGTGTCTATAGAAATTTGAACAGTAAGTCAGAATAGAAATCTATCTTTTCCAATAGTTTAGGAAATTAGTGCAGAGTATACAGACTACAAACAAGGCAGTCCATCCATTAATAAACAGAAAGAACCAATTATTGCTGGTTTAGTGTTATTTTCTATTCAGCTGCAGTCTGACTGACACTCTGCATGCCTCCATTGGGTGCCAATGACAAATGTTCATTTGAAATCTTTCTTCTGCTTTTTAGTGCCCTTCGTACAGCTGTCAAGGGGATAGCTGAATTGAAAAAATGTCATCTCCTCCAAACTCTAAAATGAAACGGAGTTGTCTCAGAAAGCCTATCTAAGGGCAGCTTATCCAGACGCCTGAATTATTAAAGTATATTCTAGTGTAATAGTACGCACACCAGCCTGTTTTTCTCTGTAGATTAGATGTTTCTCTCTTGAGAGGTACAGGAAGAACAACAGTTTTCTCATGCTCATTTACTGAGCGTGAGAAAACTGAACAGTGCAACTGCAGAACAATTCCATTTGCATAGAGACAAAGCATTGGAAACCCTTGTTTCAGGCAAGATGGGACCACACTAATAGAACTGACAAAACATGACAATGCTTGGCAGAATATTCTACTTTCATGATAGTTCTGCTGATTACCAATTCTGCACATTTATAATGATATTGGTAATGATAGAAACTGAAAATTAAATTGTGAAGCAACATCTAGTCATTAAAGAATGCCAGTTAGGTCCCTTCCCATTAGGAGTTCTATAGTGTTTAATACACTATATTATTTTCATTCTAGCAGTACAATTAGAGCAAATAGATATGTTTATAATTTAGTTTCTCTAGTCATACACAAACAAATAGCTCTTAGATAAAAAGAATAGCAAGGACTCAGCAAATTCTTTTCAATACTCTGATTTACGCCCTAATGCTAATCTGTGGTTTGTTTGCAATTTGTGTACTTTAGCATTACAGTTTAATGCTATCTATGAATCTATGACTTGTTTAAAGAGCCATGTTAAAATAATCTTGGTTTAGTGTATCGAATGTATTGAAATCAACCACGGATTTAAGTACCATTAACAAAAAGATGTTAATATAATGTAACTAAAGGACAGAAAAGATTCAGTTACTGAACTGCTATTGCTATTAGTTACTTTGTATATATATATATATCATAAGTGATATATACAAGGGAATAAACAACTGGAATACCTGTCCCTATAATTAAGCTCCATTATTCTTTGCCTGGCCTTTGCCTGGCCTTCTGAGATAACAATGGGGGTTTTTTTCCTCCTTAATATCCTTTCAGGTGCTTGAGGAGGCTATCATATCCTCCAGACTTTTCCCTTCTCAAGGCTTAATATTCTCACTAGGTCTGTGGATGCAAAAAAGCCTCTTCCAATTCTTGGGACTTTTAGAAGAGGCTCAGAAGAGATCTTCTGAAGGGATACAGTTGCTTCACTTATACATATGAGGGGACCATAATGTTTTGTGAAGCAGTTTCTAGTGACTCCTAGACATAGCCCTTCATGAAAGTAAAAGCTTCTTCAATCCCTCTTTAATAGTACTAGAAATCAGGAGGAGTCTGATACCACCTTTTCTAACTAATAAATTTTATTAAAGGGCATAAACAACTAATGAAGTGAGCTACAGTTCACAGAAGCATATGCTTTTTAATAACATTTGTTAACCAGAAAAGGCACTACTAACTTCCTCTTGATTTTTTGCCACCCCAGTTTAATAAGTGTTTAATAGCAACCCTAGAATTTTGTAGGACTTAATATCCAATACCCCTAATTATTCTTGTTGCACTTTTCTGAATCTCTTATAATTTGTTCATATCCTCCTTAAGTGATTCAATATTCCAGAACTAGATTCAATATTCAACACAACAGTTTGAACAATACAAGGTAAAGAGTTTCTATTATTTATCGCAATGTAATAAAATTGTTGGGGTTTTTTTTCTTATAGGAATATAGTTTGTGATTATCAATTATTTGGCCTTCTATGGAATATTTCACAAATGTCCCAAAAGACTATGCTGTCCAGAATGTGGTAAAACGTCATGGTGGTGCAGTGGGTAGAATACAGTATTGTGTGCCAATTCTGCCAACTGCCAGCAGTTTGATTCTCACCGGCTCAAGGTTGACTCAGTCTTCCATTCTTCCAAGGTTGCTAAATGAGGACCCAGATTGTTGGGGGCAATAAGCTAGCTCTGTAAAAAAAAATATTTATAGAGTGGTCTGTAAAGCACTATGAAGCAGTATGTAAGTCAAATGCTATTGCTAGTCTCTAAAATATTTGATTTAATCTTTAATTGTCTTTGTTGGGGTCCAATTAATGAATAGTTGCATTATTAATTGTATAGATAGTCCATTTTGTAATGGACCATTTATTGTAATGATAGAACCTGGAAATTGTATGCATAGTGATCAGTGGTTTCTTCTATAAGTTGATATAGATAAGTGATAACTGCTATTGCTATTGCTAAGTGCTATTGCTAATTATGTCATCTGTTACTAGGTAGTTGTATGATATTCCCAAATGTTAGTCATCATTTAAACCATATGTAATTCATTTAATCTAAACTGTATTTGCCAGATTTCAAACTTTTCTCAAATCAGATCTTTGTTGAACTATTGTCAGGGTCTTATCAGAGACAGACTCTCAAGAAAGAAGACTGTCTGGGGTAATTCCCTGAGTCCTCCAGACTAATTCAGCTAAGGCAGCCAAAATCAAGTCTCCTGTTTGAATCACTAATACCAACTCTCCAGCTCAAATTAACAAATGGCAACACTGAATAATCATAACTAAAATCCCCACTTGCAAGAGAGAGAGAACCTTGGGAAATAACAACGAACCTAGAATGCCTGGGCAACTTTGCAGTGAATGTAGGCTTAATGGGCATTAGCTGAGTAAGAATAGAATAATGACAATCTCTAAGTTAAAGCCCTCTGTGTATCTCACTGTTGAGAGCAATGTCTACTATGTGTGAAGCTTGTTACCGGTAACCACTTGTAGCTTGAACTCAGATTATTAAATAAATTCTTTGTCTGGAGTGGGCTATGACAATTTTCTTGTGTTTTGCCCTTTGGAACCTCAGCTAGAGCTTAAACACTGTTTTGGCTTTAAATTTTGGGACAAATTATTTCTATCTGCCCGTACAGTATGTGTGTCTCATTGACAGGGAATAACCCTTCTGGGAAGTAGACTTTTCACGGTGTAAATACTCTTTTGCTACAAATCTTGGAACACGGCATCTATGGGGAATTCAGTGAATCAGTAGATATCATCTAGACAGGATGGTTTCAGCTATGAATGTGTAAAAGGGCTTAAGTTTGTTGTATATAGGAAATGGTGGTCATTTTACGCTACATAAAGGAGTACCTAGTTTTCTTTATAATATCTCTGTACACTATATCTGGAAACTGCTCCAGAGAAGAAAACACCAGTGTACCAATTCCTTGCCCAAACTATTGGCAAAGTCTGTGAGATTTTTACATCTTGGCTGTATGTTATAAGGTGTGTAGAAGATTGTGATTTCAATGTGACTTCCTATTTTTATCTACTTAATTCTATTTATATTTATTTTAACAAGATAAATTTGGGGCATGGATCAAATCCAGCAATGGTATACTCCAGATTTATTTTTTAAAACAATGAAATGCATGTAGAACATATACAGCTTAGAAACTTCTTTCTTCAGATCTGGTTAACACCTACCATGTGAAAATTCCTCACTGCAAGATTCTTATCACTGAAAAGAAATCACTTACAAGGAATCATATAACTTTATATAGAGAAATATGGGCACATGATGGCTCATGTGATTAGGACACTGGGCTAACAATCAGCAGGCTCATGTTCCTGGTTGCTGAGGCATGGTGGTACAGTGGTTAGAGTGCAGTACTGCAGCTACTTCTGAGGACTGCTGGCTGCCTGCAATTTGGCAGTTCAAATCTCACCAGGCTCAAGGTTGACTCAGCCTTCCATCCTTCCGAGGTCAGTATAATGAGGACCCAGATTGTTGGGGGCAATAGACTGACTCTGTAAACTGCTTAGAGGGGGTTGGAAAGCACTGTAAAACGATATATAAGTCTAAATGCTATTGCTATTGTTAGTGGGAAATGCTGATCCTGTGGCATGTACTATAAATGATAGAGTCGTTACATCTTCGTAACTGCCATGTCCCATTTCCATAGGTTGGCTGCATCATTAATGCTCCTGGTTAGGAAAAAAACATATATGCTTTTCTTTTTACTTCATAGGTTGGCATCTCATAAAAGTCTTACAAGCAACTGAATGGAGAAAGCATGCTGTGAACCTTGAAATGGATAAAGGCAAGAATGAAACTCAGGTCATTAGGCAACTAAAGGTGGAACATGGAATATATGATAAATAGTAAATGTTAGAATGAATGTTAGAATATGTAAGCATGCAATACGATGAGGAATACTGGAAAAAACTGCTAACTATCAGGATAAGTATTAGAAGGAACTAGTCAAAACAATAGTGTAAACTTAACATGAAATTCTTCTTGGTAGCAGAGTTTCAAGCTTCATTTCCTCTTCTATAATGTTAAACCTTTTTGCAAATGGCTTTGCAACACCTCATAAATATATACACCTGTGATCTGGCAGTAACCCAGACAATAAAAGCTGCATTTAAAATAGCAAATGTATGTGTCACTGCTGTGAATTCTGTTTTGGCAACATGAATGGTAGATTAAGTGTTGTCTTATCTGTTCAGATTAATGACTGTACATTCTCAATGGAGAAATAGTAAATTAGTTAGGCATATTAGCCGCATCCCTGCTGGACTATCTAAATCAGAACCTGAGGCCTTTTAAGACTTTCCCTGTTATGATTGTTCCAAATTGGCAGTACAGCTTCCCACTGTTTTCAGAAAAGAAAAGCACAACTGTAGTGTTATTCCTAAAATAGGTTTAGCATTGTATTAAAATGGTCCTCACCGTCTACAAATTCTCCTTCCAAAAATCATAGAAAACCCTTACCCTATTTGATAGCCCACGGTTATTATTGCTCTTGAAAGTAAATTATAATTTGGTAATGAAAAGGTTGCTTAATGTTGATTATAAATCAGCACTTCTCAATCTTGACAATTTTAAGATGTGTGGACTTCACCTCTCAGAAATTTCTTTTGTCTTTAAGAGCAAGAAAGGTTGGACTCTCCTTTTCTGTAAAACCAGTCTAATATTTGGGGCAATACCAAAACCATCATTGCAATGCAACTGTGTGATTAATCCTATCAGCAAGCTGTAATTAGTTTTTCCCAATAATAGAATGCCTTTATCCAGTTTTCTATGTCTCATTGCACATTTTAAAGCAGAGTTTAATATGAGTGTATGGGTTAAGTGTGCCACTAACTGTGAGATGAACACATGAATTCATTTCAAATGTCTTTTAGAGAAAAATTCAACAAAAATTAGTATACTATAGACTAGGCCTTTGTCTAACTGAAGACGATTGGATTTCAGGATGCTTAATTCTGCCCAGATCATGTCCATTAGTGTTTTCTATTATAATGTGATAACAATATGAAAGGTTTCCAATGAAAGGTATAATTCTGCTTCATTGTCAAACTATGGGATTCATTACATAATTACTACAAGACCTTCGCAGCTTTTAAAATGGTTAGAGCATAAGGAGAAGTGAGAATCTCAAGTAAATGCTAGACAATACATTAATGGATAGAGATAGCTAGTTAGCTAGATAAATAGACATTTTAAAACAACGAATATGAATACAATGTAGTAGAACTTCGTGATTTGGATTAGAACTTTAGCTGTGTTCACAAAATGTGAGAGGCTAAAATGTGAATTTTAAAGTTATTTAATTGTTTTTTTGGTTTAGCTGACTGAACGAACAAGCCATCTTCTTTCTATAGACTATGTGAATGTATATAAAGCTCCAATACAGTTTATTGATAAAAGCTCAGTAGGTTCTATGAATTCATTGCAACAGTCTATTACTCTAATTTCGGGTTTAAAATTGTATGTATATTGTAGTCATTATTTCTTTGTAGTAGAGTAGTGACTTAGAAGAAGTTAGCATTTGCTCTGGTGCTGTTTTCTAGCTGAAAAGTGATTCCCATTCATCTATTTTTTTTTTAAAAAGAGGACAAATGGCAGCTTGAGGATTGAAAAGCATACTTTTAGCAGGAAAATCAATCAAAGGCAAATGTTTACACCCCACCTTGGACCTAAAGTTGCTTCAACAAAAGTTACCATAATGCAATAATTTACCACAATTGTTATGGGTCAAGCAGGCAAACTCCTCTGAATTCCAAGCCAATTATAGAGACATTATTATGTAAGCCTGCTCACTCAGGAAATTAAAACTACAGCAATATAGCTGCTAAGAGAGAAAGGAATGATGGATGCTATATAGGGCAGATGATCATTGAAGAGGCAGTTCTAGTGCTCCTGATCAGTGGGATTCAACTGGTTCGCACCACTTTGGCTGAACCAGTTGTTAAATTGCTGGTTTGCCCCACCCCTCCCCTCCCTGCCCCTTCTGCGAATCCCCACGTTCCACATTTTGGCTCCCAGGTTAGTGCAGGGAGGTTACTAGACCCAAAATGGGGCAAGGGGGTCAGGTGCAGCCTTCCCACAGCCTGTGTTTGCTCCCAGGAGGCTGCAGGAGGCCTACTAGGCTCAAAATGGAGTACGGGGGACAGTGCCCCTGTGGCCTATTTTTGCTTCCGGGGAGTGCAGGAAGCCAAGTACTGCTTGTCATAACCCCTGGCCACACCCACCATGGCCACACCCACCCAGCCAGTCATTAGGGCAGAGAAGTAGTTGTTAAATTATTTGAATCCCACCACTGCTTCTGATCCACCCATGTATTGACCTTAATTAAAATCATGCACAAAGCAACATGATTTATCAAAGCATGTTTTTAGCTATATCTAGCCAAAATGTACAAGATAAGTTTTTTTATGCCTTTATAAATAAAACTTCAAGATCAAAGCAGTTATTGTGAAAAAACATTCTTTAAATCACAGTTCCAACAACCATTTCCCCAGTGACAGTAGATGGCAAAATATTAAAGGTCAGATTGAACAGCAGAATGCACAAACAGGGTCTGCTTTAGTCTCTGTGCTTGTAAGCAATCCCTTATTTATCTTTTACCTCATTTATAAAGTGCAAGAAAACTTTTCTTTGTCAGTACGGAGTCCCCTTAGGAACGCATTAACATTAGATACAATACACTGAACTTTGTCTCTATGCTCCTATTAGTAGGGGAAGTTCTGCTATTATTTTTTCTCCCTCCTTTAAATAATTGCACTTTTTGTGTGCAAATGTTCTGGATTTCAAACTGGTTCTCAGGAGAGGACAGGAATGGGATTCTACTGAGGGAGACAATTGGGTGAGGCGTACAACATTTTATGGGTGCAGGAAGAACATGGATTATTTTAAAATCCCAAATGGATAAGAGAAAAAAATTAAGTAGAGCTGTGCACACATAATGAAGCTTTTCAGCATGAGAAATGGCAGTTGAAAGCCCTGTGCAGGCATGAGAAAAATAAAATACAGATTGTGCAGAAGAGATAATAGAGTAGCAATGAACCAAATGACCTTTTCTTCCTCAATTAAGATAGTTAAAGAAATAAAAAAAATGGTTGCTTCCTCAAACAACCTACTCAAGTACATAAAGTCAGGAGGTTTGGCATTAAACTGGAATTACCAAGAATTGAGAGAGAAGTATTAGAATACATAGAACTGGAAGATATTTTATTTTAATTTTTAATGTAGCCTTCATTGCTATGAAACAAAAAGGGCACATGTATCAGTATGGGTATGATAGTCCAGTTTGAATATAGAAGATGAAAAAAGAGCTATAGGCAATGAATCATACAATTTATTATAAGAGAGAAATAATGGTTAGATTCCAGAGATATCTTCTCCAGGATATAATATAATTTGTTTCTGTTCTACTAATTTTCTCCCATCAGCTACAATACACACAAAACTTGTTCAATATTAAAGTATATACTTTGCTTGCATGCAGAAGATTTGTGTTCAGTCCTTGGCACTTCTACTTGAAAGGATCAAATATCATGGGATGGGAAGATTTGTCAGAAGCAATTGGAGTAGGCATTCTTGAATTAATTTCCTAACTTGCTATAAGATAGTTTCCATATCCCTATTTCTTAGACCAGAGATGTGAAACTTGTAGTATTTGACCTAATTTCAGAGAAGCATGAGGAGCCCAGGCAGGGTAAGAAAAAAAATAAGGAAAAGAGAAGAATCAAAATAGACAGAGCAATCAAAGTGATCCATTCTGCCCTTGGATAACCATCAGGACAAAGATTAAGACAAAGAAAAAAGATTAGCTATACAACAAAGAATAGAATAGAATTCTTTATTGGCCAAGGGTGATTGGATACACAAGAAAATTTTCTTGGTGCATATGCTCTCCATGTACATAAAAGACAAAGTGTCCCATTTCTGCTCATCTTTGCTTCTAATATTATCTTCTACCTTGGGATAGAATTAGAAGAACCTTCCTAAGCCTAGTGCATCTCATTCCTAAGCCTCAAAGAGAGACTGCTAATGGCCAGATAACTGCAATGAATATAAATATAAATTCCCAGCCTTCTTCATTCAGAACTGAAGAAGCTTCTTGGATGAGAATAAAAATGTCTTCAAGGGGAAAAACAAAGAAAAGTCCAGTTGCCTTTTGAAAAAGTACCTTTGGAACAACCATAACCTGGATGACTGAAAGTCTTCATAGATAAAACATTAGCAACATTAAAAATATGAAGCTCTTAAAAAATATTCAGGAATCAGTGGAAACATCTATTATTTTGTAATATAGCTAGTACATGATGAATCAATGTTTTAGTAATTACCTGTATTTAAAATGCTTATAGTTTCTTGCAATCTGCTAATATTTTCATATGATACAAAACATTTTGATGGAAAAAATGTAATATCTTTATTTTTATAGCCTCATGAATGATATATGCCAGATTATAAATCCTCCAGAACATGTATCTCAAAATGATAAATCATTATTATTAAACAGTTTATGCAAATCATTATTAATGAATTTATAAAGTTTTGTTTACCATCTTTATTTATAATATCTCTAAAAATTAGTCTTCGCTCTCCTTGAGATAATCAGATGAAAGATTCATCTTTAAAGAAAGTTTTGCTTTAAAACAATTTTGCCAATATTTCTTTTATAAATAATAATACATTTTTAATTCTTTAGGGAACCCTGCTATAATAATTGGTAATAGAGTTAATTATTCATGTGTAGAAAATATGTACTATTAACATTTAAGAAAAAATTCTTAGTATTTAAAGAAATTGTACATAATATAGAGCTAATCACATTAAGTAGATCTTTATTCATATTTTTGAAATGCTATCACTTGAAATGTCATATTTATGCTTTAACTTTATTATTTCTAGCATAAGTGATCATGGAAATCTACGCAATGCTGGAACTTATATAACCTGAGGAAATGCAGAATGGACATTTAATTATTACTAATATTGTTAAAAATTATACATGTAATGATCAATTTTAGTTGTTTTCCTCAGATTTTTTTTTAGTGTCTTGGCTGGAATACATTCTAGCTCTATACAGAAAAGATGTCATCTTTAATTATAATTACCTTATATTATAATTATAATAGCTTTATATCATGATTATTTCAATTTACATTGTAAGTTACATTAGAAAAATAATTATATTATAATTATAGCATATATATAAGTGATGGGAGAAATTCCATTAATTTTGCTACTAACTTTCTGTAAGGCTAACAACCTCAAGGTTTGTCTCTAGCTCAATTAACATTTTTTTGAGTTTAATTGCACACTAAATTGACTCAGCTCCCCAAATAACTCAGTGAAGCCTATCACAGGAAGAAAGGCATAAGCTTTTGAGGGTATAAAAGATACAGAAGCACTTGCTGGAGTTCATTAAAAAAGTCAAGATGGCTACCACATGACCAAAGAACGGTCTCCTTTTTAGCACGTACCAATACCAATAAAAACTGTTCAGAAAACATGTGGTCCAAGTTTTAATTGTTCTATATCTTCTGCCAGAAGGCAACAGTTCAAGAA
>JAOYMU010000077.1:19323959-19335448 GCA_025802295.1 Psammodynastes pulverulentus
GGAGCCAACGGGCGTGCCAGCATCGGCCTCCCGGCCCTGGATTTCGGCCGGGGACCCCTGGCAAAAGCCGCCCTTGATGGCGGGCACCTCCAAGCCAAGGCACCTGGCCCCTGGGGGCCTCCCGGACGGTGGGTTGCGGGCGTTGGGGGTGAGCAAGCCACTCCAGCGTCCGGCGCCGCTGGAAACCGGAAGTCCTCTCCCAAATGGGATATTTTAAGAAACAACCTGTTGGGTAAAATGGTGTTAAAGGCAGAGCTATAATCCACAAATAACTTTACATATGTTCCCCGTTGTTCGAAATGTAATAAAATAACAATAAAAGAGAAGCCATCTTTTAGTATCATTAAAAAACACAAAATGCATAACTTATAAAACACATTACCAAAGTCTGCCTTCACCCCATTGACTGGTATTAAATGTCCATTTCAATGTGAAGTTTTCACTGTAGTACTAAAAGAGTAGTCCTGAGCCATGCCATGTAGTTTCTGATAACCTGTTTTCTGAATTGGAGCAGCCAATACAGCAAGTACCCAAGAAAGATCTAGAGAGTGGTTTTTTGCCAGCTGATATCTTGGTCAAACCATCTTGTATCAGTTTTAGCTTCCAATTCTCTTTAGAAGCTGCCTTATGTTGAGGGTGTTGCAATAATCCAATAATATAGTATCAAGAGCGTGCATTGTGCACCAAATGGAATGTACCAACTACTTTACTTAGATGAATAAAATGTTACAAAATGGGAAGAAACTAGAAATAATAATAATGTTATCACTGAAAGGTAAGATTAGATTGGAAAATAAGATGAGCAACCTGAGATCAGATGCAAGTAAATTAGAACAGATGAAAGCAAATGAAGAAGGCCAAGAAATACCAATGTCAGGCTTCCAAGTAACATTCTCTCAACCACCTAGAAACAAGGAGGATTGAAGGAAGTACTGGAAATAATAAAGCAGATCAGGGACTTTAGAATTCAAACTGACAGGCAACTGTCACATAACACCTCAGACTTAACAATTGTTGATAAGAAATAAATAAAAGTCTGAGTAATGGTCGTGGCAGTACCTGGACACAGCAGAATAGAAGAGAAAGAACCAGAGAAGGTAACAAAATGCAAAGACTTGCAAATAAAAGTAGAATAAGTGTGGCAAAATAAAGCAAAAATAAAGCATTGAGTGCAAACCCAAAATAATGAGCACCACTTGAATATCATTGGCATTGACAAAATCATGACCAGTCAATTAAAAAGGCAACTTTATTTGGAACAACTTACATCCTTCAATGATACCTTTAATATAACCAGGCTATCCCAGATCTCTGGAAGGACTTGCTAAGTCAGGGATGTTAAACTCATGTCGTTACAGTGGCCTCATGTGACGTATTGTGACTTTTTTCTCCTTTGCTAAATGGGTGTGAGTGTGGCCAGTGTGTGATACATCCGGCATGCGGGTTGCGAGTTTGATAGCCCTCTGCTAGCCTAGGTGAATCAAAATACCAAAGTCAAATTGGTAGTCTGGCTGACTATGCAACGAACCATATATACAGTCTAGATATTTCAGCTATGGGGTCTATAAGTCAAGATTTGAAACTGGGATTCTATGGCGAAAGGAAGAAAAAAAATTAAAATGGGAGCTGCAACAATACAATCAATGGGACTATGACAGATGCAAATTATAGATCTGAATGTAATCTCCTAGCAAATTCTTTTGTTCTCCAGCTGCTTAACTTGGTTAATTCTGTACACTGTTTATAATGTTATACTAGATCAGTTCCTAGGTTTTCAGATTTGATGCTTATTTTTATTGCTAACAATTTGCAATCATTTATAACCTATTTGATAAAATTAATGAAAACGGAAAAAAAACCCCTTTCCTTTGTGTTTCCCCCACTTCCCTGATTCTTTGGGGTTCCTGTAATTTTGTTTACAGTCTGCCATGATGATGGTTCAATTTTCAGAGCTGTTAGCTACCTTCTGTTGCTGATTAAATTTTTTGTTTAGTTTTACTGGGAAGTCTGTTGGATTAATTTAACAAACTCTGTTTGCTTTAGTGAGAATGACCTGCAGCCACCTTCAGCTTGTACAAAATAATAATCTTTTCCATGATTTATTGATTCAGCAGCCTTTACCTTAACAAAAAGTGTAATAAGAAAGCTTGCTTTTACTTTACTTGAATTTATAGGCATGAGGTCCTTAATTTGAATACACTGGAGATGAGATTGTATCTAATAGCTTTGCTCACTTTACTGTTATTAACATTCTTGCTTCTTCAGAAAGTTTGCCACAACTTGATTATGCTAAGGGTAGAACTTCATACAATACTTTCATTTATTCTTTTGAAAATTATTCACTTCAAACATCCAAGTTAAGTCTATTAAAACTTAGTTCCTGATTTTAAAAAGGTTTCCGGAATCCTTGGCCTTAATCTCATTTACTCCAACTCATTATTTTAAGGGACCTGTATAGACATAACTTTTTTCAAGGAAAAAGTTCCAGCTATTACAAATATTTATAAACCAAGCTTCATAAATCATAAATACTTTGCTTTATTTATTTATTCATTGTAGATGTTGCTCAACTCCATACTGATTATGAGTGGTTCATATACAAGACAATATAAAAACAAGTACCTATATAAAACAGTAAATAAATGGTTAACCCAGTCAACCTATAAAATGGATATTATATGATCAACAGTGCTGATAGGTCAGTGCTAAAGACATATGAACAGTGAACGTGGATCTGAATTAAAGAAAATAAACCATAATAAAATGCGATATTCTATAAGCAAACCTACCTCAACAGTACTAGGAACAATCAAAACAACTTCCTCTCCTTTCTAATCAAACTCTGCCTAAACCTGTCTTCTAGGTCTACTCTAGACGTTCCTCTTTTAGAGCACATTGAGATAGTTTTATGTTTTTGTTCATTATATTTCATTAATAATTTTTTTTAAAAAGTAACAACCCCACATCTCATTTATTAACTTTCAATTAAGCAGTACAGATTCTATAAACAAGTACTGAGGATATCCTTATAAAAAAAAAATTAAAGGTCAAATAAGGAAATAGTAAATATAAACTAATAAAAATAATTTTATAATTAGGGGTCCTAAATATATTTCATTAGCCAAACTAGGTAACATCATCAGTGCTAGAGGACTAATATTGATGTTGTTATCTTATTTGAGATAATGAAATGTATGCAAGAAAACAACCAAGCACCTTTTCGGCTTTGCAGACCAACTGGGGGGACAACGACAGAAGATGGTGGATGGTTCTGTGTGAATCATGGGAAGCATATACATGTGCGTGCACAAATGGAGCACAAGCACATGGCAACATGAGAATATTGGGTATGCAATCAGGCTGTATCCGCCACTTCCATGGCCCAGTTTTGAAAAGCTCAAGGCTTGATAGTGGGCTGTGGCCAGGAGTTGGGGACGCCTAATTTAAACTCTGAGCTTCATTGTCCTTTATTAGTAATTTTATAATTCTCTGTTTTGAGTGATGTAAAATTTGTTCATGTGCTTTCTGAATGCTTACTTACTTTAAAAATAATCTTGAAGTTCTATATGGCTTAAGTTCATATATGTGAAAGCCTTTGTTCTGCATTTTAATGCAGAAATATTTTATTTGTCCTTTCAAGCCAATCAATTAAGCCAATACATTGAAATATTTCTTCAAATGTTTTGTCTGAGTTTGCCAGTAAATATATATATTTGTGCATTATATATATATGTGCATTATAGGAAAGTGAAAAAAATCAGTTTGACAGTGATTTAGAAAACATTACATTAGACAAAATTACTTGCAAAAACATGTACATTAGGAAGAGTGTATGAGGAATATGCACTAACATACTTTTATTTTTTAATCATCTTAGAGTGCTCATAGATATCCCAAATGCATACTCAATGCGTCCAAAATTTGTAAATGGCTAGTGAAACAGGTTATATCTTACAAAGCTTTTTAAATATTAAAAAAGGCACTCATTTAATTTTTCAAGATAGCTGGTTCCATAGGAGGACAGCTGACAATTTTGACTTCTAAAACTTCCCTTTCTGTATCTCATAGCAGAAGGGATTGTGTTTCCTCTATTGCTTTGGGAGGGCAGATTCTACTTGAAGCAACAGTTTTGTTGGTACAATATCATGTATGACTGTGTGGAAACAACCCAGCTATCAGTGTGGCTCCTGTACTATTGATGTTATTTGACAACATCAGACCTAATATTTTGAACCAGCTGAGGTTTCCAAGTGGTCTTCAAGGAAAGTTCATTGTAAATCTATGTCACTAGTCCAGTCAAGAGGGCATTTTGAACATTAATACTCCCTGGTCTAAGAATGACAATAATGGATGCATTATCAAAGCAGAGCAAAAGCTGTCTTGGCAACATCTTCTACCTGCAGATCCAGAAAAGCCACAGATTAAAGTTCAGATACTTCTGGGAGATCATAATCCATTGGAACATCCTAGAATCAAGTGGTATATGGATTATACCATATATATATAACATATATATTGATATTACCATTTATCAAATCACTGAATAATTGTTCATGTAGAATGTTCTAAATAAAGTAGGTCAGAAGATTGAGTCCTGTGAAACCTCTATTTGGAATGCTTTAGGATTCAACTTCTCACCTACCCTGTACACTGATAAGGGGATCACCCACTCAGGAAGGAGCAGAACAATAATCCCTGCAAACTTCAGAAGACTCCTGAAAGTTACATGGTCAGTGGTATTGGGGACATGGAGAGAACCAATTGGAGAAGTAAGGTTGGACTTCCTCTATGTTCCACACTAGGTCATTGAGTAAAGTGACTAATACAATTAAAATGTGATGAAATTAATTTAAAACTGGTAAAATGAAAATCTGAAAGAAACCTCAACTATTGTATTTAACCATCCTTGAAATCCCCAACCGTAGATAATAAGCAATTAGTTATAATTCCAAATGTCAGTAAGAAGAACAAAATAAATTCTTTATTAGCCATAGGCTTAAAAGAATTAGGATGTTTCTCCTAATTTTTAGGAAATAAGATTCTACTGATCCAGTGATCATGTTGAGCAAATCCCTATTCATTTCATGAATCCTGAAAAAAGACAGGAAGGAAAAACTGTTACACTCCTGAAGCAAAGAATGAGATCAGCACTTGGTTATCACAGTAGAAACCAATTGATTGAAAGAGGTACTTACTGATAAAGAGCAGAATTCACTTTGGAAATGATAATAGAGATTACTCTAGTATTAATGTTTTTCAAGGATCATTGTCTGAACAGAGATAACAGGTCAGAGAGGCTATCCAAACTATATTACAGCTTTCTGTAATCCTTTCTATTATGAAATACTCATTTATCATGACAAGATGTTCTTCTGACTTTGTACTTACAAAACAGCTTTTCTAAATAACTATGTCCAACCACCGAAGGATTTAATACGCCTTTCATCCATGCCTGGCATATGATGTTGGCAACAACATTTAAGAACTGTATTGTTTGTGGGTATGTATTAGACTGCATGCCACACCCTCTGCCTCCTAATTTCATTTCCAATTCAGTTTGAAAAAAAGTAGTTTGATTGTGCTGATTTTTTTTTTAAAAGGAGGCTTGCTGGCTTGTGAACTCTCCCAGCCTAAAACTATTCATAGAACTTGCTTGAATAGTGCTCTGGGAACATTTGTTCTGATGAACCCATTTGTTGATTCATGAAAATTCAGACAAAGTAAACAGAGACTAATAGCACTGATGAAATAATTTTAAAACATACATATTGACTAACTCGGGCTAACTTGGGGAGAGGAAAAATTGCTTCCCAAGAACACAACCCCAGGCTGAACATATTTGAAATGTATAATAATTATAAGGACAAAATGTGAGAAACCTGACTTGAATTTAAAACACTTTTGGGATGCTTTGCAAACCCAAAATGTGGTGATTAGGTAGAACTGAAGAAAACAACACAAACTATATTGTTATAAAGATAAGTTTGTTATATATATAGTTAAGATGTTGAGCCAATGAGCAAGGTCTGGGGAGGGCGCCGCTCATTGGCTTAGCCACAAGGCGGGAATAATGAAATGCCGTCAGTGGCTGAAAAGTTGGACAGCACCGGGTATATAAATCGGCGCTGGCCGCGGTTTTGCTGCTTGTGTTCGGAACTTAAATAAAAGCAAGTCTGCTCATCTACTCGTGTCCTGCCTCTTCCTACCACCCGATTTAACAAAGTTGTCAATGCTTTCTTTTTGGCTTTTTTTTTAATGTTTGTGAGCAAATTGGAACCCACTGCCTGTTTAAATATAATCACTTTTTTTCTCATCACTACTTAACCATCTGTCTCTTATATACACAGGGGAAATTTTCTACTGCTAAATCATTTATGATATTTTTTGCAGATGTTCAATAGAGCTAAATAAAACCTCCACTAACTTCAAACTACAATGCTTGGATGTATATAATTCATGAAATTCATATAATAAGGTATAAAATGTGATACATTACCATTCCAGATGTGCTCATCGGAATCTCTGTTCACAGAATGGCTATTTGGATTACATTCATTGAAGATCTATCTATGTTTTTTTTTTAAATGCAGAATAAACTTATTTAAATTAAACAATTAATTTCTTTATGACTACACCTTTCATTTTCATTTATTTGTCTATATTTCTATACTGTTGTAATAAAAAGACACTCAGTGCCATGGGCATTATAGATATTGTGTCTTAATATTTTCAGATAGCAAAAGAAGATTTATGTGGTGTCTAATAACCCTAACTCATCAATATTAGATATGACCTCCTTTGATTCAGAAATAGTATACTATTACTAACAAAAGTTGTAATAAAAGTAAATTTGATTGATTAGTCAGTTAACTATATTAAGAAACAATAGATATTAGTGGCAATAAAATAGAATAAGAAAATATGAAGTAAAATAGGCTGATATAAAAGATACAGAAACATGAGTGGGGTATTAAAATACAAAATAGTATGTTTTTAGAAGAATGTGTCAGCTCTACATATAACTTCACTGTGTTCTATAAAATATATTCTCCATTGAACAGCCCTGAGTAAACTAATGACTATATGTGTTTATGATCTGAAGGAAAAAATACAGGGGTCAGCTGCTACTGGTTCACCACTAGCTAAGATTCTGCGTGGTTTGACGAACCACCAAATCCCACCCCTGGCTGGCACCACCCATCCTGCCCTGCCTCTCTCACCCTGCTTCTCCCAGGAGTCTCCATGTGGCCTACTTTGGATGCAAGGTAAGTGCAGGGCCTGGGCGGAAGCTCGGGAAGGGGGAAAACAGGTCTCCCAGAGGCTTCGGAAGTCCAGAAATGGGCCCATTTCCCGCCTCCAGAGCCCAGGGGAGGCTGTTTTCACCCTCCCAGAGGCTCGAGGAAAGCCTCCGGAGCCTGGGGAAGGCAAAAATGCCCCCCCCACTGTGGTGCAGGAGGCTGACTAGGCCACGCCCACCATGGCCATGCCCACCCAGCAACTGGGCGGAGAACTGGTTGCTGAAATTTTTGAAGCCCATTCCTGAAATAATGTTTTGTTAAGTCCCAATATGCAGTTTTGTTGAGAATTATCTGTAAATATTGAGCCCTGGATGGGGTATATGGTTGACAGTTGAATCGGATGTTGCAATGTCTTCTATTACTGGTACCCCACAAACACATATTACCTCAAGTTTGGCATTTGTGGAATCAACCTTATAGAATCCAGCTGCTCAAATCTTGTTTTAGTAAAAGCTATCATACGATACTATGTCAGAATCATTCCCTCTATTTTTTATGATTGAAAAGACATTTTATTCTTGGCCAGAAACAGTGGATAAATTGTATAGGGCAGCTATGTTTCTTGGGTAATTGGTATGGCTGTTATGAAGCATCTAAACTCTTTAAACATATATAATTGTGTTATACGGCATGGCATGGCTTTTGTAGAAATAATAATTTTTACAATAGTAATAATAGTATAGACAAACTAACACATAGAGCTGTAACCTGGTTGGATAGGAGACAGTTGTCACAACCAAGATGCTTGCCCTTTCACACCCAGATTTAGATAATTGGAAAGTTCAGAGTTTACAGTACATGTTGATAACATCAGTGAGATCAATTTAACAGTTGATCAAAGCATTCCAGAGGAAAGAGCACTGGGTGATTACATTACCCTCTTTACATTTCTTTATATTTCTTTTATCTATCTGTTCCAGTGCTATTGTCAACATGTACGTAATGTAATGTAATGGGTGGACTTCTTCAGGGCTCTCTCCCCTACAGTCTGCTGGCAGGGAGCCCAGTGACTGACTGTAAATATTTCTAATAAAGTTTCTATCTCCAAATGCTTTGGTTTTGTTTTTAGCAATTGTTTATCTCACAGCACCGGACACATCATCTGCCTTGATGTCATTCTAGGATTAGGATTTTTTAAAACCTTTCTACATAATTGTATTTGATTGATTTTACATACCGTGAATCTCTTTTCTGTTGTTTTATGTTTATGTTTATTTTTGATGAATACCAGTACTTTTTATTGCTCTTTTCTATTGTAGTATTTTAATGTGCAATATTAATTTGCTTTACTTTGCAGTCTGATGAGGTATCATGGGATCCTGTTCAGGGCAAGATAACAATCTCATAAATATATTAAAAAAACCAATTTTCACTGGGAAACTATAAGAATTAAAAGCATTTTTTTGTGTTTGATAAGAGCAGCCATGCCTTATGATGCACCAGGAATCCTAGTTTAACAAACCTAATGTTCCTAGTAATAAACACTAAATCATAAGATAATTATTCAAAGCTAATTTCAGATTCTGTCTTATTTGAAAACAAAGATCCACCTTTTATTTTAGACATCCAAAAATTATATTTAATTATAGCTTTATAATTTGTTAATTTGTTTACTTATACACACAAGGGGAAGGATAAAGTAGATGTATTATACTACATATGAATCTCAGCTTATTAAACCTAGATGGATGGTCCAGGCAGTGATTTGAAGCACAATGATATATAACTGTAAATGTTTCTGTTGTGGAATGCTAAATAGTGGAATATAAATAGGAGACCTCATAACTATATATTGTGATTCAGGTTTTTATTATACTTGTATCATAGTCATAGGATTGGTATTATTATAATTAGTGGGAATATAAATAATTTTTGACGTATCCTCTCGTAGTAAGAATTTGGTGTAGTTCTATACGATGCCCTTGCCTTCAATATACTGTGCACATTTTTTGCTTTTGAGGAAACAGCTGGATAGCAAAAAGAGGAATCATTTCTTTCAAGGCAGAAAGGGTAGATAGAAATGAAACATTGCTTAAGCCTCTACTAGGAATCTAAACATGACCAGAATTTGCAATGGTAGAGTATAATTGTTCCAGCTATCTGTCTCTTAGGGACAATAGCTTAAGCTACTAAAGCTGCAATAGAAATTCTGTGCTATCATGCTTGTTGTATCTTTAGATAGTGCAGAACATTTTTCTCCTTTATAGCTCATTTTCAGGGGTGAATGTTAATGTCACCACAATCGTAAACACCAAGAAATGGGCTATGGAAAAGTGAGAGAGGCATATCTAGAATTTTGAAAGAATGCCAAAGATTGAGAAGTTCTGGCTGCCGAAAAATAAGAGAATGCACCAATTAAAACTGGGACCAATGAACTTTATACGCTGTAGAATTTTCTTCTTGAATAGCACAAACAGCAGTCCATCCTTTAAAAATTAATGTGTGTGTGTGTGTGTGTGTGTGTGTGTGTGTGTGATATGTATGTATGTATGTATGTATGTATGTATGTATGTATGTATGTATATATCACAAGAATGTAAATTTACTGGCATGCTTTTCCAGTTTATTTCACATACATCTGATGAAAGGAAAAAAATGAAATAGCAATAAAGCCCTATTTAGAAATTCTTCTTTTTCATCCATATTTAGATATGGATATTTAGAACAGCAGGACTGAGGATTCCTGGTCAAGTGCTGAATGCACTTAAGACTGTATTTTAAATTTTGTACAAACACAAGAGTGCTGAATTTCACAAAATTCCAACAAAAGTTGAACCTTATTTCATAAATATTAATTGTCAAATATCTTTTTACAGCATTGCTTTAAAGTTTTTTTTAAGCAGAAAGGACATTATTTAATTGATATTATCTGATCAATTTCTTTTTACTTGATTTCCAAGCCTAGCCTATTGCTCTGTTGCTTCATGTGAAAATTGCATACAATTATTAATTATAATTTTTCTTAATATCTGAAAATCAACCAAAGTTAAAACTAACTCTATTTGTTGTTATAACATACATATTAATGTCAGTACAAAAATATTTTATATATACATAAGACTTTTAAATGTTAGAATTTATAAATTTAGCCTTTAAGTGATGTGGCATATTATTAAAAAAGTGCTTGGTTCCCACGTTGTTTTTCTCATTCATTCATGTGATCTTTAATCTCACTATTTGTAGGATGTGACTCTATCATCTAGTGAATTTTTATGCTGTTGCTTCAAGTCATTGGCTACTGATTGCAGGGACAGGAAATGTGATTTCCTATCTGCAGTTTCAACCCTATATGAACGCGGGCTTGTTATTCCCGTAATCTTAGCTGGAACCTAGTTAGGGCCTTCGGCATAGTTCCTCGCATAAACGTTGTCTCTCACTTGGAATGACTTGAGCTTACTTGTGGCATCCATTGGGACAATAATGGGGATGTAGTCTGTGTAGCTGGGACCTTAACCTACAACCCATTAAGAGTTCTGTGGAGCTTCTTTTGGTGGTTGCATTGGGTGTGATGTGCTGTGTTAGTAGGAATTGGTCAATTTTGTTTGCCAATTGCCCTTTTTCATTCTTCCCAGTGCCTCTTTTGTGGTCGGTACCATTCTTTCAGCCAGCCCATTTCCAGCTGGATGAAAGGGGGCAACCAATGCGTGTCTGATTCCTTGTTCTTCAAGGAATGACTCAAATTTGAGGGCCGTGAACTGAGGCCCATTGTCTGAGACCAGAATGTCGGGGAGGTTGTGAGTGGCAAATAAATGCTGGAGGACTTTAATGACTGCCTCTGCAGTGGTGGAATTCATTAGTATTACTTCCAGCCACTTGGAATAGGCGTCTACTAGTAATAAGAACATTTGGCCCTGTGTAGGACCAGCAAAATCGATATGGATTTGTGACCATGGGGCCCTGGGGGTCTCCCACTCTGTTGCTGTAGCTTCTGGGGGGAGCGGTCTGTTTGCCTGGCATGGCTGGCACCTCCCTACCCATTCAGCGATAGCTTCATCCAACTTTGGCCACCAGAAGTAGCTTCTGGCCAGAGGCTTCATTTTAACTATCCCTGGGTGGCTGTGGTGGAGGCGTTGGAGGATTCGCTCCCTTCGTTGGGGGGGGGGTACTACAACTCTATCCCCCCATAACAAACACCCC
The DNA here is from genome assembly GCA_025802295.1 of Psammodynastes pulverulentus. NCBI lineage: Eukaryota > Metazoa > Chordata > Lepidosauria > Squamata > Psammodynastidae > Psammodynastes > Psammodynastes pulverulentus. Next base: position 19,335,395 of record JAOYMU010000077.1, read on the forward strand.
CGAATTACAGAAAGTTCATTTTGTCTTACGTAATAAGGTCTCTCTCTCTCTCTC
>JAOYMU010000077.1:19462252-19474432 GCA_025802295.1 Psammodynastes pulverulentus
ACTCTGTTGCTGAAGTCGTATTTCCTGCAATCAAGTTTGGATCGGTTTACTTTGAGTTTGAATCTATTGTGTGCTCACGTATTGTTGTGGTTGAAGCTGAAGTAGTCATTGACAGGTAGGACATTATAATAGATAATTTTATGTACTATGTTTAGGTTAGACTGAGAACGGCAAAGTTCTAAATTGTCTAAGCCCAAAATTTCAAGTCTGGTGGTATAAGATATTTTATTGCAAACCGAAGAGTGGAGAACTCTTCTTGTGAAATATCTCTGAACAAGGTTGTGGTATTAAGTCAAATTAAGAAGCATATAGTTGAGCTGGATTAAATATGAAAGCTAAGTAGATTTGGGTCTTGTTAATACTTGGGTGGAAACTTGCAGAGAATGTCAAGATTATAGGTTAGACTGGGAAGACGACAAGGCATGAGAGAGAAAGGCATTTAGGATTACTGTAATTTTGGCTCTTCACCTAATACTGTTACTTTTACAAACAAGGATAATCCCTTGGGTAGATGTCCTTTGGCAAACAACTTCTGTATAGTTGGAGGATACAGAACAAGCTCTACATTGAAACATGTGAGAAAGTAATCCTAATAAAGGAGAGTATTTGTAGCTCAGAGTTGAAATGAGGGGATCCTCATTTGAGCACCTCATTGGTGCTCTCTGAGCTTGGTTGTTTTCTGGCAGACGCTTCATCACCCAAACTAGGTAACATCATCAGTGCTGAAAAGGCCATTTTTTGCTTCAGCTGGATATGAAGCCGATATAAGTGGGAGAAGACCAGAGTCATATGTATCCAATTTCAGAAATAGCATGTTTGAATATATAATCCAAAAGATATCTTGTAGAACTATTTGCACTTTGAAGCAGCTGCATTCTACTATAGTAAGCTGCAGGAGTAACAACATCTAACTACCATCAAACCCATAATACAGCTTAAGAAGTTCCAGTCATTCTGAGCAACAGTGAGGGATGTAGTTCAGTTTAGCAGATTCCACACTTCTGCTTATGTACTGTATAAGCATATAAATAATGGCAAATCCCTCCCTTCTCTGCACTGTAGCTAGTTATTCTTTGTAGTTTCTGACTATAGTTTTTTCGGTTGCTTAAAATTTATAGTTACTATACTGCATACTTTCAACAGTATCAGAAGGAAAGAAAGATTGTCTTTAATTGTACCTGAACATTACACAAAATCACAATCAGTACTTGTTTTATCAGTAGCTTCTTCTCTTGTGTATTAACTAATTTAGAGACACAGCTTTGCTGGCAGTAGGAAGAAATAAAATGTAGTCAGCAACTTGGCTTGGAAGTGCAGAGATTCCCATGTAGCTTGCCTCAAATGTCCTCATTAACTTTTTAAAGCCTCCAGATTTGGTGGAATTACTACAGCCAAGTGTAAATTATGAATGTGAAATCAATGATTTCTTGCCTACCTAACACTGAAAGATGCAAAGTTCTGCATATTGTGGAGTTGCACAATTCCTGCTTTGTAGTTAGTAATCTATTATAGAAGAGTTGTTTTCCTACTGGCTGTTATGTTTTGGAAATTTAGTGCCTGTCTCGTGGCATGGACCCACAAATTTAGTTAGTTCTGGACAAGACTGTTTACCCCAGAACTATATTAGGGCAATTATGAGTCAACACTCTCCCATAATCATTTATATTGCGCAAACACAAAACCCCAATCAACTATAGGCAATGGCCAAGCTTTACCATTCTGTCCTTTCAGGCCATGAGATAGAAGGGCAGAGCAACAGAAGATTATGAAGCTCACTGACAAGATAGAGTAGACTTTCCAAACCCCAGCTACAAAACGTCAGTCACGTTCGGTACTACCTTACTGATGGATGTGACGGTGTTGGTACATTGAATCTTCCCATTCCTGTTCTGGAAGAAACAGGACAGGACATTGTACTGCCCAAAAGGGTGGTCTTTGGCCAATTAATTAACTTTCAGCTGTGGGATCCAAAAGCAAAATAATACAATTAACTATCATTAGATGTGATTAGACAGAATTAAGTGTGTTGCATCCATTCAGTTTTACTTTTACTGCTACCATAACCTCCACCAATCTAGTGTGTTTGAGACTGAAATTCTGTAATTCCCACAATTTGCATCTGATCTAAATACTTTGGGCAGTTTGATGCAGCATTAATCTTGGATATAGAAAAAGTTTTGAGATATCAGTCTTTAAAATATCATATATTTTATAATATTTTCAGACAGTCTTTCCACTCTGGCACTGACATAATATGACACCATGACAAGATGGTCCAAGAATATCTTTTTGTTTTGACTTTAAGGGGCACTGGAACTCAAGGGGGAAGAGCTATTTGTCCAATATAGGAGATCAATTCTGCCGTTTCAACCTATCAGATTGGGCTGCCTAAGGCAAAACGCTCATTTCTTTATTCTTCTCCCAGATTGGGATTATAGAACTAAGTATTCTGTACTGTGCAGTGGATTTTGGAGTACATATATCTTTCCCCATCTCCCCAGGGAAATTATTCCACAGTCTATTACTGCTTACTGCTGGGAAATTTTTTAAATATATATTCATCTGATCCTTTCTCTTTCCCTTTAAATCTAGTTATAATTGTCAGAGTCAGAGCTTTTATTTAACAAAAACTGGCAGGTTGAATTTTATTTTACTTCATTTTAGAAGGGAACCTTTATGCTATAAAGTATTTATTTGTTATCGCTTCTTTTTCTTTTGAAATAAACATCTCTATATCACAAATAATCTGCTAAACAAATGAACAAGCTTTGGGTTGGTCATATGAATGTGTATGTGTATGTGTATGTGTCTGTCTGTCTGTCTGTCTGTCTGTCTGTCCATCCATAGGGCCAGCCAATGATGCCAACCACCCACTTTTAATCAAACACATAAATTAAAGTCTAAGGAAAGAATCCCAGCAGAATTTATTTACTTTGAGGTCAATAAAAGCAAAACCACTATTTCTATTGATAACATTAATAACTATTTGCTGTTTTGTTTTCCTTATGTAGGAACATGAAAACATTTTCAATAGTTCTGATTTTGGGGAACAGTGGATCTGTATTTGGAATCATCTTGTTCAATAGTTGCTCTCCTAAGCAAAGCTGAATATTCTGAGGTGTGGCAGCCAACTTAACTGGAAAGTTATCTTTTCATGGCACTGTTGCTTGTATTTTCAAAGGATGTTCCAGATTTGTAGAGGGAAGAGTCAATAGTCAGATCCCTTCTGCTACTAGTTTGGGTAGATGAAATGTAGAGAAATGCAGACATCAGAGCAGGAATGCCCACCAACTGAGTGTTGTCAAACACATCAGTCTTATGAAAGCAGTGTTTGCCATCAGGAGGCAATTCCTATCCTTTAGAGATTTGCACTCTGATGTTGCTTGCTTGCAGAGCATATGATGCAATCATTCCTTTGCCATGAAAACAGCGGAAGCCTACAGATGCCTGTGTGCCAGATCTAGGTGAAGACTTGGTGCTTTGGAAATCACAGTTCTTTAAGCAGCATTTGTCTCAAGGATGAGCTACTTTTGACCTGATTGTTGGTGGTAAGAGATAAAAAAGTAGGACCAACTTAATCTGTAGGTCAAGAAGCAAGGTGTATCATTCATTAGGTAGCTGTTACTGCTGGGGTTGGGGAGTATATCAATGATCACATTTTCTGAAGCCGCTGCCCAGCCAACACAGCTCAGCCTATTTAGGCTAGAAACTATTCCTATGAAGAAAGATGAAAGGAATGAGAAATGTTTAACTCTAAGAAGAGCCCCGAAGGAATGTCATATGTAAGAAGGTCAAAACTATTTTTTACTTTCCTGAGTACGTACAGCATGAAATAATGGCTTTAAGTTACAAGAAAGCAGATTCTAACTGAATTTATTTATTTCAATTTATATAACCACCTATTTCAAATAGGAAAAAAACCCACTTAACAGTCAAATAAATTAGTCAAATAAATGATGGATTCCTCTTAATTGAGTTCAGGAAGGGACTATAGATAAATCTGTTGGAGTTGTTTTGATTGCCTTCCTTTGAATTCTAAATGTTTTGATTCTGTGTAAGGCTTCCAAAGGTATTGTATGAGTTTATGACAAATATTATCTTGAAATACTGTAAGTGAATTTGCCTATATACAGTGACATACTACTGTAAGGCATCAACTTATATGAGATATATGGATGTGGAAAGGTAAGTAAGTAGCATAGGATTACATGCCTTCTATAATAATTGGATGAATATTGTCTGCTTGCCAAAGGAGTTAAAATATAGGTAGTCCATGCTTAATGACTTGTTGCTTAACAACTGTTCAATATTAAGATGGTCTTCAAAAGACCTAGTTCCAGATTCCAACAGTACATCTACCTTGCTATCTAATATCGTAGGAACTGCAGTTAGGGTGCTTGCAACTAGCTAACACAATTTACAATTCCTCCCACCTCAGAAACTGGCCTTTTTGTCCAATTTCCAGAAAAACTTGCCCATAGACACGGATTCACTTAGCAATTGCACTTAAACTTATATACTGCTTCATAGTGCTTTATAGCATTTTCTGAGCATTTTACAGAGACAGCCTATTGCTCCCCATTTTATCAACCTCAGATGCATAGAAGGCAATTAACCTTGAACCCTAACATGATCAACCTCCGGACTGTGTCAACTGTTGCAAAAAAAAAAAAATCATAAAAAGATGTTGGTTATATGAGTGCCTCGACTTATGATCCTTGTGACTTACAATGGAAATTAAGGAATCCATTATGATTGTAAGTTGAAGACCAACCGCATTAGCAAAATGAAAATTTTTAAACAGATCACGATAAACAGTCAAAAGAACATAAAGACAGAAGGACACAATTACTTTTAATGGTTTACAGAGTGGGGAACATGTTTGGTAGATGTTTGGAAGGCATTACTGGAATACGGAAGGAACAACTATGGCCGTGATGGTGAACCTATAGCACGTGTGCCAAAGGTGGCAGGCAGAGCCATCTCTGCTGGCACATAGGCAGCTGGTTTTTGGCCAGCTGGTTTTTGGCTGGCCCTGCATCTCCCAGGATTCTCTGTGTGGCCCGTTTTGGATTCCAGGTAAGTACAGGGCTCGTGCAGGAAACTCTGGGAGGGCCATTTTTGCCCTCCCCAGGCTCCAGGGAAGCCCCTATAGCCTGGGGAGGACAAAAAGCAGTCTTATCAGAAGTCGGAAAATGGGCCATTTGCAGCTGCCGGAGGGCCTGGGGAGGGCCTGGGGAGGCTGAAAAACGGGCCTCCAGAGGATTCAGGGAGGCCTGCTAGGCCCAAAATGGGGGACCGGGAGGTCATGCATGCATGCGCAGGGGGGCAGGGTGTACAGGGGTAATTTTATTATGGAAGTGAGCATGCGTGTGCACTCACGTGCATGCATGCACCCACTTTTGGCACCCAAGGAAAAAAACGTTAGCTATCACTGCACTATGGCTACACTATTTGGTACAGGAATGGAGAAAAAGCATTATGATTTGCAACATACAGCATCAGGGACACCATACACTGTGTTGGTTGCCCTTATTGTCTCTCTGCTGCCTGTCCAGGAAGGTTATCAGAAGCTGCAACTAAAACAATAAAACTTAAAGAGTCAATGGAGTGGCAGGAACCGCATATTCTATTGACTAAAGGGAACTAAAAACTATTTGGGTGCTTTTCATATTATTCTGCTTGAACTTTGATTCTCTGAATATCCCTCTCTCCCTCCTTCTCTCTCTCTCTCTTTCTGACATTTGAAGCCTTCAATGTATATTCAGTATGATTTATGTTTCCTGAACTTGATTGATTGGGGGAAAAATAAAGCAGGTCAGTTCTGCATGTTACTGTCCTATCTGCTTATGCAAGAAGGAAACCACTCATGCCAGATCTTGTATATACTGATAGGTGAAAGTAATTGTAGATCTAGTGCATGACCATTACATGAGATTGATTCATAAAATAATCTATCTATTCTAATCTAATCTATTCTCATTAGGTTAGTCATACACTAAGAATTGCAGTAATACATTCTTAATGAGTTTTATGAGAAATTATATAATGAAACTGACTGTTATTCAGAAGAAAAAATGGTACAATGCTTAAAGAGCTATCAAAAGTCCTGAAAGAAGTTAAAAATATGTTAAATAAACAGATAAAGATGTCAGAAATAACAAAAAAATAACAAGACACCGGGTCCAAATGGGCTTCCAACAGAATTATATAAAGATCAACAGGATAAATTAGGAAAAGTCTTACTTGAAGTATTCAATGAGTTTCTAAATGAGGTGAAGATACCACAGTCATGGAAGGAAGCCAACATTACATTGATACCCAAGGAGAACACCGACCAGACATTAATTAAAAATTATAGACCAATATCTCTTCTGAATTTGGACTATAAGATATTCACATCAATAATAGCCAAACACTTTAAAATGACTTTATACATGTTGACCAAAATTGCTTCTTATCAAAAAGAGAAATTAAAAATAATATAAGAATAATATTAGATATCTTAGAATATTATGAAGCACAGTGAAAAACAGGTGGTACTTTTATTCCTGTATGTGCAAAAAGCATTCAACAATGTCAAACGGGAATTTATGTTATGACAACTTAGCACATGGACTTTGGTGATAAATTTTTAAATATGTTTCTGACTATATATTCTGAACAAGAGGCTAAAATAATAGTAAATGGCGAGGTGGCAAAAAAAATCAAAATCCAGAAAGGTAAGAGACAAGGGTGCCCATTATTGCCATTATTGTTGGAAGTCTTAATGGGAATAATTAGGAAGGAAATACAAATAAAAGGATTGGAAATTAAGAAAGAGGTATATAAACTGCAAGCTTTTGCAGATGATTTAGTTTTTATTCTGGAGGAACCACTACAATCTGGGTTGAAACTTAAAGAGATATTAGAAGAATATGGAGAAATAGCTGGACTACAAATGAATAAGGAAAAAACTACAATGATAGTTAAAAACATGACGAATAAGCAAAAAGAGAATTTGGCTAAGGGAATTAGTATTCAGATAATAAAGAAAATGATATATCTAGGGATTTATATTTTGGCAAGGTGTTTAACAATTAAAGAGGATAACTATAGCAAATTAATGAAACAAATAAAAGATCTAGAGAGATGGAGTAACTTGAGGCTCTCCTTAATGGGTAGAATAGTGGTTATATTATCAGGCAGCGACGCTCTCTTGGATATGGATAACCTTAAAGAACAAGAGACTATTATCATTAGAAGTCCATGATTTATACCTAGGATGGCACACATTTTTATGGTACAGTAGACATATTGCACATCAATATTTTCAAAGATATCAGATAAGACAGGCTCTATTTGCACTACGGAACAAAATTAAACAGCAAAATTATGTGGAAACCCCAGCTTGGTTATCCAACTTAGAGGTGTTGGTAAAAGAACGAGGTAGAACTGTAGTGGTGGATGTATTTACAAATCCAATCATGTTATGGGAAATTAGCAAATAATCTATGACACTAGATGCAATCGTACTGGGAACAGATGACAAATTGATAAGGAAAATATACAAGTATTTATTGGACTACAAGATGGAAGAAGAACAGGTCAAGGAAACAATAATGGTATGGGCCAAAAATCGTGGGTATAATATCAAATTGGACAAATGGTAAGAATTATGGGACCGAAATAGGAAGATAACTTTCACTACATCATTCAAAGAAAATCTATACAAGATGTTCTATAGGTGGCATCTCTCCCCAGTAAGGCTAGCCAAAATGTCTAGAAATCTATCATCAAATTATTGGAAATGTAATCAAGAACCAGGAACATATTATCATATGTGGTGGTCTTGCAAAAGAACACAGGAGTTTTGGCGTAGGATCCAGACATGGTTGGATAAATGATGAATCAAAAAATAGAATATAAACCGGAACTATTCCTATTAGGAATCATGAATGAGAGATACAATAAAGAGGTGATTTATTTAATATTACATATCATCACAACAGCAAGTCTGGGTTTTGCTCAACAATGGAAAAATAGAGAAATCCCCGATGAAGGTGAGGTGATAAAAAAAATACTAATATGTGCGGAAATGGATAGATCAACGCTGGAATTAAAAAATAAAGGCGAGATAGAATATTACAAGATATGGAATAAATTTTACCTATGGTGGGAAAAAAAAGGAGGGACCCAGAATAAAAAAATGATCAGGAGAATGGAATGGAATGTAGAATGGAAAACTGAGGTTATGTAAACAAGTATAATGGAATATGATGAATAATACAACGGATAAAAGTTAATTGCACAAATGCATAAAGTATAAATGTAAATAAGATATGAATCATATACTGTAGTATGTATAGCAAAAATGATGCCAGGACGATCACACCATGTCCAATATTTTAATGTGTAATCAATAAAAATATTTTTAAAAAATAATTGCAGTAATAAATATCTAAATCCTATTGATATATAAATATTGAAAGTGCATTTTATACATATTTTGTAATGGTTCAGGAAAAAGAATAACCTTGAAGCAACAAATGCCATTTATATGACCTTTTGGTAAGAGAACATTTGTAGGTCTATTTAAAAGTTTAGCTCCTGGAAATACTGACAAACGCTTGACAACTCAGCTGTCACTCCAACTGTTGGAGGCTTCCTTCCCAAGCTAAACTGAAGAATTGATCTTTCAGTCAAACTCTCATATTTAAGGCATACCCAGTAAGTAAGACTTGCTGTGCTAAATAGCATTTACACCAAAGAAAGCACATTTAGAACATAGCTTTATCGACAATTGAATTAAAGTGTTGTTTACTTAGTTTTTCTCATATCTATTCCTTTGTTTCTCAGATTAGTTCCTTCTCTTCCTTTTATTTGTCTTCCCACACTGTCACTATTTAAGGCCCTTTCAAAGTGATGATAAACTATTATTGTGTATGAATGAATAAACCACCTACAGCTCTTGGTCTAGTATACATTCCCCCCCCCCCCCTTCATACTGCAATGCAGCCAAATGGAAGAAATTCAAAGTTTTAATTTCTGTTTGCTATAAATCCAATTTAGGTGGGGAAACCCCAAGATCCCTTCTTATGGCTTATTGAATGACACCAGTTTTATAACACCAGATGATGAGAATGAAGTATTTTCAAGGAAACCAGATTTAAAATGATATATACTGTAGATGGGTTCTTAATCAGGAAGAGAAAAAAATGGTGTGAAGGATCAAGATTCCCTTCACCATTTCTAGAACAACCTTAACCAAAGATATCCTTAGGAATATGCAGCCTTAAGTCCATATGTGACCATATCCCATTTTCCTGATTTTCTTATGTTTTAGTCATAATAAGTACTGTAGGAATCATCTGGAAACATGATACATCATCATTAAAACCATCAGTTTCAGTTTCTCTCCTTGTAGTATACTCTTTTCCCTATTGCCTTAAATTATTTATTTTCTCTTCAAATACTTCCAAAATGTAAAGTTGCTGCAGAAACTCAGTATTTCTATATTTTTCCACCTTTAAGTGGAGCTAAGTTTTAATTAGTGAAATCTGACTGTTGGATTATTTAATAAATGTACAGATTTAGAAACTGGAATAAGTTTGCCTGGCCTGGGGAATAGCTTTACTCATGTGTCAGGCTACTGACTACACCTTTCAAAAAGAGATATATTAAAAAAATATTTCCCTGTATCCATCCTTTAGCCCTGTAAATTGTTGACCAATTGCTGTAAATTGAGGCAAAGTATCTGCCTCTGAAATATGACAAATGAGGTCTGACAGCCTGTCCTGCAGGGTTAGAGGTACAGATGACCCAGCTGGACACACTTTGCTTAAGAAAAATCTATTCCTGGCTGCCAGTTTTAATAGCCGTGACTGTCCACAGCAAGAATTAAAAGCACATTTGCAAACAATTCCTAAATCTTCAACATTTCTGTGAATACAGAATATAAATACTTAAAATAGTATCAAAAAACCATTTCCTCTAAAAATGTCAATTGTAAAATACTCTGGAATGGGAAAAATAAAAATCACAATGCAAAAGAAGAGACAATAATATTACTTTGTACATTTAGAAAAAACATGCTACAAGGCAAAAAAAAAACTATCAAGTATCTCAGGACTCAGTAACCCTAATACCACTAATTATTATTAATTGAAAACACTAAATGGAATAAGTTGTGTTAGAGCAACCTAGGAGATATTCTTTGTCATCATTTGAAAAATCAAACTCTGGTCTGACCATTGCACCAATGCCTTTAATATTTTCAAATGGATGACCACTTAAAGTAATACTGAGCAAAAGGGATTCCATGTAGTGATTCCCAGCATAACAACAATTATAACATATAAATAAAATAATAAAGCAAATGTTTTAAAAGGAAGGAAGGAAGGAAGCCAGTTTAGTTTAGTAGTTAAGGCACCAGGCTAAAAAGCCTGAGAAACCTAAATGTAGTACATAAAATTATCTACTATAATGTCCTACCTGTCAATGGCTACTTCAGCTTCAACCACAACAATAAGTGAGCACACAGTAGATTCAAATTCAAAGTAAACCGATCCAAACTTGATTGCAGGAAATATGACTTCAGCAACAGAGTTGTTAGTGCCCCTAACCCCCAAAACTGTAACCTTAGATTGTCTACTATTGACCTCACCCCATTTCTAAGAGGTCTGTAAGGAGTGTGCATAAGAGCACCAAGGTGCCTACCGTCCCTGTTCTAATGTTTCTTTTATTTGTACTCGCTTATATATTTCTATGTTATGTTCATATATACTTATTTTTCTCATATATGCTTGACTAAATAAACAAACAAACAAATAAATAAACAAATAAATAAATAGATGATGAGTTCTAGTCCTGTCTTAGCTATGAACGACATCTGAGTAGACCTTGGTTGGCCACTCTTTCTCAGCCCAACTCACCTCACAGAGTGGTCACTTTGGGAAAAATAAGAGGAGGAAGGTATGCTGGATAAGTTTACTGCCTCTAATTATTTGCAAAAAATAGTAAAGCTAGAATACAAACAAATAGTTAAAATCACATAGAATCATTTCACACAGAGAACTGACACAAGGTATTGCCCTTACATGATTGGATCTAAACAGCTACCAATGGAACAGGTATGATAGCTATAGGGCTATTTGTCGTTGTGATTCCAAGGGGTTAAACTGGGAGCTGAGAGAATATGAGTTAACTTCCAAGCACTTCTAAAGCAATGTTTCTCAATCTTAGCAATTTCAGGACGTGCACACTTCAACTCCCAGCAGTATGGGTCTTACAGTTGATAAGGTTTCAAAACATTGTTCTAGAATGAGATACTATTTGGAATTTTTTAAAGAGGATCCACTGTTGTCCCTGTCAAAAAAACCCGAATTATTGGGAAGAAACATCATTTGGAGTTTCCTGATCCAAACTTTAAAACTTACCCACTTTAACGGAAGAACAATTTTGCTCATACCTTGATAAATGCTTGAGAAAACACTTTCTCTCAAAATAATACCTAATTGTTTTTGTTGCAATCAGGCCTCCAACTCTGTAAATTGTAAGGCATTCTTCTTCCAAAAATACAGTAAAGCAAGGCTGAAAGAAAGCAATTTAACCAATGTCACAAGCAAAACAATCTGAGTTCTTTTTAGAGTGTTTCAAAATCAGAATGTTCCAGCAAACCTTGAAGCTTTGCTTTATTTTCCTTTATTTTTAAACCCTTTCATTGTATTAGGAGGAAGTAACAAATTTACTCCTGTGGTTAAAGTGGTTCAATTTGTATGGCTGTTTGGGGTGGTGGTGAATATTATTGGGCAGAAGTAAAATGGCTTAATAATCAGAGATTGGTCCCTGAAGTCACCTGGTTTGGTTCATGTCATGCTAACTTTTAAAACTTTCATATGGTAGGACTTCTGAACTCTAAAAGGCATTGGCCTCAGGATACAGTAGGACAGCAAGAATGGCAAACAAAGAAAATATGGGTGTCTCAATAACCTGTGAAATTATATGGTCCTTATTCCTAGACTGTGCAGCTCTTTATTATAATACCAGATTATTTTGTCCTGTTTCTCTGTGAGGTTTGTTTGTTTTTTGTGAAAACCATAAAAAATATTTGTAGTGCTCTAGTTCAGTGTTTCCCAACCTTAGTCATTTTAAGACATGTGGACTTCAACTCCCAGAATTCCCTAGCCAGCATATGCTGGC
>JAOYMU010000077.1:19482937-19493797 GCA_025802295.1 Psammodynastes pulverulentus
AGCTGGCTGAGGAACTCTGGAAGTTGAAGTCCACAAATCTTAAAGTTGCCAAGGTTGGAGGCCCCTAGTTTAAAGTATGAATTGTAAACTAGGAATTGGTGTGGGGGGGAGGGGGGGGGAGAACCCTACACCGTTTGGAAAGTGAAGTTTAGTTGACGAATCTGTTCATACATTTGTAATCTTAATGTATACGTACATTTGTAATGTAATTATATTCACAGGCTGCTGATCTGATTCAATGATTATGAATCTTTCTGAACAAGAAAAAAACCCCCTAGATTTTGCTTTTAGCATACAAGGCCACAAGTGATAGAGCATTCCCAGTAATCTTTCTGGCCTTAGAAGCTAAACAGAAAATGTTCAGCAGGAAAGCTCTGCTCCTGTTAGATGTGTATACAATCTCATGATTAGCAGTGAAGCTTGTTTTGATGGTGTCTTTATTGATTTTTAAATGCAAGCATGTGGAGAGAGAGGCCCCATTTTTAGATCGTGGATCACACATCTTCTTCCTTCTCCTCTTCTTCTCATGATTATTATTTGATTCTCCAAGCAATGATTATGCAAGAGAGCATGGATGCAATCTTGCCCCTGAGGGAGTGGGGGACAAAGATTTTCAGCCTGTATTTCTGGGATGAGTTGGGGACTTATTTCATTTTTATTGCATTTTTAAAGAACAAGAAAAAATGCATTGCTTAAAATCAGTTATGTGCTGCCAGTTGCATGCTGATGGGAGAATGGGGAGTTTATGTACTCCAAAAGCTTTTCAAGGTTAGCCATTCTTGCATGCATCCTTTAAAAAAAACATATAGATTTTTTTTAAAAAAGAAAACACCTACAATAGTGCAAAGACCATGCTAAACCTTAAAAGGAGTTGTCAGACAATACCTCCTAATCAGGCACCTTCCAAATAGTTTGGGAATTTTGGAAGCTGCAATCAAATTACATCTGGACTGTGCCAAATTGCAAAATACTGCAGTAAGAAGTAGACATGGCTTTGTGACAAATAATTCTCTTCTCAACAGTTCAATGATCAAATTTATGTGCTGTGTCAGCCCAACTTTGATTTTGCTCAACATTCTTGATATATTTGGAGTATATAAACCATGACTTCTCATACGGAAAACAATTAGATTACTAAATGGGACTTTCCATTCTAAATTGCTTTTTGGAATGTAGGACAGTGACCTTGCTATTTAACTATATTTTTAACTTACTTTTCCCCCTCAGTTCAGAGAACCAATGTGCATGCCATGTTCAAGAGTAAGGTGGAAATTTCTGCCCCTGGAAAAATGGAGGAATTAAAGGTTTGAAATGTATCATGGAAGATGCAGTTGCATCCAGCGGTGAAGTGAACCAAGTAGGAATAAAGGCAGTAGGGGGCAGGGATGGGATTGCCAGTTGGGTGACAGGGTGAATAGGAGTGGCTGATAGCAAATGGAAAGGATGACCAGAGAATAGTGCTGTGTGAGTTGGTAGGAAGGTTGAAGCAAATGGTGAAATCGATACAGGTGCAAGATGAGCCGGTGAGAATGGATGTATATGGGTTAGATTACTGTTGTATGGATGAGCCCCATTGGACAAAGCCAAGCTTTGCAAAAAGGTTTGATGAAGGGTAGCAACAGAAGTGTGCTGCTGGATTGGAACAGGCTGAACTTCTGGAGATGCACAGAATGTGGCTGGTTCAGTAGCAGACCGAACCTTGAGATGTTTTGCTACAAGTTGTTTCTGCATGTGCTGCTGGGCCTGCAGCTGTAGAAACCTGTATTTATCTATTTCATCAGGGGAAAATATTATAGGATGTTGTGATAAAGGAGGGGAGATGCACTTATTATAAAGATCAGTCTCATATTTTGTTTCATTGGATTTATGCATACCATTGTCAGGAAAATAGTTTAGCTCCTCTTCTGCTTGATGCAAGTGCGCCCTTGTGTTGTATTCTTCTTTGGTGTCAGTAAAATTTGGAGCAAGAGAATATCTATGAGAAACAAAAGCACCAGGAAAATCACCTGTCACTGGATCACAGTTTGGCAGAAGAGGTTGTGTTTCATCGTTTAAGAGATCTGTCTTCTCTTTTATTGTTGTGCTTGCTTCCATATTTAGGGTTTGGCAGGTGTTTCCTCTTTGAATTAAATCTTGGAGCAGGTAATTACTGTAGCTAGTGTTACCCATAATATTATCTAAGGTCAAACGGTCGTTTGTGTGGTTTTCCACTTCCCCAGTTTCATGATTCCACACACAGTTCCTGTCAGCACTGTGTGTATTCTCCTGTGAAGGCAGTATAGTTTCACTTTCCATAGAAGATGTGTCAGGTACATTACAGGGGGAATCTATCCTGCAAGCCTTCGAAAAGCTGCCAGTGTTTCCAATTTGCCCCTGGTTTCTTTTGGATTTTACCTTTTGTAAAAGTAGCTTGGCAGTTAGTGCCTTCTGTCTTGCGGCTTCCTTTTCTAACCAGTTAACAGAGCAAATTCCATGCTTATGCTTAGAGGCACAGTTCACATTCTGGTTCTCTAAATGGGCAAAGCAGGTTTTTTTCCCTTCACCGCTTCTCATAGTCTTTTTGTGTTTGTTCCAGATATGCACTGATTCCTTCATGAAGGATTCAGAATTGCTACCTCTAGATTGAGTGGAACTTGATGATGTTTCACTGTTTCCTGAATCATGGATGCAAGAACCTTGGGAGCTGGTACATCTGCTCCTGCTGTGTTTGCAGACAGGATATCTATTTCTCCTTTGCTTTGCTCTTTCTCTTTGTAGCAAGTACCCATATCTTAAATATTGTTGACATTTTATTGGATGCCTCTGAGTACAATCTGCAGATCGCTGGCTTTTTTTGTGGATAAAGCAGTCCACGTCTGCTTCATCAGAAGAGGAAAGGCAGTTGTGCTTTTGGTGTTTACATTTCTGTCTTTCAGTTGACTTTTGTTTCCTTTTGCAACAAAAAGGCAAATTACTTCTACTATGATTGCTTGATCTAAGATTACAGCAGCAACTTGTGTCGCTAGTTTCACTATTGATGGACATGTCAGAATAATTAGACGGTCTGTCAGACCAGGGTTTTTGCAAAGGGCAAAAATCATTAGCAAAACTCTCATTGTTTTCCTTTTCTAAGCATTCACCAGGGCAGCCTAACTTACAACCAAGAAGCATATCTTTTCCACTTTCATTTATGTTACTTGTACAAGTGACCAACTCCAGATGGGTTTGCTCCTGGGAATACACTAAATCACATTTTACACATTTTTGCTTTTTTGTCCTAGACGGCAAAGGATAAATGCAAACATTTTCACCAACTTCATCCTGTACTGTTGTTTCACAGGTATGAAAGTGTTGTGCTAAAGATCTCACACACATTTCTGTATGGTGACTTGTTGCTATTGTACAATGGCTTTGTGAGCAATCAAGATGAGCAGGCACATTGGATATATTTTCATTCAAACCATCTGAAATATACTTTGGAGCACTATAATTAATTTTGTTTTCTTTCTCTTTATATAATTTTTGCTGACACTTTTTGAGATACAGAGCCCTGTTTTTCTTTGGCTTTAAAACGTTAACTCTTCTAATGGATAATTGCTTCCTCTTGGAAAGATCCAAGGCATGATTTTCATCAATATCCATAGTTCTTGAATACTCTTTAGAAATGTCTGGATTGACTTCATGCTGCCCATTGTCTTTATTGGATAAGGGAAGTCTAAAGTCAAAATATAATGGATTGCAGCCATAAGAAATAGAAGGTTCTGTTTTTGTAAACAAAAGAAGTTCTATGGGCCAATGGAAAGCTTTGCTGCCATCTTTACTCAATACATGAAGAAAAGGAAATGTTTTAGGCTTAATTTCATGAACCAAATCATTATCTTTTGATGTTTCCTTATCTGCAGTCACAGTTTTTGAAGAATCAGAAGAGCATTTGAACATACAGGGATTAAAGTGTATTGCACATGAATGTACTTCTTCAGATGACTGTTGGCCTGGGAATTCAGAGTCACATTCTGTTAGCAAGATGTTACTGTGTCTGTAGGCTGTTTGCTGTATACTAGCACTGGTAGGTTGGCACTGAGATGTGATAAAACTTTGTACAGATTTCCGAGTCTTGATCAGCTGTCTTGATTTTATATCAGGAGAGCTGGCACATTCCAAATCTAGAGAATGCTGTTTCTCCTTATAAAATGGAAGATGAGTTTCCCTTGATTCCCTGTCGGTATTTTGGTTATTTTCTTTATGTGGTTTATTTTTTCCATCCAGATTATATAATTCAGGGCTGTCTTGCTGGCCCTGAAATGTGCTTAATCGTTTTTGCGCATTGGTTTTCCTCTTACTACTCATATGTGTGCAAGCGTAACATTCCTCGGCAGATTGATTCACTTTTTGCTTTGGTGACCCAACGTGGTCATGTACTTCTTCCACATTCTCACTGAAGACAGATGCTGACGACTCAAGCTTCAAGTGGACTTTTTTAGAGAAGGAAAAGGAGACCCCTGTCCTGTTACAAGTGTTCGTGCTATAGGGGAATGCTGGAGACATATGATTTTTAAGTAAATGGTGTCTCTCCATGCAAGATTGTTCCTTGTTTAGCAAAGGTTCCTGTAGTTTTTCGGAATGGTGGCTGGTGGAGCTTTTTGCGTCATCTGCAGTCTTGGCTTTGTCGTCTTGAGCTAAGAGAAAAGTGTCTTGTGCTTGTTGCTGTGGTTGTTCTACAACTACATGGGGACTTTTAAACATGGGTCTGCATCCGGCAACACTAGAAATAAATAATATAATGAAAACAACTTAAGTTAAAATGAATTTAATTGTCAGCATACCCTGTTAGAAAGTATTAGCTTGGGTAATTAGGATGATGAAATGGAATTCATCACCATCAGGACCCAATATGGCATTGGAAGGAAGGTAATAATAACATGCTGAACTAATCACAATCAACATAAACATGGTGTCCTTGGTCTCAGTCCATGTGAGGTAGTTAATGAACACAGCATGCCGTGAAGGTTCATTGAAACCCAAATTAATGTAGTAGATAGGATGTGCAGCCCAATGAGCTGAACTACAGGCATGCATAGTTTAGTAGTGCCAGAAATGAAATGTGCAAATCTACCAAAATCTACATACTTTACTATCCTCAATGCTTTTATTGACAAAGGTTTGCTTTTGATTATAGTATTATGAACAGCTTCATCCATATCTCTAATGGATACTAGTGAACTAAGTTCACTAAGTGAATTAAAAGGCTATATACTGTAGAAATTTTGCATATGGAAGAAGTTTTGGATCAGATTTTTATTATGTCTCTATTTCAATTAACAATCAGCATTGGTTTGTTGCAGAATCTTTTTTTGCACGTATGATCTCCATAGGAAGACCTTTTACAGTTTTCATTTAACTTTTTCATGACTTGAAAATTTAACCACAGTTTATTAATATAGATTATGTATATCCTTCACATATGTGAAACTACACACTCTGTCCTCTTGATCTCATCCTAGATACATTGGTTGTAACTGTTGGGAATTATACTAAAAGACATTTGGAAAACATAAGCTTTGGAAAACAGTAAGAGGTATGATGGCCAATTGATTGTTTTGATAATCAATGAAGTAAATAATATATCATCCCATTGCTGAAATAGTATATCCAGTACGTCTTACCAAGCTGAGCTACTTTGTTGGGCAGTGAAAATAGCACTAGCAGCACTAGCACTTAGATTTATATATTGCTTCAAAGTGCTTTACAACCCTCTCTAAGCAGTTTACAGAGTCATGCTATTGCTCCCAACAATCTGGGTCCTCATTTTACCCACTTCAGAAGATGGAAGGCTGAGTCAACCTTGAGCAAGTGAGAATGAAACTGCTGGAGTCGGCAAAATTGGCCTGCAATACTGCATTCTAACCATTGTGCCACCATGGCTCCGTGAAATAAATTACTTTGGCCATGTATTATGATAAAGAGTACAGCATAAGGAGAAGAAGACAAGATGATGGCCCAATGTATTCCTTTCTTCCTCTACATTTTCAGTGAAAATGATTCCGTTTGATTTTTTTCAGCAATCAAAATTTTTTAAAATCTCAAAATCTTTCTATCTCTTTGAAAAAATGTGTAAAAATTGATAAGATCTTAACAAACAATATTCCATCAGTCCTCAGGATTAATGGTTCAAATCAGGTGTGTTCAGCATGGATGGGACCATGCCACTTGTAGCTATTAAAGATTCCTAGACTGTAAAGACCCGTACTGTGAATCTAGGATCACAAATATGACCAGTATCAAGATAATGCAAGAATGAAACATTCAAAATCCTCTGCCTCTTTGGAAGAATATATCAATTCATTAATTTTATCCACAATTTGAAATAGTTAGGATTTTTTCTTTCAATCCCATTTAGGAAAATATCTGATGTATCTAAAAATTCTTTCTTAAAAGGAACTGAATTAAATTATCACCCATCTCTAAGCAATGGGCTATCTGGGCTTGTCGCTTGACAAATCTGACTAGCTATATGATCATCACTAAGGAGATAATCTTTGCCTAGATAAGAAAGGAAGAAAGATTAAAAAAAAAAGAAATCAAAACATTTATTGGGAAGGGCTGCAAATAGAGACAGGAAGAGTAAAGCATTGGGAACTTTAGATGTCTTTGGGTTTGGTAATTTTCTTGCACAAGTTTTATTACTAAACTGATGTTGTTACCTAGTTTGGTAATGAAACATCTGCAAGTAAACCACAAGCTCAACTTGGTTCAACTCTGAGCTACAAATATTCTCTTCTAAGCACCAAACAGTTTATTGTGGGAGAGGGAATATTTAGTCAGACTTCTTTATTTATGGCATTGAAAATGTTTATTCTGAAAAATTCATCACAGCACTATTAAAGTAATTTCATAGAGATTAGAAACAGGGTAAAAAGTCCAACATTCAAATACCAAAGAATTATTGCAGGGCTTCCAATTTTATTGTTCGTAAAAATAAGGATGTTGGCATGAAGGATGAAGAAAATTCTCTGTGTTATGTAAAGTAGAAGTAAAGCCATGGAGATTTCTCCTGGGACTATCAGGGAAAAAAGAGACAAGATTAAAATGTAATATTAGTTCCCAAAGACGTACCATTCTGACTGCTTCCGCAACTCAGCCAGCTGATGAAGTCGTTTGAGAGCTTTCTCCTGCTTCTTTTCATCCTTCCAGGATTTTGAAGACACGTTTCGTGCAAACTCCCTTTGTTTCAGCTCTTTCAATCTCTATGTGAGGAGAAAAAGAATCAAAAGATGGTGCATTTCTTAGCATGTCTATGCATTTCCTAGCAGTCATAAAATTCAGTCTGACAATACATAAGATGCAAAGCTGATTCTATGCAAGTATAATTTAATAAATAAACTTTAACAGGTTTTCGAGAGGAAGAATTTATCTTGACGTAAAATTGTATTTCTAACTAGAATATGTAGAACAGTGTTTCTTAGCAAGTTTAAGACATGCAGCCTTATGTTTCCAGAATTCTGGGAGTTGAAATCAACACGTCTTACAGATGCCAAGGTCAATAAACTCTGAGAAGAAGACTACCAAGAACTCTGAAAGAACTCAAAGTAAGTACAAGATCCTGTGCATTCTGAATTTCAGAAACTAAAGTTTCTATTATTTTCATGGAACTAAAGTAATTCAAAAATACCAAATATTGAGGTTCTTCCCTCAAGTATGCAGAAAGAAAAGAGCAGGCATCATAAGAATGTGAGACTTGTAACTGACTTGAGCACTTTTGCAGACTTATAAACTTTGGCATCTCCATGGTGAGACAAAAATTAAAATACAAACTAAAACTTGTTAAAAAAACATCATTTTTAAAATCAAAATTGATTAATGATTAAAATCTGGAAAAAGAAATGTATCCTGGCATGGAGGTGATGAAGAATAAACAAAGCCTCTGAAGGTTTGGATATCGTGGCATGGATGTCCTATGCAGAAGAAAACAGTGCTCTGTTACAGACTTAGTGAGACATCATTTAAGTATGATTCTATTCTAATGTAATACAGGTAGTCCTTGTCTTACAACTATTTGTTTAGTGACCATCTAAAATTTACAACAGCATTGAAAAAATAACTTATGGTCAGTTTTCACATTCAAGACCATTGCAGCATCCCTATGGACATGTGATCACAATTTTGGTACTCAACAACATTTATGACTGTTGCACTGTGCCAGGATCCCATGATCATTACTTGTGATTTTTCCAGATGATTTCCCACAAGCAGTCAATAGGGGAAGCCAGATTTACTTAACAACCGTATGATTCATTTAACAAATAGGACAAAAAGGTTATAAAATGGAATGCAATTCACTCAAATGTCCTGCTTAGCAACCAAAATTTGGGGTTCAACTGTGATTGTATATTGAGGACTACTTGTATATATAGATACAAAATACACACATATGCTTCCATATTTTATGCTACCAGAAATCTTATATTTATTTCCATGCACTAGCCCAGTTTTTTTCAAACTTTATTCCACAAACCCCCCTTCACAACTGAGGAAGAAAAAAAAACCCACTCCAACACAGCCAATTTTCGGTCACTAGAGCTTTGCCTCTTGAACAGGGTTTCCAGGAAACATGTTATGCAGCCTGAAAAGCTTGAAACTTCCTGCTTTGTCCAATAATAAATTGGCCATATAATTGTTGATGAGACTTTACATGGCTGTATTTAGAACAGCTTGACTGAATACAACTCAAGAAATGCATTGCATTGTCAGAAATGTACTCACCCTTTTCAGTCAATGAAATAACTCCAGAAAAGTAGCTCTAAATAATAATAGTCACTATATGCCCATTTGTAACATAGAACATGCAAACAAAATAGACAGCAATAGCATCTGTGTAGCTAAGTATTTATTTGTGCTTGGTTTGTAGGCAGCAAGCCAACACTATTGAACAATATTAAAATACTTGTGCTCATTCATAAGGATACTCAACCAAGAGAAGAAACTTGAGAATTAACGTAGCTCTAAGTGTGCAATTACATTTTACATGCTATTAGAGTACCTAACTGGGTGGATAAATCTTGTCAAATGTGCCAAAGTATGATTTATTTTATAGAATTCCACTGCTTGTACTTTGGCTCCTATAAATAAGAATAGCAAGATGTTTGCAGACAGAACTATTGTATTGGTAAAAAGATGTATAAGGTTAGCTGTAAAGCTATCGGAATCCTATCACTTGGTGGCCTTATCTTAGCAGTATTAAACCAGCAAGAATATTTTGAAGCACTGCTGCTTAATTCAATATCCTATTGCCAGAGTTAGAGGCCATTAGCACATTCAAAAGAGCAGTGATATATAGAAAATCATACCAGAAAAGGAACATGTTTTGACAGGCAGGCTAACTGATACCAAGGGTTAAGTACCTTTGTGAATGAATTGTAGGTCCGACTAGCAAAAGTTTTAAATAAATACCCTAGTTTTTGTACATAGAAGGATTTCAAGGTGTTTTTCTAAAAAATCTACAATGCTGTGTTTACATGATGAAAACACAGTATATTAGATGTGCAGATACAAAACAAAATTTTGTTTTTCTAACTAAGCAGAAATACCAAGCATAAAATGAATAAGATAAAGTTATTAAAAAGCATAATTGGGATGTATTACTGAAGCATACAGTATTAGCCATCTAAGCAATCAGTGAGGAGAACAGTGCGAGAAATTGCTTTTACCATGGTAACTGATATTCTAAAAATAACTTTGAAAGCCTTTTACTTTTCAGGATTAAATATATGAGAAAGGTAAATTTAATGTAAACCAATACATTTTGGTTTGTTTTAAGTAACCACAGTAGTAATAATAATATATTTACCTAAAAAGAACAAAATACTAAATTAAAAATGATCCCTTCGAAAAAAAGAAAATAGAAATATACAATCACGTATATATGTATGTACGTATGCGTGCGCACATGCGCGCACGCACGCACGCACTCACACACACACACAAAGGAACAGAGGCTCGGTGGTTAAAGACCCTGGAAAGCTAGATTTGAAACCCAAGTGCTGTGTAATGGGGTGACCTCCCATTACTCTCCCAGCTCCTGTTCACCTAGCAATTCAAAAGCATGCAAAATGCAAGTAGATAAATAGATACCACTTTGGTGGGAAAGTAACAGCATTCTGTACGCCTTGATGCATAGTTATGTTGACCACGCGATCATTGAAATGTCTTCGGACAATGCTGGCTCCCTCAGCTAAAAATGGAGATAAGCACCGCCTCCTAGAATCAGACATGACTGGACAGGGAAAGTTTTACCTTTACCTTTTTACACATATACACACAGAGAGTCAAACTTTTATGCAATGTTCAACTTCCCTATTTTATCACCTCAGACTGAACCTATTCCTGAGAAGTCCCTTTTTAACAAATGTTTCCATGTACATATCCTTATCTAACAGAACCCATATATGCCGTAAGAGCAAGACAATGTGTCTCTTAATCTCTTGGTCAGTCTGTTTATCTATATTTGCACTGGTTCCTCTTGGGCACCAGTTGCACTCTTTCCTTAATTGGTAAAGTTTTCAGATAATTACTTACACTTTGGTCATATCATTTACTGGATTATTACATTGCACTCTCCATGGAACTCCCACTGAAACTCAGCTGGTCCACAATCCCAAGGCACACATAGTAAGAGTTGTTTCTCATATCACCATTGCTATGAGTTGTATTGGTTGCCAGTTGGCTTGTAGGTGCAATGCAAGACTTGGATCATAACATATAAAGCAGTGGTGTGATTCAAATATTTTTACTACCGGTTCTGTGGGCATGGCTTGTTTGGTGGGTGTGGCTTGGCAGCCATGTGACTGGGTGGGCATGGCTTGTTTGGTGGGTGTGGCTTGGCAG
>JAOYMU010000077.1:19879306-19916087 GCA_025802295.1 Psammodynastes pulverulentus
TTTTCAGCCAATTCCAAATTGCTAGGAGGCAGAGGCTGAAGGGTGGGGGCTGGTGCGTGGGTGGGGGCATCAGAAACATTCACTGTATAAGACGGACGGACATTTCTATCCATTTGGCGGGGGAGGAAAAGTGCGTCTTATAACACCAAAAAATACGGTAAGTAACTTTTACTTGTATTTCAATTGGTGGAAACTTCATTGCATTATAAGAAATGTTTAGACTGTTGCTCTGTCTTAAAAATCATTTTCCTAGTATTGAAGAGACAAATAATACATATTAGTGACACATATAGATGTCTTTATCTGTTACTTCTTTGTCCTGTTTTTTAAAACAGCCTTTAATTTAGAAACTTGCAGACTCATGATCTCCATGCTTGATGTATCCTTCATTTGTCTAGCTCCGATTTGTAATGCATTTGTGGATTGGAGGAAATGCCTTCAGGTAATGGAGAGCACTTTGGCAGCTGAAATCACTTTTAGCTTTTACATAGAATATTCTGAGCTGTTTTTTCCCCAATTTCCTGACAATTAGATCAATTAATCAGTGGACAGACTTACCTCTAGAAGTTGTAAGTGATCCAACACTGGAGGTTTTTAAGAAGCAATTGGACAACTGTTTGTTCGAAATGATATAGGGTTTCCTGCCTGAGCAGTGGGTTGGACTAGAAGACCTCCAAGGACCCTTCTAACTGTTATTCTCACCATTTTGTACATTATAATATGAAATCTGCGCTATGTAAAGTTGTCCATAGCAGAAGAGTATTTTAATAAACTTTTCTTTCCGTGCAAGTTTTTATCTATAGGATAGCCAATGTGATTATGTTGTGTTGAAATTGTTTGAAATCAATGTTTCATTGCTAATTGAATAGACTTTGCACATACTTTAGAAATTTAGCTATTATTTTTCATTAAAATGTTTCATTTGTATCTTTTGCTCTGTGTGTGTGTGTGTGTGTAGAAGAAATAAGTTGATTTCCATAGGTTTTGTTCCAAAATGTACAAAGAATTGCAGTTGAATTCAATGATTTTTCAGCAAAAATAAGTCCTGAATGATCATCTACCCTTGATATCACAGCTGCAGTCCTGTAAACAATGAAGAGTATTTTGCATTTGTTTTACTATTAGTATGGTTTGACCCTTAACAATAATCCAGAGAGACATGTCTGGCACAATGGGCTTCAATGAATTTAAAGAACTTTGGGCTATACTGAATGGTTGGAGGCAACATTTTATGAGTGTGGATGCAGACCGCAGTGGCACAGTTGATTCTCAGGAGCTGCAAAAAGCATTGTTATCCATGGGTGAGTGGTAGAACTTTTCTCTGGTTGGGATTAATGACCACAGGAAAAACCTATGGAAGAATCCCGAATGTCCCCTAACCTGTAATTCTTCTGATTTCTCAGGATTTTTAAGTCCCAGAGTTCTCCAATTCTGTAAAATTCCATCAGACTGGGGAAGATTTATCTAATCTAGTTCTTGTAAATCTCAATTTCTGTAGTAATAGAAACTGTTAAGAAACACATAATCCGCTCCCTTAACCATCTGTTTTCACTTTCTATCATATCAGAGAAATTATTATCTGAAGTCAAATTTGTTAGTAGCCCTTTTGGACTGAATACAGTATTCCAGAAGGGGACTGACCAAGACAGAGTTGAATAGGAATAGCACTTGCCATTATACAGAAGTCTATTAAGCTGGTATAATTCTAGCAAGAGGATTATGGCTTGCCTGTTTTATCACAAATCTATACTTCCTCCTCCTAAATGCTATTATTCTTTTGGGGCTGTACATCGTTCCATTTCCTTTTAGCATTTTAAAAGTTCTGTATATATGCACTTGGTTTCCTTGGGGTTTTCCTTTTTTTTGTGTTTTTTGGTAAAGATAGTTATCAATTATGCTTCCATTATCTCATTTTGCAGGACTTCCTGTTGTTCTTAGGCTTCTAGAAACATAATTTGGAATACCACTGATGCTAGAGATTGGTTTTCTGTTTCGCAATAAAACAACTGTCCATCTGACTTTTTACAGTCATATGGCAGTTGTCCTACCTGAATACACATTACCCAATAAAGGATATTTCTGATATAGGATATTCAATATATTTGCTTTCTTTTGTGCCTTTTATTTATTTAGGATTTAGATTGAGTCCACAGGCCATCAATGGAATTGTAAAACGATACAGCTGTCGTGGAAAGATCAGCTTTGATGACTATATAGCCTGCTGTGTAAAGCTCAGAGCTCTTACTGGTATGATTTACTTCACAACAATTACTTAATTTGACTGGTATTTAATTTCTCCTTTTATCAAGTCAAGTTTTTTTTCTAAAACACAAAGCATGATGAAATGAGCTATGTAAGCCATCCAGTCTAACTGTTTATCTTAGGAAAACTAAACCATCTTTAGCAAAAGGCTTTTCAACCATTGGATGAACACTTTTCTAGATGACTAGTCCATCATCATTAATATTTCGCATGAGATTCAACTGAGTTTTAATCTACTAGTATCTTAAACCCATCAGATCTAGTCCTAATAATTTTACTCCAAAATTGCTTTTGTCTATGACATTGAAAATGTTCCAATATTGAAGTATCTTATTCTATTTCTGAATCTTTCTTCCAGGTTAAATCATTGTTAGAATTTTTTAAGAGTCTCAAACCTAAGAAAGAAAAATCTATACATTTTTTATTGATAAGAGATTAGAACTTTTAGATTTATAAAGTATTAATATTTTAATCTTTGGGCCTAAATTAATGAGTAGATCATTGACCAGGAGCCGTGGTGCAGTATTGCAGGCTAATTCTGTTGACTGCCAGGGGTTCAACCATCACCAGCTCAAGGTTGACTCAGCCTTCCATCCTTCCAAGGTTGGTAAAATGAGGACCCAGATGGTTGGGGGCAATAGGCTAAAAGTGATATATAACTCTAAGTGCTATTGCTATTGTTCAAAAACAATTTCTTGTGTTTGTCAACCTTAAGTTGTTTTTCTGAAACTGACAGTTATAAGACATTTTTTTTCTTCTAATATGTAATTTGTGATCTAATTCATTTTATTTTATTTTGTTTCTTTACAGATAGTTTTCGAAGAAGGGATGCAACCCAGCAAGGGATGGTCAATTTCCAATATGATGATGTAAGTAGTACTAAATCTTTCCAACTAGAGATGCGAAATATGTTTTTTGTTAAGTGCTCTGAACAGTAATTTCGATATCAGTTGTTGAAATTAGTTTTCATATTAGATATCCCTTCTTCCATTGAACTTTTTTATAAAATCTTATAGCTGTGCTCCTGCCTTCATTAGATGCAATTCCCAGATAATGGATGTCCTTTGAGGATCATAACTTTTATATAGCAATAGTGAAAGCCATCTCTTAACACGATTGGCCCGTCACCTTATTGCCTACACCAGAAGTGAGCAATAAATTTTTCCAAGGGGGCCACATGAGACTGTTTTGGAAGACTGTGCTTCCTGCTACTGACACCCTATTCCCCTGGCTGGATTAGAACAAATTCCCAATCTATCCTATACCAATCTTACCCAGATTGGTACATCTTCCATATTTGTTTATTTTAGTTACCAGAATTCTGATGGCAATTGGCAAGAATTCTAAGAGTTGAGGTCATTATGATTGGCGGGCCAGAATAGAAGTAACTAGTTTATAACTAACGGCAACTGGTAGCTTTTGAATATTGGATTTTGGGGGATTCCTTTCCAGCCTTACCTGGGAGCACTATTGAACCTAATGTTTTTGTATACCAAGCATATATCATCGGGCTACATGTGCTATTCAGGTTTAGTGTCAGCCATTTTCCAATAGACAGTCTCATGCCACATGCCGGATTGCATGAGTTTCATGCTGGGTGATAGTCTATGAATCTTAGTTCTTACTGAAGTCCTAACTTGCTCCCTCATTGCCCCAAACTGCCAAGCATATTTCCAATAGTTAGCAAAATGATTAAAGGATGTATAAACTGTTAGGCAGTATAGATCAGTATCTTGAAGAACTTGAGTTTTTCTTGGCAAGAATTGGCAACCATTAGATAATGATCCTACGGTTCTTCAAATCAAGAATTTGCAAGATGGTATTCGTGCCACTGCATTGACCACACCATTAAGTGGTAGCCATAATATTCCCCAGTTGGTTTTACATGATTTACAATATTAAAAATGTATGAGAAGTTGCCCATGTAACGATCTACTGTTGAAGTCTAATTTAGATGCTAATTTTCAATTCTCATCAGATATTACAGTTTTGGGAATAATGAGTCCCAACTACTGAAGATCCACAAGGCCCCTCTCTCTCTGTATTACAACAATCTTGCAATGGATAATTGCATAAAAAAGATTATGATGACAAACTATACCTGATACCCAATTTGTTCTTTTGGCAGTTCATTCAGTGTGTTATGAGCATCTAACTCAAGAGTGAAGATAGACAGATGAGCATGGATCTACATTCCACATCACTTTGCTTTGCGCCAAACCAATATGCTGTGTAGCTAAATTGTGATATTTGCATATTTTATAAATATTAATCAATATGCTTTTATAGTTTTTATAACTAATGAAAGAAGGAAATACAATAAATGTTGTTTGAGTGGATCTGCCTTATATATTTATAATTTGCATGAGGAGAAAAGGAAACAAATTATTCATGTTTACATTTAATTTTTCTGTTATCATTTAAAGGTGATCACATTGGAATATGCCTTGTTATCCGTACTAGTTAGGAAGTTAAAATAAGAGTGTATTGAAATGAATTCGTAAAATGTGATAGAGGTTTATTTCTAGGAAGTTTTTTTTTAAACTCCGAATAAACAAAAAGTTTGTCACTTTTTAAGTAGTAAGCAAAATATTTGTCTAAGTGTTCAGTTGGCTGTCAATATTTTACTCTGGTGTTTATTTCATAGAATCTGCTCAATTGAGAGCTGATTTAGTTCCATTTGCCATTTCAGTTTAGTTTTTTATTTTAACCATTTATATGGTTTTCCACCTCACTACCGTGACTGATATTGCTATATCACATACCTGCATGCAATGGAGTTTTTCGGGAAGAGAATAATTGCCTACATTACATTATTATTTTCAAACACAAGTTCCCCCATCTAGGTGTATTAAAGTTGATGCACAAATCATGAATTTCATGGCAGTTGACTAGAATTTTGGCTGTTATTTTTTCTCTAGAAAGATTTTTCCCATCCTCAAAATAAACACAACTTTCATGTTGTGTCTCTTGAAAAACACACCCTTTGTTTTAAATAAATAACTGCTTTACCAAATGCTTTCGCTTGACATATTTGGTTGTGTATGCATTGAATTGTACCATCAGGCATAGATAAAGGTAAAGGTTCCCCTCGCACATATGTTCTAGTCATTCCTGACTCCAGGGGATGGTGCTCATCACCATTTCAAAGCCGAAGAGCCAGTGCTGTCCGAAGACGTCTCTTGGTCATGTGGCATGATTAAATGCCGAAGGTGCACAGAATGCTGTTACCTTCCCACCAAAGGTGGTCCCTATTTTTCTACTTGCATTTTTTACGTGCTTTCGAACTGCTAGGTTGGCAGAAGCTTGGAGAAGAAATGGGAGCTCACCCCTTTAGACGGCACTAAAGATTCAAACCACTGAACTGCTAACCTTTCGATCGACAAGCTCAGCGTCTTAGCCACTCAGGCATAATATGGACTAAAGTGTTACAGCCTATTGATTATAAAGAACATGCTTCTTTAGTGACTATTCAAAGTTACAACGGCACACAATCTGTTCAAAGTTACAATAGCAGGCAAAAGTTACAATGGACATGTTTTTCAAACTTATGACCATTGCAGCATCCCCAATGGTCACATGATCAAAATTCAGATGCTTGACAACTGGTTCATATTTACGGTTGCAGTGTCCTGGGATCATGTGATCAGCTTTTGCGACCTAACAAGCAAAGTCAATGGGGAATCCGGATTCACTTAATAACCATGTTACAACTTACCGTAACAAATGCAATGATTCATTTAACAACTGTGAGAAAATTTGTTAAAATTGGGCAAACCTCACTTAAATGTTTCACTTAGCAACATAAATTTTGAACTCAATTGTAGTTGTAATTGGAGACTACCTGTACTTATCTATCCCCACCCTAAATATTTCTAAGCTGCCAGAATTCTAGATGTTGTGATCAACAATTGGAAAAAGACAATCATATGAATTTCTTTTGAGTATCTACATTTAAATGGAGTGTGTTTTCAGGGAACTTTTTGACAAGCTGCTGAACTTGTTTTGTAAAGTACTCCCACATAGTTCATACAGTGAAAGCACTTCCTATTTCCTTATTTGTGGAGCTGGCCATAGGCTATGCCTAGCTTTTTTGTTCCCAGGCTGTATGTTAAATTGGAATGATATATGCTTTCCAGACTTATATTTGAAATAAAACAAGAATTAGTTGGTCAGAGCTGCATATCACTTGCTGCAACAGTCTGGATATAGTTTCATTAGTAGTCATAAATTTACAGCAATTTAAGTGTTACTTAGAGTGGTTTCAATAAGGTGTTGAGTATTAGCATTTGAACTGGGAAAAAAACATACATTATATATCTCTATTGGTAGCAATGGCAGCAATAGTAATTAGCCATAGTTTTTAATAGGAATTTTTAATCTTTTGAGGTTGGTTAACAGACTTACAATAACGCTGCCATAGAAGGCATAGCAAGTCATAGAACATCCATTTGCCAAAAGACAAACTGGTGAGTTTACCTTTAGACTGTGCAAGAAAGCTTTTACTATGTCATCTGCTATGTTTCTTCTGTACCAAGAAAGTATATTTCTATGTCAGGGCTGTCAAACTCATGGCCCACAGCCCGGATGCATCACATGTTGACCACGCCCACCTGTGGTTTAGCAAAGGGAGAAAAGTCCCGATACGTCACGTGATGACATGACGTGAATTTGATATCTTTCGTCCTTTTTGTTTTTTAGCAACAATACAGAAGAGATTTGCCATTATCTTTAAGATAAATCACTAACCTACACATTATCGCTCATCTAAATTCTTAGCTTTATTATTTGGAAATCATAAGGAATGCTAAATGGTACCATCTTGAGCATATTTTGTAAATTAAAATGCTCAGTGCTAGAATTTGTGTTTATAGTTTAATTCTTCCAGGCCAATTAGCACACCTATTTCAGATTTACAATACATATTTACTTATTTCTGAAAAGTACACATTTATAATTTCAGTAATGATCTTCCAGCTCTCACTTGTAAGCATACCTGATTTTTTTTATTTTTTTAAAAGAGCTCTATTGTGATCCTTTTAGTAGTAATGAATCCACTCTTGATGCTAAAGAATTGACAAAAAAAATTCAGCCAGCAAACCTTAAAAGTAATAGTCTTTGATGAACACCATAATTATTAAACATTTTAAAGTACAGTTTCTATGATTTGAAGCTCACTTTTTTTATTGACATAATGATACATTACTAACAATGTAATTATTTTATATTAAATATTTTCATAGTAAGCAACTCTATGGTTATTCAAATATGCAAGATTTTATATCCCCAGGTTATAACTTTATTAAAAAGATTATTTTGTCCCATTACAGGAAAGCTGGCTTTATGAATTTTTATACAACAACAAAATTATTCAACACTGCAGTAATAGAAAGGGGAGAGTTTTGCATTAAAATTGACAAAATTTAATGTTTCAAGAAATACATGATTAGTTGCTATTATAGAAACAATATCCAGTGGTAAATACAGCTTTTTACACATGGGATAATTTTAATTATCTGAAATATATAACCAACACAAAAACACTACATCAAGAATCCAGTTTCTATACTTTTCACCAACTATGTTGAAGTATTTACATTGACAATGCTTTACAACATGGTAGTAATTATATTGAAAAAACACAAGTAATAGTTAAAAATTAAAATAAATTGCCAGCACGCTTCCATAGAATGTTAGAATAGTGACCAGTATCCAGATAACTCAGTGGTACATTTTTGCTTAAAGATTTATAGTTTAATAAGCACCAGACCATATGCCCTAGCACATATATATTCTCAATATTTAGACAAGTTAGCATTATCATATCACAGTAAGCTATGTGATACTTTAGGATTTGCAGAATTACAACTGTGATAGTTTACAGTTATTACTTAGCACCACTAAGCATCCAAAGGGCAGTAAAGCATATTTACAAGTGTTTCTAAATAGTTTGTAAAAAAAATATATCTTCAAAAATTTGAATATGTAAGGTCATAAGGCCTCTAAGGCTTTAAAAAAATACTTCTATGGCCATTTTTCTAATTTATAAAGACCAGAGGGATATTTTATTTTGATTTTCATACTTGTAATTTAAATATGATTTACAAATCTATTCGTTAAATTCCCACTGTGCCATTTTATCTTGCCTGATTGTCAAAATGATGTAGGGAAGATTGTCCCACACTAGCTTGTTTATATTGGTTATGCAATGCTTCCCATTTACATTATTAATTTATCTCTCTTTTTTTACTTTCAAATAGCTATGTTAGATTCCTTTTTGTATTTCAAATTAAGTTTTACAAAAGCTATGTTTGATTAGAATTGAAGATTAGAGCCAATTGTTTTATAAGATTAAGATTGATATGCTTAGCAAACCTGGTGAGGGACTCCAAAAAATTACTGAATTACTGTAAATATTATCAGATAAAAAAAAGTCATTTTAAACCAGGTTTACACATCATGTGGAATTGCTGATGCCTTCTAAGTAGCTCAAAAATAATTAGTAGCTATTACATATTCAAAATTCACTTTGCAACTAAGACAATATTTCAGATAAAATGGAAAAGTGATCCTGTTTTTGTTTTTAAGCAGTTATGAAATCCAATTATAAAGCTCTGGAAGTTTCTCTATACTTGGCTTTTTTTTTTTTTACTTGAGACTGATTTATTTTGAGGTTTAGTTGTAATGGACTGATTTCCCAGGTATTAATGGTCATTTTTTAGTATTAGTTTTGTCACTCACAAATTATGCTAACTTCAGTATTGCTATGCTAAGACTCAGTAGGAATTATGAAAGTTGAAATTATTTCTTTATGCTTTGATTGTTCAAGTAAATTGTACCAGATATAAAACAGATATATCCTGATACCTACATAATTCATACTTATTCCCAGATAATCTATTCTGTTTTTATTTGATTAAAACCATTCTGTATTGTTGTCTTGCGATAGTACTGCTAACACATAACTATAGTTTGGAAGCAATTATTGAGACAATATTGTTATTTTCTTTTATCTACATATTTCCTTGCTTATACAGCAAACAAAGCTGAAGAGTGCTGGAATACTTATGTCAACCACATCATACCAAAATATTAACTATAAAAAAAGGTGAAAGGAAAAGGCATTAAATTTTCATGATCAAGAATTTTCTTTACAATGAAAGAACAGTGGATTGTATCCAGTGACATGAGAGCACAAAGCCTCTGCTGCTTGTATAAAATCCAGCATTTGTTATAATTTTGTTGTTAAATGATGTATGTGGCAGTTAATTCAGGTGCACTTGTGGTACATCATGCCATCATTAGCAGATCAACTACCCTCCATTTTGTTCTCCTGGCATTACACCTTGGATACAACCCATTCTGAGGAAACAACCATTATTGCCTTTTATGTCAATTGAAAGACAAGTAAAAATCTTGAAAGTAGCTATGCTCTTATCATGAACACAAAAGTTAAAATACACCAAAGTACTGTATTAAGAAGAAACATCCCTCCTAGCATTTTATCTGGACAGTAGCTTGGAACTCAAAATCCATTTGCCAACTTTCACTGTCTTGGATTTGCTCACACTTTTGCTGATTGCCATCCATCACTTTTTTACATACCAAGACAATTCAAGCTTGTAAGCAGAGAAATCCTGCACTAGACCATAAAAATAAACACCAGTTTATTAAAATTATATTTCATTTTACATTAAAATTATTAAGTGTCAGGGTATTAACAAATGTTAGCCATAATCAAATAATGGTCAATGACATTGTCTACAAATTAACTACAGAGGATGATTATTTTCTCGGTGAACAATCTACAATCACCTCAGTTCTCACATTACATTCAGTTCTGTCTGAAAAGGAAAAGGGAAGGAAAAACCCCACTTCCTTTGTTTTAGTAATTTAAATGGAAGACGGCAACAATGTCATTTTCTAACAACACGTGGACTTACATCAAGCCAAAGATCCAAAAAGGCACATGTTAAGCTTCTAAAAATTAGCAAGAATTAAAAATGATGGGGAAGACGATTTCTACTATAGCTTTCCTTTAACTTGTGAGGAGAGCTTTTTGACTTTGATTGGAAGGAGAGCACAGAGCGTTGATTCAAAGTCAATGAAACTAAAGAAAAAGACTTATAATGGTAATTTAAACTTCACCAGGCCTCACTTCAGCAGTCATTCTTCACGTCCCTGCCTCACACTATATATTTGCAAAATTAAACATTTATATATATTCTTTTATAATCTTTTAGACATGGATGAATTTCCTTTATGCGCTTTTTGTTCCTATTTAGTACAAATCAAAATACTTACCAAAACCTTATGCCACTTTCTAGAGACTGCTATGACTGTAAAGCCAGTTTTGTATAAATATAACTGGCAAAGTCGTATAAATATAATACCTTTAAAGTTTTACATAATTTACAGTTGAAAACTTTAGAATAGAACATTTTCTTGTACAACTGACATTCTCAAAAAAGTGTAATTTCCTACAGTAAGTCCAGTTACCCGACTGAAGGCCATATATGGCACTTCACATACAGAAGGAATTATATGAAAGAGGTAGAAGATTCAGAAAAACAAATGACATTCCTATCCAAATACTGTCAAATATTAAATGATACTATATGCCTAAGAATGTTTTTAATGTTAAGATTTTGCAAGAACCATTAGGCAGACCCCTTCGATCCTATCCATGCAATGTTGCCAATATTGTCCTTCCGTTATGGCATGATAAGGCAATTATTGTCCCCAAATTTCCTTCATAATAGAATATTAAAGCAGAACACACAGTGCTAAATAATACTCAGATCCGACATACGGTACATATGTTATGAATTCTTCTATCCCAAAGTTTCATATCTAAATCTTGCTTATGAGCAGCTGGTGAAAAGAACTCTATACCAAAGACATATGGACAATGGTAATTATTTTAACTCATCATAATTTGGATGTGAAATTAGCAAGAGAGCATTGAAATCCTGCTTGGGATATTCAAAAATCTTTTTCTGTATACATCTTTAACTATTTTTCTCTTTATATATTGTATGCCTCATATCATCTGAAACTCCTACAGGCAGGATAACTCTTCTATGAAAAACTGACAACCTCCCACAATGCTTGGTTCCTAGAAGCTTCACAAAAATGTAGCATTCTGATGACTCCTGTTGTACATTATTCTCCCTTATCCTATCCAAATAGAAATTATAAGAATCCTCCAGTCATTCCAGCAGAAAAGTATATCATTATATAACTGCACACAGATGAATGGTCTCTGGTCATTCAGTCAAGCATTTGAATATTTCTTATTTGGCCAAAACATGTACAAGCTTACACAGTATTATATGATTACTTGGTTAAAAAGTGAAACTGAACTGGGTGGTTATGATGAGTAGATTTCAAAAAGTAGGTATTTAATATGTACAGCAGATACAACGTTTTGACCAACTTCACATTAATGGCTGATGTTCCAAATAGGTTTTAAAAAATGGGTTCCATTTGGATCCAGATTTATTCAATTGATTTTAATGGTAAGAAGAAAAAAATAATGTGTTCTCAAAATTTTAGAGACATTCTAGACACTTCATTCTAGTTCTTCTTAGAACATGAGGCAAAGTTTAATTCTGAATGGCACTTCGATGAATGAGATAGAAGGGCTGGATAATTTTGATAGGAAATCAATTTTGAGAGAAAAAAAAATGAAAAACAAACCACTATAATTGCCAACTTTTCCTCCTGCAGTGCTGTTTCTTTAATGCCAGATATCATACATACCTTATATCCAACTAGGCTATTAGTCCATCTATCTCACTATTATTAACAGAGGCTATTAGTGCTTTCCTGGTTTTTCAACAAATTATTTTGTTACTATTGGCAGATGAAATTGAACCTGAGACCTTTGCATGCAGCTAAGCTATATTCATGAACCTGCCATGAAGTATCTAACTTGACTCCTAAGTTTTGTAACACGCTCTTCAGGCAAAAACCTAACTACAGTGCTCATATTTCACAACTGTCTACAAATAGCTTTTTTACTGAGAATGAAATTGTTAAGAGGTTAAAAAAAACCACTGTTTTCTTGTTGAAGCTGTTGTCAAAATATTTTGTCTTTTTAGAACCCAGCTGTGGAAAAAACATCTTATTCCTGCATGCTAATTCTACTACAGTAAAATGAATAACCCCTTACATATGGATAGTGGCAAACAGAGGTTCATGCACACAGCATAAATGATTATGTACCAAATTCTGAATCACTCTCTTTTAGATATTTGGGGATATGTTAGACCAGGAAAAAACACCATTGGGATTTCAAAAGCAGTATCTGAATGTCTATATAATATCTGACATCATGCACAGTATCTTAGCATGTTCAGTTCTGTTTATACCAGGTTAATATCTTTACTTGTAATTCACAAAACTTGAATCAGCTGTAGAAAATCAGTGTCTTCCTTCAACGGGAGAACTTGCTTATCCTGTGACTATCTGTATCTTTGCTCCATCAATGTTGTCTGCTGAGCAGATGAATGTTCAGTGATTCAGTGATGCTGAATTTATATAAAATTTGAAGTAAATAGTTCTGGTGATAGCTCAGGTGAAAGCTAAATACTTAAATGGATGTTTCCCATAGCTGTAAAAAAAAGAAAAAAAGAATGCCTAATTTTAGGACAGTAGTTTCTATCTGTTCCTTATGCAATAGGAAAGCCTGCATCAGTTTGATAGCTTTCAGTATAGTGGAATTGCAACCCCCACCACTTCCCAGACAGATGAAAACAGTTTCTACAGAAATGGGATTTAATTTTGCTTTCTTGTTTGACAATACCCTCCAAATGTGCCTGTAAAAGTTATGTTGCCAATGGTGGTGGGGAGAAATGCAGTGGGTTAGAGCCATCTTCCTAGGTAGAGGCTAATATTTAGAATAGACTCTCCTGCTCGAGCAGGGGGTTGGACTAAATGACCTCCAAGGTCCCTTCCAACTCTGTTATTCTATGACTTCTATCTTCTCCTTTTGATCCTGCTCTTTGCATCAACAGAAATGGAGTAATCCTATTTCTAGTAGGAATAATTAAGTGCCTGATGTTCTAATTTTCTCTAAAGGACTGCAATGACTGTGGGCCTTTCCTTGCCCATTCCTGCTTTTCTATTTTTAAAATAGTCAGCTGATCCAGGTTTCAATTTCAGCCCAATAACAGACCAAAGACCTTTTACTTGTGCCCAAACAGATAGCCCTTCCACTAAAACCAAAGAAGAAGTCAAGCATACCCTGGCACTAGCTCTGTGGGCCTTCTTCTCCTCATCAGGCAGTGGAGGCATGGGATATGGATACTTTCTGCTGGAAGCAATGGAGCCAGTAGATGATGATGGGGACTTTGCAGGGGAAAGAGTCCTGGAGGGCAGAGACAGAAAAAAGACACAAAATGTCATGGGACAACAGAAATTGCAACTGACTGAAAGTTTTGCTAAGAATCTCAGTTAAATCATTTCATTCTACAGGGAACTAAAGGCTTCTAAGCCATTGTTTTAGGGAAACAGTTTCCAAGCACTGTCTCCAACACATTTCTTGAGGGCATTTGGTTCATTTTAGTCCCAACTCTGAAAGAGAGGATTCTGCCCTTTCTCAGCCATGAAGCAACATGAAGCTGGTGTAATTTCTTACCATTTTTGCCATCAAATGATAAGGAGAAATTATTATGCTGTCATCATTTAAGAAATGAAAGCGAAACAAGCCAATGTTAGTTTGCATTGTTGTTAAGAAGGGCAACTATAAATAATTTTGACTCACACTTTGACTCACATCGGATGGCTTCAAACAGATATTCTTTCACTTAGATAAAGAAAATAATATTGTCTACCTTATGGGACAATGAATATGGATTTTCTGAAGCCATATATCTACTCCAATGCAATTTATACATTGTGTACAGGTAATCCTTGATTTAGAACCATAATGCAGCCTGTCCATTATGATCATAAGTTGTAACAATCATAAAATGTGTCATCATCTGATTGACCTGATTTTAGTTTTCTGCAGTATTTGTTAAGTGAACCCACTGATCGCAATGCGCATGGTTTTCCCAAAAAACCAGAAGTGCTGGGTTTTCAACAAAATCATTGTAGTCATGTGATTGCAGAATGCTGCAAACAGCCATAAATATGGCTGTGTTGCCAAACACCCAAAGTGCAGTCATGTAGCTGGGAGGGCAGGGGGTGACTGTCAGAACTTTGGATTTGGATTTTAAGTCCCCCTTTTCAGGTAGTTCTTAACTTTGAACAGTTATTAAATGACTGCTCGTAAGTCAAAGACTACCTGTGCCTACATCAATGTAGCTCAGGCTTTTAAAATAGGCAATTTCCATATATTTTGGATTATAACTCCCAAGTTTCCCAGCTGATAAATTCCTGACTCTGAGAATCATGATACACTCCAATGGATTAGGATAGTTCCCAGTTAGGAATAGGTGAGAGAGAATTAACTAGCCCAGTACTTAAGCACCATATTTTAAAAGTTCACCTCTCATTTCACATTTTCAAACTATATGTGCACAGAATTGCAGCTCAAGTTTAGAATCAACAGAGCAGATCCATTAATCATCATGTATATAAAATAAAAACATAGGCAGAGACATGCAGTTTAAAAGTTAGAATGATGCTCAATCAATACACATGCAAGCATAATTTAATATGCTGTGGTTCCAGCCAAATTTGGTATCTGAGGGCATGGGGTGGGACGGAGGGTAGAGTAGATAAATGGACTGAAAGAGTAATCAGCATTTCTGGACAAGGTGGATCAGATAAGCAGTAGCAAGTCAACATTTGCGTCACATGTAAAGCATTCTATTTTTTCCAAGTCAATAAAAAGCTTTTCACTTTTACTCATAAGGCCATGAATGATTGATCTCAGAATCAAAGAAACCAAATCCCTGTGCAAATATTATTTCTGCACCAGTCCTTAACTATGCTAAACAGGCTGGGATCATACTTTTGAATTCCAGGACTAAAACATCCTACTTCTACTTACTGGGTACAATAGTGTATAAAAGAACTCTATTTTATGACATGGGGCTTCTTCCCTGGAGAGAGTCCACATGATCAAATATCACCAACTCTAGCTACCATGATCCTATGAAATTCTGTGATATAAACAGTTGCTCTGACATTAGGTCATCTTTACAAACAACTGTAATTTCATAGAGGCTGTGTTGCTGCTCTGACATTAGTAGAAATGCAGTTGTTTGTAAAGATGGCCTAATGTCAGAGCAGGAACATGATAATGGGAGCCTTCACATCAATAATTCAGGAAGGGAACTCTAGAAAATCCTGCGTTTTTATTACATGTAAGAAAATTTTTAAACCCATATTCTAGCTCTCCTATAATTCTCAAGCATTCTCAAACTAATGCCCATCCAATGCGTGAGAGCGACGTCTCCCAGGAATTTCTGGCCCACAGTATATTCAAAATTGCAACCCTTCCACATACAGAGGCAGTCAGGTTGGGGAAAAAAACTATATTAAGCTCATAAACACAACTATTAAGTTACAGTACTGTTTTGGTATTGTAATATAATTTCATCGCTGATGCTATTTTTTTTCCAAAACAAAATAAAATTATTACCATGGGGGGAAATATAAAAGCCAGAAACTCAGCTGATCTCAGATATTGTGTCACTTGGATGAAATATCAAATGCTATCTAATTCTTCCTCAAATAATGACTGTCAGGCAGGTGGCCTTTTGTTTTTTTTATTAATTTATACAGTTGTTGGGATCTCTTGCAAGCATCTCAGAACCTATTTAGGCACAGGTCTCTCTACCAAACCCAAAATCCTCAATGGTTGCTTTGTTAGTGAAACAATAAAAGAAGAATCAAAGTTGACTATTTCACTGTGGACATTTATTTTTCATGAAGTTAAGCAAAGCACTTCTGTAAACATGCAATTAGTTCAAAGATCAGCAATCTGATGCCTCTAGGTAGGCTTGAATTTGTATCTAAGCCTGCTAAAGTGATTAAAACAGGGGACTATGAGAGATACAGTTCAAAATAACTAGTAGCATAAAGCTGACCATCCCTGATTTAGGCACTGTAAATCCTGCAACACATACTGCTTTCCTTTAAAAATATTTTTATATATTTATACAATTATATTAGAATAGATATTGTTCTGGAACACTGATTTAATATTGACTAACATTAGCTGAATGTACCATTTCTGAAGGAAAAAGACATTGTTTAAGGTGTAGCAAGATTTATTGGGAATGCTAAATTCTCTAGTTTGGTTATGCTTCATTGGAGTTAGATTAGATGAGAGAAATCAGCATAACTCAGAGAAAAAGGGTAATAGGTAAAGAGCTCAATTAGTAAATTTGTCATTTGAAGTGCCCACATAGTTCATCAATCCAGTCTAGTTCCTCCTTCAAATAATTAGCCTTCAAATGCTTTGGATTTCCAGAACTGGCCAGTTCTAAGATCTGAAGTCAAGCACATCTGAAAAACACTAGATTGGCAGACTGATATATGTAATTAGTATTATCCACCATTGTATCATATATGCACACATAAAACATCTTGCACAAAATGACATTAGACTTGAAATCATGCCATTTCCCAAACAAATTGCTCAGGAAGTAATTTTAGACCACTACAGAGGTTACAACTGGTCATCCCAGTTGTAAATATGCTAAGATTTCCCATAACCTACTACTATGTTTAAACTTACTTGTTCAACGATTTATCCCCAGTTCTTGTGCACACAGTATATCAACCTTCTGGCTGCATAGCAACCAGCAATTGAACTCATTGACTCTCTGGATAGGCTTCTGGCCTTGGGGACTTTAATCTTCCTATTCTTTGGGTAGGGTTAGAGTTGGTTGTGAATTCATGGCCACGATGACAACTTTGTCATCTCCCAAATCATTTAATGTCCAATGAATAACAGTTGTATGCCTATCTTCTATCAATCTGATATAATCTGGATTTGGGTGAATTACTCTGTTTCTCTGCTCTCATGGTCGACCATTTTCTAGGTAACCTACAGATCACAGATACACCACTCCAATGCAGGAGCTGGACCTATTAGATCAATTCACTCCAGATGACTAACAAACCCTATTGGATTGTTTCACAACCTTTTTCATTATCTGACCAAAGCCCTAGTAGCTGCTTAGAATGAGAGGGCAGCCTGACTTTGGATTGATCAGACCCAGAATTTCCCAATTTATGGAGCAACAAAGGAATATAAAGTGGGAAATAAGATACCTACAGCAAATGATAAGGAGTAAATCTGATAAAACATGAGCTACTATAGGGGACTTATCTTGTGGCAGTAGGAGAGGAAATGTATCTTTCCACCCTTATTAAATTCATGAATAGCCATCCTAAGACCTTGTTTTGGATAAATACAGCCCTTTTGGGAGGAAGTAGCTCTGTGTTCATTTACAAAAACATTGTGAAGAATATGCCACACATTTGACAGATAAAATTGATCAGAACCATTCTATGTTAGATTCTGACCTTGAAGCAAATCCTATAGAGGTGATGAGAACGGGGCCTAGCTCTGTTATCTGCAAGGATTTTTATTTTATTGGGCCTGGATATTTGGAAAGGTTTCTTGTGATTGTCAGCACTGCATTAGATCGATGTCCCTCCAGGTTGACCAAGGCTTGGGAGGGAGACAAGTGGGTGCAGCAGTGGTTAAATTTTTCTTTAAGTGACAGGGTGGTCTCACCATCTCTTCCTCAAGGGGCCATTGTTGGAACTGGACATTTTAGGCAATTTTCATTCAGTTCCCAATCTTTTTCCTTTTAGGGAAGATAGTGGTTGTGTTGTGTTCAAGGGATGCTGGTTATCTAGTCCTCTTACACTCACGAGACTTAACTTTGGCACTAAGATTAAATTGATCACACTCTTTAATGACCTCTGGACCAGGATGAGGATGATATATTCATCCTCGCTCTTCTTGACCTCTTTCAATGATCATAATATCCTTCTGAATTGGGTCCAAGAATTGAGGATGGGTGATTCAATGTTATGGTGGTGTGACTCCTTCTTCCAGGGTCAATTACAGATATGGAGATCCAGCTCTCAGCCCCTACTTTGTAAAGTACTGCAGGATTTTGTCTTTCTGCCCTTCTATTTAGTATCTATATGGAACCACTAGGTGAGGTTACCAGAGGAACCAACAATTTAGGTGAGATATCATTAGCATGCTGATGATACAGGGCTTTATATCTCTACCCTGGGCCATCTGAATAACACTGTGAAAATATTATCTCAGTGCCCAGTGGCTGTGGAGGCCTACAGAAAAATTCAACTCAACCCAAGTGGGTGACTTTGGGTTTTAGGACCACCTGGTTCTGAGGATCTTCCATCTTTGGTTTTGGATGAGGAGGCACTGTCTCAAATAGAACTAATGCACAGTTTGGAAGTACTTTTGGAGTTATGGCTCTTGCTGAGAAACCAAGTGGCAGTGGTGCCAGAGAAGGCTTTTGTAAGTTTTGTGTTAAGCATCACTGGTGATCATTCATAGACTAGGGTGTCCTACTCACAGTCTTCTATGCTTTTGCAGTTGTCTCTTTGGACTACTGTAGTGTACTCTATATTGGTCTGCCCTTGAAGAGCATTTGGAAGCTTAAGTTGATGTGGAATGAAGTGGTCCAGGGTGTCAATGATGGCATGTGGCACCATTGCTGTGTTAGCTGCATTGGCTACCAGTTCCCCTCCAGGGAACTGGGCAATTCAAGATGCTGACAGTCACTTTTTAAAGCTGTAATAGCTTGGAACTAGATTATTTATAGAGCCATCTCTTCCTGATTGTCTCTACCTCTCCAATCCAACAGGAAAAACATATTGTGGGTACTGTTGGCCAAAAATGTTAGTAGTACCATTTTAAAGAAAAGTTTTTTTCTGTGGTGGTTCCTGCCCTCTGGTTTCTCACCTCCAGAACTTAGATGGCCTCCCACCCAGTTTACTTTCTGTAAGGCCTTCAAGACCTATTTCTGTTCTTGAGTCTGGGCCACTTGATGTATGACAGAGCCCATTTTTTGGCTATGCTGAAGGTCACATATGATCCTCCATGTATCAGAGATGGGAGGTAGTATTAATCAAATAAATAAATACTGAAAATAAGTATATCAATATATCAATCTGAATCTTATTTTATGCTACATAATCCTCTCTGTCACTCAGAACAGTTAAGCAGGTAGTACTATTGTTCTCTTTCTATCATTCTTATTAGAGAACTGTATATATTCTATTAGGGGGGGGGGTGTTCATTTTTGCCTGGAATCAATCAAACTGCAGTTGAGTCCCAAACAGAAAAATATACAAACCTCACCTTCTTTAGTTTCATATGAAAGTATATGAAAGAACATAATCTATTCCATTTTTTTCCTTTAATCATGAATCCCTTACAGCTACATATCCTTCCTGGCCTCAATAGGGAATGCTTATTTCTTGAGGACTAGGACAAGATGATAGTAATTGTGCTGTTGGAGATGGTAGAAGAGAAATCTGCATCTCTGGTTATTAGCTTCAAACATTTGCCCGAGCAAATTTCTATATAGTAAAGATCACAGTTTTTTCACGTTTTCAAAATGTAGGAATATTTAAAACAATTGTCTTGCTATTTTCAGAAAAGTCATTTTTCCATCATTGGGAAATTTACAAAAAAAGGACTTAGGAGACTTCACAATATGGATCTTCATCCTATCAAACTGTTTTCCTTATTGGAGAAAAGAAGAGACTCTATTCTTACAAATTATATCTAGGGCTCAGATACTCAGCCTTTTTATTTATCTAGAAATCTACTGATTAAGGATGAACTAATGGCAAATCCTAACTTTTCTACTATATTTTCCAATAATTTTACTTAGATTGGAACATCTGTTTTTAAATGCATTCATTTTCATGTTCTGGAATTTTATTTCTTTGATAATTATCAATCTTTCTCATTTCATAGACTTTAGGTTTCAGTAACGTTTATGCAGATATCCCGGTCATGAAACCAGTATGTGTTTCATGTTAAGCTATTACCTGAAAGTAATCAAGAAGAAATAAAAACAAGATAGATTAAAGCAACAACCAAAAGTTTATTATGTCATCTATTCTATGTGAAACTATAAGAAAGCCATCAGATGTCAGACAAACAAAGTTTTAGATATTAATTCCTCATAATACTATAGACAGAGGAAGTTTAAGGAAATTATCTCTTTTATGCATCATGATACTTATCTCTGCACAAATGTATTGTGCACAAATGTATTGTGCATTATGGAACATTTTGTAT
Source organism: Psammodynastes pulverulentus (assembly GCA_025802295.1). Lineage (NCBI taxonomy): Eukaryota > Metazoa > Chordata > Lepidosauria > Squamata > Psammodynastidae > Psammodynastes > Psammodynastes pulverulentus. The sequence goes on from JAOYMU010000077.1 coordinate 19,899,837, forward strand.
GAATATGAGGTTTATTTAGATGTATGTATTTCCTTTTACTCCAGACCTCAAGGCATGATTGATAATTGATTGCAGAATGCAACAAGAACAGAATATGAAGGAGTAAAACATGCACAATAATAAATGGTATGCTTAACAAATGGTTCAATATTGACCAGGAAATAAAGCAAGAATATCCGATGTCCCCAAGAGGTTTATAGTATTTAGGGATAAATGTATAAGGATTCCTTTTGATGACATTAGATGTATATCGGTTAGGAACACTTTTGTGAATTTACTCTTGTACGCAGATGTTGAACAAGACTCTTGATGATTCGCAGTTAATGTTAACTTGTATGATGAAAAAGATTAAAAATAAATGTATCAAAGATCAAAGCAAACATATTTCACAGGGATGAATACTTTCACATTATATGATAAAATATATATGGTGAATAGATTAATTGGTGCACCAAGATAGAACATTTACTAAAGATAAGAAAAGGAATGGTTAGTTTTTAAATGTGCAAATGCTAGTATAAAAGCAATCAATAATATGACTTCTGTTGTGAGAAAACAAGCCTGTCAAAATAAAAGAGATACACAGAAAAATAAGCTACTTCCCCTTTTTGTTACATGAAGGTTGAAATTAGAGCTATCACAACAGCATAAACTTCTCAGGTCTTCCAAAGCATTGCAAGAATGGTGTGCTATTTGGAGAATGGCATGCTCAACTTTTTTGCAATGTTTGGAAAGGCCTCAGAAGGCTTTCAAAAGCATTGCAAGAACAGTAGTAATGGTCTTGAGGCCTAGTGTGGCTAGCAGCTGCCTTGCTTAGGGCATGCCTCAGCAGCAGTGGGAGGAAGAGGGTGAAAGCTGGTGGCGCATGGCCTGCAGACCTGGGGATTTGTGCTATGACACTAGGGCTTGAAATAGAGGCCATGGGGGAATGGTAGCTGACTGAATCTTCTGAAAACCAGACCTTTATTTTAGCCTAGTGTGGCTGCTGCCAAGGTGTACCACTGTGCAGGGCAGCCAAAAGGGACAGAGAATGGGGGGGAGGGGAGATAAGTGGATGGAGGAAGTTGATGCACTCTACAGTTGTTAAGTGGACAGCCAAATGGCAAAATTTTGATCACATTACTATGAGGCCACTGCAATAGCCATAACTTCAGGAACCAGGTGTTAAGTACCATTTGTTCAGTGCCAGTTGTAACTTCAAATAGCTCTAAACAAATGGTTGTTAAGAAAGGACTACCTGTGTTTCTATTTAAGTATCAAGATAAATTCTGTTCAAAGCTGCAATTTAGCACTTTTTTTTCTTTTCTACAAGCACTTGGAAGATAATAGCAAATGTTCTAAATGTCTTCTCACACATTTGGTTTGTTTATTGCAAGTGGAATTGACCCCTAAATATAAGGGCATATAATTGCACCTTAAGCACTATGCACAGTGAGGCTATTGGCTCCATTGCACTAATTTTAAACTACCAATGCTACTTGATTAGTTGAAGATTCTGATCATGCCCTTAAAACATTATTTGGCATTAAATAAAGAGAAAGCTGCTGAAAGCTAAAGATGGTGATGAGAATGCAAGCACCATGAGCATCATTTTCAAAAGGCTTCATTAAGGCATTCAGACAAGAATTGTAATTGCACAATGAAGCCCCCAAAGGCAGCAATGAACAAAGAGCCCTTGACATCTTAAAAGAAATTACTTGTATTGGAAAATACAAGAGAGGAGTCACATAATATCTGGTGTATGCTTAAACCATTCTTAAATATTAGAGAGAATGAATTCACAAAATACCTAAAGTAGGGTCCTTCAGTGTTTTTATTCACATCTTCTACCCACTTAGCTACATTATATTCTCTTTTGAACCATGGGTTTAAATACCTGCAAAAAGCAATGGAAGGAACAAAGAAAGCAGAAGAATAGAGAAATATCTGAGAACACACAGCACAAGCTCAGAAAGGATGCCTTTATCCCTCAGTAATGAAGGACTATAACTCAGTGCAAACGCTAGACAGAGACCCACAGAATATATCCATTCAGAAATTACAGTAATTTAAGCTTACATGTTTTATTTACTTGCCATGAATCCGTCCTTGTGTAAAGGCCATAACAACACAAGGACTATCCACTTTTTACAACTTGAAAGAAGAACTCATATTAAGCCGATTTTAATGTTACTTAGTGCTCTGAGAGAGTGGAGAAAAATGAATCACAAGTAGCCAGAATAGGAAGAAGTGCATCACAACAGCATAACTTGAAAATTCTATAAATCCTTCCAAGGTGAACATTTTTGGAAGCTCTATAGACATTCTCCTAAACAGGCTAATCATGTTATTTCAAAGCCATATATTTAACCTCTGTGAGTATAACAAATGATTATTCATTTGGTGTCATAGAAACTTAAGTATAAGCACCTGGATATTTACAAACCAAATTCAGGAAGAAGTCTTGATCTTGTTTTGTTGGCAATACTGTACATTGGAAGTATGGTGTGTGTGTGTGTGTGTGTGTGTGTGTGTGTGTGTGTGTGTCTGTGTCTGTGTCTGTGTCTGTGTGTGTCTTTTTCATTGTATTGTTTCTAGGAATACAATTATTGTTGTAGGAAGAAAGAAAAAATCTTATTGATTTGCCAAATATGGACTCTTTGACCGATCCAATCTTAGAATTCCTTCTTAAGCATCAATTTTTCCTGGATTATATGACAGCTATTCTCAAACAATAGTCTATATAACTATGCACTCCAAATATTTGATTTTTTTTCTATGTCACTGAAGAAAAATATATGAAAAAGTTTAAGAAAATAGCTGATTCCCATCTGGTAAACTGCTACATGTACTACTAATTGTTGCTAGCCATTGAATTAATACACCATAAATATGGAGTCCATGTTTTAGACTACTAAATAAGGGATATATCTAATTATCCCAAAAAGATATTAAATAACAATACAATAATTTAGATAGACTACAATCCTATGTTCACTGATTTCTCAAATGAATCCTTCTGAAATTAGTAGGAGTATTGATTTGGAATAGTCTTCTTCTGTATACAAGCTACCCCTAAAAGGTAAAAGTTTCCCTCACATATATGTGCTAGTCGTTCCTGATTCTAGGGGGTGGTGCTCATCTCCGTTTCAAAGCTGAAGAGCCAGTGCTGTCAGAAAATGTCTCCGTGGTCACATGGCTGGCATGACTTAATACCGAAGGCACATGGAACCTTCCACCAAAGGTGGTTCCTATTTTTCTACTTGCCTTTTTTACGTGCTTTTGAATTGCTAGGTTGGCAGAAGCTTGGACAAGTAACAGGAACTCACCCCGCTATACAACACTAGGGATTTGAACTGCTGAACTGCAAACCTTTCGATCAACAAGCTCAGCATCTTATCCATTGAGCCACTGTGTCCCTAAGCTACCACTACATAAGAGGTAAAACATGGACTCTGTGCTGTACAAGCATGAAAAAGCTATGTAATTTCTGCATAAATTGCAGGTAGACAAAATATGCTGCTGATCACTAACATATGCAACATGTTACAAAGTTAAAACATCCACTTAGGATCTAATTGCTTTTTCAATGTTCAATGTAACTAATTATACAGGAGTATTTCATAAGGTAGCACAGTAAAATTTACAATTTAATGTTCTTTAAGTACTTTGGATTAGAAATCTCATGGTTACTTGCTCTTTACTGTGATACCTGAAATTCATGTGAGTTGAAATTTAAAACTGACAAGGACAAGGTACTTATCTCAATCCAGATTCATGTCATTCTTGCCATTCTCTTATCCTTTTAGATGGCCATATTTTAAAATCCTTGGTAAGTCACCTTATTGGGACATGAGCCGCATAAAAAATTAATAAATAAAAAATAAACCTGCCACTTTTTTGTTGAGTTTAGTAGAGTTTGCATTCTTAAAATAAATCAAACCCAGACTAGCTTAGTTTATTAAATCCATTGCTCCAATGCTTTTGGGATAATAGCTGTCCAAACTGCAACATTCCTTCCCATTCCCACCGCATAAGCACAAACATAGCATCAACTTTCTATCAGCTGTGACTGCATCTAATTAACAATAGTTTTAAAAAAGAAGTGCTTGATGTTTTCCAGCTCAGTTGCTAATTAAAAAGTAAAAGTTAGAAGTATAGCCGCAAGGCAATTTGCTAGGATTGTACACAGCAGGCACTCTGTGCTAATTCTTGCCACTCCAGTGGACAAATGTAAAAACAGACACCAAACCTTCAATCTACACATTTTATTGGAAAGAGTCATTTGATAAACATGAAGCACTCCTTATCTAGATTTTGTAACGCAAAAAGATAAAGTTAGCATGGCAACAAAAACATGCAGCTCTTTAAACAATAAAGTTAAGAGGCATGTTCATACATAACTGTTTAGCTTTTCTAATCCTACTGATCAAACTGCACTTATAATTTAATATCATGCCAGTTTGCAGAATTAAAACAGGTTAAAAATTCATCTCTGGGGTAACTGTGCATCAGTCATCATTGATACAGAGCAGTGCTCCTCAACCTCAGCAACCTTAAGATGTGTGGACTTCAGCTCCCAGAAATCCCCAGGGACCATGTAAGCTGAAGAATTCTAGGAGTTAAGATCCACCCATCTTAAATTTGCTGAGGTTGAGAAACACTGATCTAGAATAACCTGTCTGATCAGATGGTAAAACTTTGCGTGAAATGCCTTAAACTAAATCAATGGCTTTAATTGGCTTGAGCACAACATGCAATAATGCAAGGACCCTAGATTTTACAATAGTGTAGGAGGGGGGGAAATTATATATCAGGCCAGCAAGGAACAGGGCTTAGCTAGCACTGCCATCAGCAGAAGATCTTCCAAGCAATCAAAATTCTTCATCACAGTAAAATTTTGAAAAAGGAACTTCGGGTAAAAGTGGCTGCCAAACTAAAAAGGCAGTTGAAACTGACCTGTGATTCCGATTCCCTGTTTGGGAGTGGTGAGAATCCCCCTGGCTTATGCCTTGGGGTGGGATTTGATTGGTGTGGGAAAGCCCAGGCTCAGAAGCATGGGATACCCTGCTGCAAAAACACAATATATAATAGAAGAAAATCTAAGCCAAAGTCTATATAGTTGATAACAATGAGGAAGATGCACATCTAATGTCAAGTTAGTTTAAATTAAACAGACAGCCAGTATGAATACTTTGGACATGCTTTAACACATGCTCTTATGCAATTATAAATGTTCTAGTTTAATAGGTGAACAATCTATATAACCATCCATTTATTTTTGCAGGTATTGGAATGAAATACATTTTACTAGGGTCAACGTTTAACCAACAAAGGAAAAATCACTGCAGAAATTGTTTTTCCCAGCCAGAAATGATCTTTCATTTCATAAATACACCAAGAAATGATGTATTGATGCAAGAAAAATGGTTGCTTTATAACTCTGGCTTTTGTAGTCATCAAGGCAATATATTTCTGTTCCTACAGCTAAAGAGAGATCTGATGGTATTTTCACTAACTTGCAGTGAATCATATTGTAAGGCATTTTTACTGTGTTGAGGGTGGGCAGCTTCTCCTACTTTCATGCTGCCCATTTCCTCCACTGTTATAATTCTGAAGAGGAATCTGGAAGCATTCTCATCCATGTCCAATTACCAGCTGTGTATCCTAAGCTGAAGAAAATGTGATTACTCTTAAACTACAATTTGTTCTGAATATGGCAACCTCATACTGTAGCTTGTTGAAATGAAATGAAATGAAATGAAAACTATTCAACTCTTACATCTAGAAGAAAATGTTTAAGGCAGGGAAAAGTTCTGCCCAATTTTTGATTTATCATAATATCCAAAGTCATCCACTGCTTTAATAATCATTGCCTTAAAATAAAACAATCAAAATAGCCAATAGGACTGGGGAACAATTCATACCCATCTGCAAATAATGGCCAGAGATTATGGAATTTATTTCTTAGAGGTATGGATGACATGTTCTACCTTCCAATCCAGTGACAACAGCTTTGATGTTGTCTTATTTAGGGCAAATAAGTCATTTATATCTAGATTAAATTATTTGAAACAATGCAATTGAATTCTTACATGCAACATATGAATTGTCTAGTTTCATACTGGTATTTACATCATAGATTTGCCCAAACTAGGGCTACCAGATCTGAATTCCAAAAATCCAGACAGTAAAAAATTATAATCAATGTTCAATATCTCCTTGCTGCTTCCAGTCCACTTATGATAAGTGGAACTCAAAACAAGTGATTTTAAAAAATCTTATAGAGTGAAACATTATCTCCCCTTTGAGATGAAACATTTGGGTTACTTTTACAATAAAAGCTTCTCTGCATAATCAATAACATCCATTGAAATGGTTGTCTTGTATTAGTCTAAATAATGTATTAAACTATATAACTGATAGGGAAAAAATGACAGACAGGACAGAAAGGGTTCCAGAAACAAAATATAAACAGCTTGCAGATTTCTTAAAACCTTTCAAGAAGCAACACAAAAGAAATTTGCAATACGAAATGGTTCCCAATGTGATCTTAATTGATTACTCTGCCCCAATATACTTTATTTCTTTACAAAAAAAGTCACTATAATGTTATCAAATAATTATTTGGAAACATTATGGAGAAATTTTGAACTATGATTCCTGACTAACTTTTTTTCCTATTACATGACAGCACTGAACAGTCATTTGCACTAAAATCAATCAAGTACCAACTTTGATTACAGAATACTAAAATACTGTTAGTCACTATTCAGAATGATGAAGGTGAATGTGTCTAGGGATTCAGCATTGTAGAACAAGATTAACTAGATAATCAATACGGTAAATGTCAATTGATCGATCACCTGTTGTTCCTTGTTGCAGGAAAAATACCCCAAAATAACAAATTGGATTCCTGTAGCCCACTATTTGATATCTATTTACCTGACAATGTATTGAGAATCCCACAGGATGATTTTTGCACAGAGGTCTTCAGGAGTGGCTAAATAATTTTTTTCCACTCAGATTTTCTATTTCTAAAATAAGTTTATTTCCCCCAAAGATGAGGTGACAAGAAATAAGGGAAATAAGGGGACAAATAACGAGAGTATTTCAAAGGGAAAATGGCAGGGGAATGCCTTCTCTGATTTCCTACTTTTAAAGCACAAAATGCTTAAAATGGAAAAAGAATAGCGGTGTTTGGACACTAATGTATTAAAGAAGCCCATAAAGGGATAACAGATAATTTGCCACCTATTTACCAGCAGGTACTCTTATTCAAACCACGAGTAACTATTAAGGGTTCATATCAAATATTTAAAAGAAGGAATTGAAACAAAATGTAGCTTGAGAACTTTTCTGTTTTCCTTTTTCAACTAAAAGGCCAAACTTACTCAGTTGAATTAGACCGTGGCCTAAATCTTTTGCCTTTGACTTTCTTTCTGTTGCCTCCTATATTACCTGAAAGAGATCAAAACATAATAGTAAAAAGATAATAGTAAATTATAATGTTGGAATTCAGGCATTCAGCAGCCCTAAAGATACATACACAATGTATTTAGGTTCAGGACATAGCCATTTAAATCAAACTATGTTTTGTCTTAGGGTGAGTTTAGAATCTAGCCAAATCCTTGATAAAAGAGAAAAAAGGGAGGCAGAGCTGACAGCAAATTTTTAAAATTCTATTATGCTCTAATGCATCTAAGAAACAATCCAACTTCTTTAGATAATCGCAACTCATTGAAATCTGTCATGCTAAGCAAGAGTGTTTCCCACCTTGCCATGAATTACTCCTTGGTCTCCCATTCTGACAGATGTCTGAAAGATTCTTTGCATCTTGGATTCTTTCGCTCCATGAATGAGATAAGCCGTTTGACCTAGGATAAAGAGCAAGATCCATATGCAATGGTTGGTTTTGGCATGTTGGTATTTCAATAATCCAATTAACTTACATATTTGGCTGAGAAAACGTAAAGCTTTCCTGAACATCCTCAAGCATGTACCAAAATTAATTAGCAATGTAGGTTAGATTTCACATGTCCTGTAGTTTTTCTTTCATCTCAAGCACACCAACACATCTAGGAGGCATCAGGGCATCAAAAGCTATTCTAAGCTTTGTTTACTCTGCAGAAAATAAAATTGGGATAGGAAACCTTCTGGACAGTATTTGTACAGAATAATATGTTGAGGGCCAAAGTAAGCACTAAAAAACTCAGAGAGCAAAGTAAATCGGGGGTATCTGTTCCTTTTTAGATACTCTGCTTCTCCATTTTGTGTGATGCAGAAACCTATAGGCAATGGTCTGAGAATTTTTATCAGAAAGTGAAAATGGATTCTTACATATGTGTTTCCTGTTCTATAAACGCTGGTTGCCCACACCCAAAAATGTAGAATATAGGAGGACATCATACCAAGTGTTGTTATCAGAAACAACAATCAAGCCAGCCTTCTTTAGCCGCATGGTCCCCAGATGTATCTCAATTACCATTCCTAGAATTTCTAGCCAACCAAACCAGCAGGTGGAAACTCCGGAATAATTGGGAAAGGCTGAAACTAACCCTTGTTATAAAACTCTTGAAAAGTATTAATATTCTGATTACTAAATAAAAGCTCATCTATTGTATGTTTCAGAAGATGCAGATTTTAAAAAAACCTGTAATGTTCTTAAGAACTAACAACTGAAAAAGAAATTACTGGGAATAAGTTGTAAAAGGCATATAATAAATATGTAATATTTAAGCAATGCTCATTTTAAAAGTCAGTCAACAATTCATAGAAAGAACAAAATGTTGGCATCCTGAAAAAGTTATTTTAAAAAATCTTAGGAAACAGATATTTCAAAGATTTCTTCAATTTATTTTCTGGAGACATTCAGGAATGGAACATTCCACATTGTCCAAAGATTCTCAAAAATATTTAACATCAGTCAATTTTGTCAAACAATTCAGACCTGATTTAGAGTTATTTTTCAAATAGCATCCATCAGAAAGATCTTACTAAATTTAAAAAAAAGGAAAACATCTTAATTACATGACTACTTTAGCATTATAATGTGTTTCCACCCATCTGTGTTCCAGGTACTTCAGACTAATATTCCCAGCTAAATAGGAATTTGACACTAGTATGAAATTTTCAAATAACAAAGTCTTTCTTCTTCCATGTGTTTCACATTTGAATAACCATCAAAATAATAATCTGAATCAGTTGTCTCTTTTTTTAAATAAAGTTACATTCATATATTGTAATTAATGTCCATTTATTATTATGCTACTCTAATGGTGGCCACTTATAAAGCATTAAAAACACTTTGATCATTCTTACTACTAAAAATGATATCAAAGTCACTTTATCTGCTTATTATTATTAAATAGAGATAAATTTATTATTTGAAATAATGAATAAATCTTTTTCAGTAAATGGGGCGATATCCAGTCCAATGCTTCTATTTAAGCATAACACTCTGGATCTAGAATAAAATTTGAAGTTTCTGCCTTTAGTCGCCCTTTCACAGAAGAAGCCAAAGCATTTTTTTTATCATTCACTGCTTAAATATTGCAAGAGGAGATAATCAACTGAATATTAAATTTATTTTAGCAGAATCAAAGATTTATGAATATCTCTGTGACATGATCTGTATCAGAACAATCTTTTTACAGGATAGCTGGTTATAAGTAGCATTCTACTTCATGCAACATTGTTGTGCATATATCTTATAAGCCAACCAAATGATTTGCTCTAAACATACATGATTGGTAAAGATGTGAAATGTAAACTGGAAATGCCAGGTAAGATAAGAACAAAAAACAGCAAAGTGGTGAAAACATACAACATGTATATTCTTACATTTTGTTCGTCTATTACAATTGTTAAAAGTATGAGTAAAAAAAATCCTCCATCTTTGGTTACTTGAACAAGCTATAAAATAAAGCCAATTTTAGTGTTTCATTGGCTTTAATGTTTTCATGATATCACAGAATTGGAAAGCTTCCTGGAAAATCCACTTACTCATTGAAGATGCACAGTGCAGGATGCAAGTATTACAGTATCCCAGGCCAAGTTCCATCCTGTCTTTTCAAGTATTGTTTGAATACAAGAATGATAACAGGGTAATTACACTGAACACCTGTTAGCAACTGGAAATAAGCAACTTCCAAGCAGAAAATAAAATGGCATCAGTATTAGACATCCCTAATTAGTGTATTAGATGTGTCTGTGTCATCAATGGAAGACATGGTCAGCCTGAAAGACATACATTTTAGAACTTGAAAAAAAATCAGTCTGAGTATGTATTCTTGTGGCTTTTGTTTTGTTTTTAAGTAGGATCAAAAATAATCTTACAGACTAAAATTTTCTTGAAGTTTAGTTTCATCAATATTTGTGATGTTTCAGTAATCAGAGATGGAGGAATTTCAACACAGCCCACAAAAGGAAGGAAGGAAAGAAGGAATCAAACCTGCTGCAAAACAATGAAAGGTTCTGACTAATGGAATAATGTGTGATGGAACAGGTAGAAATCTGAAAATGCGACAGAAAAGCAGACCTCTTCTTAGAACTAGATGCAGAGTTTGTGCTGACTCCAGGTGGCATGTCGCTATAAAAGGAGTCGGCCTCACCAGGCTTTTTAACATAATCTCCCTGAGGAATTTGTCTAAAGCATAATAAACATTTTGAAGTCAGTAACAACAGAATACATGCATAGGCTGAAAATACATTGATTTACTCACTATCTCTCTCTCCAGTCAAGAAAAAAGAGTTAGCAAGTTAAATTGTTAAATTGTTTTATCTCACAGTCACACAAATAAGACAGGTGATAGAGGAAAATAGGCATATATTCTATAGTACAAAAATGTATTTCTAAAATACATGATTGTTTATCTTGCAGTTTCTAAAATGTTTACAAGTAATATGCACCAATGCAATGGGTTAAGCTTTTTTATATTTAAAGGAAACAGTTTTATGAAATTAAATTAGATTTCCCTAGAAATGGAGTCATGGATCCTGCTAAAACATGTATTTTCCTGCTTCTTTTAACGACTGCAGACATCTTTGTTTTCCTCCAGTTTCCTAAATAATTGATATAAACTGTTAAAAAAGTTTTGCTATTCCTTAATCTCGTATGGATGGATGTTACCTATAAGTACCTGGCTATGACAGAGAGCTTTCTATGCTTCTTGTCCTCAAAACCAAAGAGATCACTTGCCCCCATTAAAAAAAATGCAACAAAGAATACTCTTCCCATCTCCTTAGCCACAGAACCACTACGATTTTTTGTTTGCAAAAATTCATAGCTATATAAATAGAATATATTCCAGACTTCTGTCCATAACATTCATTTGAACACTGAGGATTTTTTTTTTTTTAAAAAATATTAACATACACTACAGAAATTGCAATGAACGTATTTGAGTTTTCCATGCCGTCAAAATGATGTTATTTCAGAAAGAGGTGATACAGCATTTTAAAGTATGCAATAAACAGTAATAAAGCCAATTGCATTTGAAGTAGCTTCCTGAGGGATACTCAGTTTAATGCTAAATCAAAAATGATGTTTAGAACTTTATTGGACTGAAAACAGGTTGAAATGGTGCAATTTTCATAACAAAAGCTTGACAAACTCATTGGGGGTTTTGCCTCTATGTTTTTGCAAACTTATTGATCACAAAATTAATTTTCGCTCAGTGCCATATTTTAAATTGTATTCATTTCTTAAATACGTTTGTTTCTCTATATAAAAGTTTTCTTTTGTACACAACATTCCAGAGTGAATGGATGAATGCCTTCAATATGCAACTTCAGAACTTTCACTGAGCAGAGACATGAAATCAGATCAGACTCACGATAGTATATCTGATCCTTATTCTACATGTCTCTGACTTTTTTTAACAAAAGCTATGATCTAAAAAAAAAAACATGATGGGTATCAGCTGGAAGAGAAATCATATATAGCTATCTGAATTGACTCCATCTAAAAATTATAAAAATCAATAACTTAACTTTGTAAAAGGCAGATTCATATATACAGAAACTCTTTAGAACCCTAACAATCTAAAGCAGAAGTGTCAAACTCCCAGCCCACAGGCCAGATGTGTCACATACTGGCCCTGCCCCTGCCCACTTTAGTAAAGGGGGAAAAGTTCCAATACGTCACATGATGCCACCATGACAACGCAAGTTTTGATACCCCTGATCTAAAGTGTTTGAGAAGTTATTAACTATCAGATAATTGTCTCTGTTTTTGAGAGGAAATTCTCTTTATTAATCTACTGTACCTAGAATGTCTGGCAGCCCCTTAACAATTAATATTATACTTTTATGGATGGCTGTCTAGGGATAAATGTTCAGCATTTTGATTGCTAAGAAACAACAATTATAATAGAATATATAAATCCAAGGAAAGGAAGTACTAAAAATTTAAAAAGAGACCAATTAAATTAGGTTATTTGTTGGTGACAAGTCCACAAATAAACAGGACTTTGATGGAACATAAAGGTGATATGTGGTACTTTGATTCATACAAATGTCTGTAAGTATCCATACCCCCTGATATGTAAGAAATAGGGTTTTTTTTATTTCAAGCATTCTGAGTCAATGTGGTCATACTTTATTTGCACATACCTCTGTCTTCGATAGTTTCTTACAAAAGAAAGGAAGAGAGACAAAGAATGAGTTATCGTGTGGCATTTGCTTTCACTTTATTTAGCGTTTTAAAGAATGTTTGGATCCCATAAACTCTCACAAGAAGGAAACAACCTTACATTTTCCTTCATACGATAGTATCTTATGCCATTAATCCACCCACTCCCTGTCCTCATGTGCACACCCAAAAAACTGCTTTAGAAATTTATGAGAACTTCAGGAACAAGACGAGAATTTATGTAGGAAGTTGTTGTTTGAGATCAGATCTCACTTTTGTTAACAATTCTAAGGAACCAAGCTCAAAGTTTCACAATATATAAAAGAAAATGCTAGTAGATATTATTTTTTTTATTTTTGAATCTAATTTTATTATATATAAAACAGTATACTACTGCCATGAAAAACTAGGAGACACGTTTTTTCTGTTTAACAAGTGCATGCAAAGGTGTCTCAGTTTTATATTCAACAACGTTTTTGGTGAAAATTTCCTAATACTAAGAATATGAACTCATACAATTTCGTTTTTCCTAAATTTAAAGAAATCATAGTTCTCTTCTGGTACCTATCAAGAGATGTTTAGCTTGAAAAGTGTAATTCAGAAACCTTGAATGCAAGAAATCTGTTTATTGAAACCAAAGATTCATGCACCATGACTGTTATTTATGATCTCTAGAAACCTGGAACTCTAATCAATTATTCTATTATGTCCAGAGTGACAAAATAGATACTTTAACTAAAACCCTACCAACAACTGATATTTCAGAGGCACATGGTCTGTGAAAAGGCAAAATGCCTTCAGTCAGAGCGACTTGCAAGAAGCAACAGCCAATAGCAGCATATGTATATATATCTCACATTTTTAGATGATATTTTTCTGATGCTTTCATAAAATTGAAGTGCTAGCTATGCTTAGCAGTTCTGCATGGATCGAGCCTTTTTTCTTTTAAGATCTTAAAACTTCAGCACTGGGCCCTAACAATTTGTCCAGTTTGCGGGAAGGCAGAGGTAGGCTGCTAGGGATTCGCAGGGGTTTGGGAGAGCTCCTAGCTAAGATTCCCCCAAATCCCCCGAACCCCCAAATCCCCGGAACCCCCCAACTCCTGACTGACCCTTCCCATTCCACCCCAGTCCCCATGCAGCCCGTTTTGGATGCAGGTAAGTGCAGGGCGCATGTGGAGGCTCGGGGAGGGCAAAAAACAGGTCTCCCAGAGTTTCTGGAAGGCCAGAAATGGGTGCATTTCCAGCCTCCAGAGGGCCTCCAGAGCATGAAGCCGTTTTTGCTGTCCCAGAGGCTCGAGAAAAGCCTCCAAAGCCCGGACGATTGAAAACGTCTCCTCACAATGGTGCAGGAGGCCAAATAGGCCACGCCCACCATGGCCACGCCCACCCAGCAACTGGGCAGAAAACCCCTTGCTAAAAATTTTGAAGCCCACCCCTGCTGGAAGGTCATTTGTCAATAGAATTATTCTCTTTTTCTGTCATCATCGCTGCAGCACTGATCCACTGCAGCAAATTCTCTGTTAGTTACACATTATATAGAAGAGGTTTTGTGCCCTTTTTGAAACTATTGTAAATAAGCTTCAGTGGGTAACATCAAGAAAGGAGTTTTTTTCTTAACATTTTACGCATTATTTTCAAAATTATATAGCAGTTTTAATATTATATATAGAATTTAAAATTTTAGATGCAAATGCAATGAACTCTGTGTCCAATGCATCCAATGAGACAGATTTGTATACTTTTAAAATTAAGAGCACATCAGTTCTTTAATTCTCTACTAATATTTTCTTCATTGGATCTATTTAAAAATAGATATATATTTGAAAATGAAGATTTTTTCATTTAATCACAAACTAGAACTTTAAATCTAATTAAGAAATACATTATTACATTTCCTACTTTTTTACTGTTTTTTCTAACTGGTGAAACCAATGGTTTTTAAAAAAAAAAATATTTTTTATTAACATGTTACCTACCATTAGCTCATTTCTTAACTTACTTTTTTTCTTCTATATATAAATTACTTACCTGTAACCCCATGCTGTTATTCCCATAATGAGAGCCAACACTAAAATTGTACCAGCAATAGCACCAATAATAATGTTTGTGCTAGTGACACCTAGATTAAAACAAAAACAAGAATTTAGTGCATTACTATTAGGAAAACCCACTTAAAATTCCACAATCTTTTTTTCTTTTAATGTAAAATTTTGAGTGGGGAAATTCTGGGACACTTAAGTGAACAGAGAGCTACACAGGATTCAAGCTGGTGAAGATCAAAAATAGTAATGGTTCTTATTCTTTCTAATTCTATAAGTAACAATGTAAGTGAGACTATATTTGATTAGGAACAAAATTTGATGGAGGACTTTTTCCTTAAAATGCTAAATGAAGAATCAGTACCCTTATTTCTGTACAGATCATGTTCAAGGCATTTCACATGAATAGCAACATTGCCTTAGTTTTATATATAAAACTCACCTGGATTGTGCAAGCCTCCATTAGTAATTGGTTTCATGAGACGTTTGCCGCAATCTACACCTGTCCATAACTGCTCACAGACACACTGCATTTCATTACTACAAACCTACAAAGGATGTAATTCAAATTTAAAACAGAAAAATCCTAATATATGTTTCCTGGGAATCTAAGAAACTATTCAATTTTAAATAACATATTATAATCTCCCATATTTAATTAGTTGACCATGGATGGATAAGTTACAATTCATTTTGTTTGTTTACATCCCACTTTTATTATTTTTAAAGGAGGCAAACATACCTAATACTTAAATGTCTATGGAGATTCTCAAGTCATCCAGGTCATGGTTGTCCCAAAGGTGCTTTTTCAAGAGGCAACTGGACTTTCTGGGGGGTTTTTTGAAGACATTCGCTTCTCATCCAAGAAGCTTCCTAAGATACCTAATACTTCTTCCTCCTATCTTCCCCACAACAGTCCTGTGAGGAAATTGACTAGCCCAAAGTCACCAAGCTGGCTCTCATGCCTAAAGCAGGATTAGAACTCATGTTTTCCCAGTTCTAGCTTGATGCCTTAACCATTACACCAAACTGACTCATGGTCCTCATGTGACCTTCAGTCCCATTATGGGAATCTATAGAGTTTCTTCAGGATTCTCCAATACATTTTGGTGGCAAGTTTTCAAGAGTTTGCTTTGGTCTTTAATATAAAGTTTTCTTTATATTAAAAACCCAAAACATCTACAGGTGAAACTCAAATTAGAATATCATGCAAAAGTTCATTTATTGCAACTTAAAAGGTGAAACTAATATGTGAGATAGACTCATTACATGCAAAGCGAGATAGTGCAAGCCTTGATTTGGCATAACTTTGATGACCATGGCTTACAGCTCATGAAAACCCCAAATTCACAATCTCGGAAAATTAGAATATGTCATGAAATAAATAAGGATTGGAAACAGAACAATATAGAACCTCTGAAACATATAAGCATGCATATGTACTCAGTACTTGGTTTGGACCCCTTTTGCATAAATTACTGCCTCAATGCGGCGTGGCGAGGATGCTATCAGGCTGTGGTACTGCTGAGGTGTTATGGAAGACCAGGATGCTTCAATAGCAGTCTTCAGCTCTTCTGCATTGTTCGGTCTCATGTCT
>JAOYMU010000077.1:19955660-19966266 GCA_025802295.1 Psammodynastes pulverulentus
ATCTATCTATCTATCTATCTATCTATCTATCTATCTATCTATCTATCTATCTATCTATCTATCTATCTATCTGTATACTTAGTTTCTGTAGAGAAAGATAGACCTGAATGTTAGCACATCAATGAGAGATATATTCTTGTATTCGCTTTCCATATGTGCCAAAAGCTAATATATGTGTCAAAAACAAGCATATTCCATGTTTGTTCAAGCATGGTCTGCTGATTTGCTTGCGTATTTAACATTTGAATACCTCAGCAAGAAGTAAGTGAATATAAGCAGAACAAGTTGCTTGCATTGGAATAGTTTAGATTCTTTCAGAAGCAAGGAACTAAATCAGCCGTTTACCATCTTTCTTTCCAGATTTCTTCCCAGAATTTCCAATTATTCAGTTGAAGAGGATTGAAATAAATATATGTTACTCTTAGATGGCTGAAAATGTACATGTTTACATCTAAAACAACCAGAAAGCAAAGCCTCAAAAAGATGGTTGTAGGGAATTACAGTTTTAATCATATAATGGAAGCAATGAAAAGAGCTTCAGCAGCAATCACTTATCTAGAGCGAGCAAATCTACCTGCTTTGCAGTTATCTCTACCCAAAAGGCTCTGAAGAGTTAAAGCAATTTGGAGGAAATTATGGCACATATTTCATTCTGGATTGAAAAGCTGCAGGAGGAATCTTGCATGCTTTTGTTCAAGTGTTCCTGACTTTCAAGCCAGATATACCCCTACAATGCTTATTATATAATGTCCAAGAGCTTTTTTTCTCTGGGATCATCATTCTGAGTTAGTTTATACCTTTTATCAGGAAGGGAACTTGAGGCTGAGTCATGATCTCATGCAGTTCTGCCAAAACATGTTGGCAGCCCGAGAGCCTTGTTTGATTACACCTGTGTGATTTCCTGCTATTTTGAAGTAAGAAACCTGTAGAAATGGTTATGTAAACTCTAAAATAGCCTTGACCTTTGTGGTTAAAAAAAAATCCCCCTTCTCCCAAGGAACAAAACCAGACTTCTGCTCTTATCCATTTGTATGGCACAATTTTACTTGTTGCAATACTTGCCTCTCAAAAAAATATTTTATTTTAAAAGACCAAAAGTGAAGTTCTACCCTGACTAAGCAATCCATGTTTATATTTTTACCAAGGAAGCAATGGAGATATGATCAGAAAATCACTAGAACTCAAATTTGAATGGATTGTCTTCCTTAATTCAGAGGAAATTGTTGCTCCAACCTGCTGTTCTCCAGTGCAAATGCAAACCCTTTATGGTGGTTGAAATCCAATATATCTGGAGAGCATTAAGATTGGTGAAACCTTAGCTAGCAATTCCCCCGTGTCTTCACTGCCACAAGCTCGATCATTTATTAGGCTACTCCCATTATTCCTCTCCCATTTGCCTGGTCTGTTTACCTTCTTGAATTCTGATGAGCTCTTGTCAAGTGGCAATCAGATTGAGACAGTGGCAGCAGTACATCATAACGTAATGTCCTCTGAGACTATGGCAGTATTACATCATAACATAATGTCTTCTGCAACAAATCATAGATGATCCCATGTTCACAGCCTGATTGCTCTGCATTGCACTGCACTTACCGAGCTGCCTGATTGCTTGAACATTCACGGAAATTGCCTATTCATAGAGTCATAGGTGATCCCAGAAAAAAAAAACCCAGAAGAACACTTACAAACAGAATATTTTCAGTGGGACAGATTTACAGAGTTAGTCCCTCCCTCTTTGCAAGATAATGATTTAGTTAAGAAAGAGACTGTATAATTTTAGGAAGTGCTAAGGCCTTGTTTGGTTTGTTTTCTTAATTGCTTTATATAGTTCTCAAAATCCACAAACATCCTGTCCTACGGAGAACTTAAATTGCAGATCTCTAGAGCAGCCTTTTTCCACACTTTGGTGTTTTTCTGTTTGTCCTGGATTTAGAATGCTTATCTGCTCTTGCAAGCTATAGCAAGTGGAAGGAAATTTCACCTCCAAAGGTGCTTTTTCAAGAGGCAACTAGACTTTCTGGTTTTTCTTTGAAGACATTTCACTTCTCATCCAAGAAGTTTCTTCAGCTCTGACTGGATGGTGGGGAATGGAAGGATTTATACTCCATCAGTCACCTGAGTGGTGCAAAATAGTGTGGAGCCTTTTTGGAACTGTTGAAAGAACTGTATTGTAGACAAGAGATAGATGATGTTGTATCCCTCTCCCTCTGTTGAGAGAGGGCTATTCAATTTTGACATAAGTAACCTCTATGGTCAAAGAGGCCATCTATGTCAAAATTGAACAGTCCTCTCTCAATAGAGGAGGAGGGATACAACATCATCTATCTCTTGTCTACAATACAGTCCTTTCAACAGTTCCAAAAAGGCTCCATGCCCATTTGCACCATTCAGGTGACCCTGATAACACAGATAAACATCCAGGTGACTTAATGACCCACTAAAAGAATGCAAATGACTAGCTGTCTGTAAAGAGTATAAATCCTTCCATTCCCCACCATCCAGTCAGAGCTGATAAAGCTTCTTGGTTAAGAAGCAAAATGTCTTCAAAGTAAAACCAGAAAATCCAGTTACCTCTTGAAAAAGCACCTTTGGGACAACTATGACTGAGAATCTCCATAGACACAGCATTCATTATATTTCCCCATAACTTTCTATCTTTGCAAACAATATTTGTTTTTAATCTAGTTTAAGTTATGCATTTGACTTTCAAACTTTAAATTACTCATTGTAATATTTTTGAAATTTTAACAACTCCAGTAACATATTTCTCAATCTTCTACTTCTCAAGGCATTAACTCTTCTTCTGAACTGGATATGTTAGTGCATTGCACATAGTTTCTGACAAAAGGTTAACTAGTAAGGTAGTCTTCACATTAGAGATTCTAGCTTGCATAGAATACTTCAAGATAAAATTGGACTTTGCTTGCATTGGTGATATACTGCCTAAAATATTCCCAAACTGACTAGTCTTGAGTTTTTACCATCAGCATGAATGCTGTATGAAGCATGGAAACAAATAAAGCGAGCATCCCACATTACTGTTTTTTTAAATTTTACTGAAAATGAACAAGGACCAGAAAAGGGACAGACAGAATGACAGATCATTAGGCAGAGAACTAAAGAACTAAAGAACTAAAACTTTACTATAAAAGAAAATTATGCAGCCAAACCTAAAAGAAATGCATTTAAAGTACTATTTTAGGGTGATACTCAGTTTATAACATGAATCTAATGTGCAACCTAAGTTGCAGCAGTACCTGGGAAGATTCCCAACAATACCTGGGAAGATTCTGGAAAAGATAATCAAGCAACAAATATGTGAACACTTAGAAACAAACAAAGTCATAATCAGAAGCCAACATGGGTTTACCAAACACAGACTGTGCCAGACAAATTTTACTGCAATCTTTGACAATGCAACTAAATTAGAGGACCAGCAAAATGCTGAGAATCTATTTTATCTGGATTTAAGCACGGCATTTGATAAAATAGACCACAACTTAATAGTTGATAAGATAAAAAGTGTGGGTTAGACAGCGTCACCATCAAATGGATTTGTAACTGGTGATCAACGTGTAATCCTTAATGGAACTGCATCTACATGGAGGGAAATGTACAGTAGGGCACCCAAGGCTCTATCTTAGGCCCAGTACTTTTTAATATCTTCATCAATGATTTACACATAGGGATAGAAAGGGAATTCATCAAAGCTGCAAATGATACCAAGCTGGTAGTAGGCAATACTCCAAAAGATAGGCCCAAGGTATAGAAGGATTTTGACAGACTTGAACATTGAGTCCTATCTAAAAAATGATATTCAATGGTAAGAACAGTAAGGATCTACATTTAAACAAGAAAAAAGAAATGCAAAGATATAGTATAGGTCCGTGATGGCAAACCTATGGCATGCATGTCAAAGATGGCACACAGAGTCCTCTCTGCATGCACGCCACCAGTTGCCCCAGCCCAGCTCCACTACACATGCATGCGCATCTCCTGCTGGCCAGCTGATTTTCAGATCTCTGCAATGCATGTGGGGGACGCACGCACACATGTGTGGGGGATGGGATGCATATGCAGGGGGCATTCGCATTGCATTTTGGGGCCTGGGAGGCCTCCTGCACCAACCTGGAAGCCAAAAATGGGCAAAGGGGGTGGGGCACATGCACGGGGGACACTCGCATTGCATTTTGGGGTTGCGTACGTGCGCTTTGGGCACTCGTCACCAAAAAGATTAGCCATCATTGGTATAGGTGGTACCTGACTCAATAGTAGTAATTGTAAGAGGGATCTTGGAGTCCTAGTGGACATTCACTTAAATATGAGCCAGCAGCATGCTACGGCTGCCAAAAAAAGCCAGTGCAATCCTAGGCATTAACAAGATAGAATCGAGATCACATGAAATGTTAATACCACTTTATAATGCCCTGGTAAGACCACACTTGGAATATTGCATCCAGTTTTGGCTGCCACAATATAAAAAAGATATTGAGACTCTAGAAAGAGTGCAGAGAAGAACAACAAAGATGATTAGAAAACTGGATGCTAAAAGAAAAGTTTCAGAAATTGAGTATGTTCTAGTTTAATGAAAAGAAGGACTAGGGGTGACATGATAGCAATGTTCCCAATATCTCAGGGGCTGCCACAAAGAAGTGGGAGTCAAGCTATTATCCAAAGCACCTGAGGGTAGGACAAGAAGCAATGGATGGAAACTAATCAAGAAGAAAACCAATCTATAACTAAGGAGAAATTTCCTGACAGTTGGAACAATTAATCAGTGGAACCACTTGACTTCAGAAATTGTGGGTGCACCAACACTGATGGTTTTTAAGAAGAGATTAGACAACCATTTGTCTGAAATGATATATGGTTTCCTGCTTGAACAAGGGGTTGAACCTAATTCCAACCACTTCCAACTCTGTTATTCTGTTAACCAGCCAAAAATTTGCAAAAGATTTTTTGTGCGTGTGTTACCTGCGAGCGTGCACACACGTGCATGAGCGCAGAGAGAGACAGACAGACATTATGTATACCAGCTTGGTATAGCGGCTAAGGCAGGGATGTCCAAACTTGGCTGGGGAATTCTGGGAGTTGAAGTCCACAAGTCTTAAAGTTGCCAAGTTTGGACATCCCTGGGCTAAGGTATCAGGCTAGCAACCTGTAAGTTCTAGTTCTCCCATGGGCATTAAGTTAGCTGGGTAACCTTGAGCCACTTACTTTCTTTTAGCCCCAGGAAGGAGGCAATGGCAAATCATTTCTGGTAAACCTTGCCAAAAAAACTACAAAGATATGTCCAGGCAGTCTCCAAAAATGAATGGAAGAATATGATTATATATGAATTCCTTTGTTTTACACGTGTGTGTGTTTGTGTGCGCGCGCATGCCCACGCACATATACACATCAATCTGAGAAGAGGTAAAATGGACAATTTAAAACCCACATACATATACTCCTACATGCAACTAAATACAATCCTCAATTCTGAAAAAATATGTACATAATAATGTTTAAATGTATTTTGAAAAGTGATACTGAAAGAATTAAGCCATCAATCAATGAAGTTCCCCTAAGATAAGTGCCAGTCTTTCAGGGAAATTGGAAGATGACAGAGAAGCCTGAGATAAGTGCTTCTATTTATAACAGCAGCATCCCTCACTTGACCTTAGAAATAATATCTTACCAGGATGAGCATTCTGATTTGAAGCATAAGTATGAAATATGCATATGAAATATAAGCATATGAATGCATATTGTATGAAATATAAGCAAACAAGTAAATAATCCTTAGCATTTAGAAGGTATTAAATGTTTTATATACATTAATTTGGAAATTATGGTATTGCAAAATAGAGTAGCGTTCCCAGTGTTACAGATTAGGTAGGAGTAGAAAAGGGCTATGTGTTAAGAGCCTGCCTAAATTCCCGTCATTAGTTTGCATAAGCCTGCAGCTGGGCTAAGGTTTGAAGCACAGATTTCTCACAATGGCATACGGGTAGTCCTTGGTTTATGACCATTTGTTTAGCAACCATTTAATTTACTATGATGCTAAATGAAGGAACTTATGATTCCCGACTGAAATTATTGCACACTGAACCACCTCTGTGGTCACGATTGCAATCTAGATGCTTGAAAACGCGTTCACATTTAGTTAGTTCACTTTATTGTCATTGTACCTCGTACAATGAAATTAAATACCTTCTTCATTTACAAGTGATTGCCAAGTGTCACACAATAACGTGATTGCTACTTACAATCTTTCTTGCCAGTTCTCCAGAAAATTAATGTAGGGAAGGCTGAAAAGTCACTGCTGCCTAGCAAGAAAATTCTCTCTAGTCTCTAGCTGAAAATGGTCCATGCCTAAATCCGAGCAGAATTTTCAACCATAAAGCATTTTTAAACCAGAGTATAAAAAATTCTGAAATCTTTTACTTCTGAGGCTGAAAATCCTCTGTGGCTGAAATCCAAGCAGGATTTTCAGCCATGGAGGATTTTCAGTCCCAGAGTGGAGAGCCCCAGTGATTTTTCAGTCCCAAGAAAAGCTTCTCGGCTCTGGAGCTAATCTTAATACTGTAAACAACATCTGCAATCAAACCCAGCTATGAATTGATTCTAATCAATCAATTTTCATAATACTGTCCTATCTCTATTCCAAAGAAGTAGACTTACTTTTTAGCAGAAAATGAAATTTCAAAACCATCCTGTTCCATTTTAATCATTTCATTTTATCTTAACAGAAACTTACTGAAGTCCACTGCAGGTAGACAGAGCAACATATGAATCTGGATTCCCTCTGATGTGACCTTGATAATAACAGTGTTCTCCTCCCTGAAATTAGAACAAAGACTATGAATTCATTTTATTTCCACCATGCCATAAAGACAGTTCTCAGTCCAACCCCAGAGTAAGTTGTAAAGTCAGATAAGCTGAAATAAACGGCTGAACAATACAGCAATATTTAATGGGCCTTCTTATATATCCTGATTAAAGGGTTAGCCCAAACTAAATAATTGCCTTTTCTTTTTCTTTTTCTCACTCTTGCTTACAATGCTGACTTCTATTTGAAGAAGACAGGAAGGACAGAAAATACTGGCACTGGTTCTGCTCTATTCTTTCTTTTTTTGCTTTTATTTATTAATCAAATTAGTCACCATCCATCTCACTAAGTAACTCTGGGTGGTTTACAAGTAATAAATGTGCATAACTTTATATCAGACAGTATACACTTTTAAACTTACACAATTTTTAATAGATGGATCTATTGAAAGAGTTAAAGAATTCTTCCAAGTAGATTCTACTTACGTACAGGTAGTCCTTGACTTACAACCACAATTGAGCCCAAAATTTGTTGTTAAATGAGACATTCATTCAGTGAGTTTTGCCCCATCAACCTTTCTTGCCACAGTTGTTAATGAATCATTGCAGGTCTTAAGTTAGTTGTTAAGTGAATCTGGCTTCTCACTTTGCTTGTGAGAAGATTGCAAAAAGTGATCACATGTCCTTTTGGACACAGCAACAATCATAAGTATGAACCTGTTGCCAAGCATCTCAATTTTGGTCACATGACCACAGGAATGCTTCAAAGTTTGTAAGTGTGAAAAATGATCATGTCACTTTTTTCAGTGCTGTTGTAACTTTGACGGGTCACTAAATGAACTGTTATAAGTTGAGGACTGTCTGTACTTTTTTTCCCACAAAAGATTATAAAACTTCACAATAAATGTTTGCAACTAAATTGAGGCAGAAAATAGTTCTGCTCATCTTCAAGGCAAATAGATCCTAGGTTGAATATGGTCAATGGATTTCACAACTGAGTTCCACTAAATATGAATTTACTTTGAAAGTTCATATACTCAGGCACTGTATATGGCTTAAACAAGCATTTTTCAAACTTGGTAAATTTAGAGTCATTAGGCTTCAACCTCCCAGCAAGCTAAAACTAAAAGTCCACACATCTTCAATTTGCCAAGTTTGAAAAATACTTTTTCCCTGCTTGCAAGTAACTGCTTTCCAAAGCAACATTCTAACACTGCTTATAATTCAAAAGTTTATTTCTCTCCTTGTAATGGTCATTTATCAAATCAGCTTTGCAGACATGTACAAGTTTTCAACAACAATTTTTTTTCAGATAACAAAAATCACCTTGCTGAAGCATAACCCATTGTTATAATAGAAATATGTTAACTTTGGTTTGAAATATATTAACTTTGTCTCTAATTAAGTAATTTATCCATGCTTCAACTCATATAGTATATAGACTAATCTTCAGTGTTTGGGAGTACAGTGAAATATAAACAAACCTTAAATGAATCAATATTGTTACCTAAGTATTAATAAAAATTAAGTAAATACATTTAAATTAACTAACATTAAAAACTAACTTTATGCATTCATACTATATGTAGAATAAATCTCTATTTCCCTAATATTAAATTGCAATCAATAAATATGACATAAAAAGCTTGTTTTCCAAGTTAAGTCTTCCTGTCTTAAGATGGAAGTAAAATGACACTTTCCATCATTCTTATGCAGATGTCCTTTAACAATTTGTTTTCCCAAGGAAAGCAGAGGCAATCAGTGACATCATTTGTTAGTCACAATGATGCCCTGACCTAGCCAAGCTAATGAGTTGTCTGATATTTCTGAAATATCAACAGATGATTAACCTTTTTGTTTCCTAGCAGGCAGCCATTGCAAGGGAGCTGGGTTCAGAAATCATTGTTCTCAGAATGGAAGTCAGATCTAATGGAGGTAAAATCTAATGCTTTGATTTGGCCCATAGGGCCGCTCTGGAAATAGTGAAGGACCGGCCAGCGGTGCCTCTGCCAGCAAAAATGGAGTTTGTGAAGGCCGTGTCTGGCCCTCTCAAGCTCTGTTTCTGCTGGCAGAGGGTTGCAGGAAGACATCCCAACTGAAAATGGAGCGTGCGAGGACTGCGCATGGGCCCCCCAAGATCCGTTTTCACTGGCTGAAGGTTGAAGGAGGCTGTAGCAGCCGAAAACAGAGCTCAGAAGTCTTTTCACTGGCAGAGAGCTCAGGCCACCAAAGCCACGCCCGACATAAGTGACATCATGCTGGCCATACCCACACTGACCATGCCCATCCCGGCCCCCTGAGGTCAAACACAACCCTAATATGGCCCTCAATGAAATCGAGTTTGACGCTCCTGGCCTAGAAACTTAACACATTAGGGAAATATTATTCCACTCCAATCAAACTTCAAGACACATCTAGAAGGAATGCAGAAATGTAGAAAGAGATGGCTTATAGAAATAACCTTTAAAAAAAATCATAAAGATGTGGCAGAATTGTTGGGTGGCATCAAGTGAGAAAGTGAATAGGGCCTTATTCTGCTGAAAAGCTAGTTAGCCATGTTTATCAACTAGCCTTTGTTTTTCTATTTCTCTCCTTTGCTCTCTTTTTCTATTGCTTTCTTCATTGGATATAATTAGGGACATATTTAAGACTGAGACTGATGAACGGAAAGTTATATACTTGTCCAATAAAGAAGATCAAGGAGAGATGCCATTTGATAATTACACACTTGTTATTTTATGGCAATCAAAAAGAGAATGTTCAAAATGTTTGTGTCTCATTGCAGAATTCTATTCCTTCCCAATTACAAATGGTGCAAGAATTTATTAATTGCTTATGTTAGATGACAAGATATTAATTTACCTGATCTTTTGACTGAATATATGTTACTGTTTGGTGGTTTGTTTTATAATTCAGTTCCATGGTTCTAACTTTATAGTTATGTAATTACAAAATTCAGTAATTAAATAAGTTGAATAAATTTCTAAGTAACAATAAATATGACAGGTAGATCTCTGAGACATACATATAAAATCAAAGATATCTACTCTATATCTTTAGGTCCCAATAAATAGTTTGAATGAGAAGAAAATATGTAGGGAACAGCAAAAATCAAGTGAGATGTCTACATTGGTTTTATTTGGAAAGTAATCTAGTTTTAATCAAAAGCATAATATATAAATCATTATTCTAAATATCAGATTTGAAAACAAGGCATAGTCAACTGAAATCACAGGAACAATGCAAATACTGCATCAATTCTAAAAAAGTGTCTTTAATGACAAGTTAGTCCTGTGATATTGATACGATGTTTTATGGAGTAGCTGCAAGGCATGGAAAGATGGCTTTCTGACATCTGGCAAGAAAGATACGGCAGCATCTGTTCTTTGATTGCTTTGCTTAAGAGCAAAGAAACTGGCTTTGAATAGAACCTACAAAAAGGGAAGAAAATTAGGGACTGTTTTTCTTGCCTTCTTGATTCTAAACAAATCATAATAATTACTAGCAGGAAATGCAAACTCTAAGGCAGAATTCTTGACTTAATTTACTCTCTCAACTCTCTGACATAAGTCACATACACAGATGTGAATCAGTGTAGATCAAAACGTGTTATATACAAACATGTATAAACCAACATGGTGTTCTCTGAATATGTTACAACTCTTAAGAAAAGGGGCATTGGTCCTACCTGATATGCTCCTTCTCGGTGTGGGAGACGGTATCCAGGGCAGGCATGGGTTAACTCTTGATCTTGTAGCATTTAGACAGAGTGGAACTGAGGACACGCCCTCCT
>JAOYMU010000077.1:20084939-20097452 GCA_025802295.1 Psammodynastes pulverulentus
CAACAGGACATCTGAAATACCAAAAACCAGAAACGTTTGCTATTTTCCCAACCCACACACCCTCTTCAACTTATCAAGGGGAATTTTAACGCTCTCAATTTCGCAAAGAAAAGCCGATCTGAATCCAAAAAGTTTTTTTCTGCCCTTTTCGGGAACAAAAAAAACAAATCTCGGCTCGAGTCACGATTGCCGCACACAGAAGGCAAAATGAAGACTTACAGGGAAACTGTCCTTTGCTGCCGCTTTTCAAACCACCCGGTTTCATTTTCCTGGGAAGTCACATTTTCTGCACCCTCATCTTCCCGCGACGGTTACGCTCTACAAGAAAAGAGCTCAGAACAATTAAAATGCCCCAAAATTCTTTCTTTTTTAAAAAACCAATTAAAGCTGAGGGGTGGGTTCTGGGTGCGTTTCCTGCAGCTAACTCCTTCCTCCCTAGGTTTCTGCCTCACTCCCTCCATTCACGAGGCGGAATTTGCAATCTTTCTCCCGTACCCGTCGCCTCCTCGCTGCCTTGCCCCGTCCACTCCACCCTACCCCGAAGGGACGGTTGGTGTTTGAAATGTACATTCCCGCCACTCGAACCGATCCCCGGCCCTCGCCTCACCCCAACCCAGCGAGTCCCATGGGGCCGGGCACGGCCACTGCTCAAGATCTACTGCACCTGATGGCCATCGCGCTTTTTTTTTGTCAGGCGCGCTTTCCCGCCTTTGCCCACCCGGGCCTACCAGGCACTGTCGACGCTGGCTTCGCCTGCCTGGTTGGGCTGAGCTAGGACAGAGGCGGTGCCACGCAACTAGGAGGAGCCTTTCGCACTGCTGACAGGCCACTGCGAAAGGCTGGATGTGGAAGGGGCTTCGCTGTCATCCTCTTCCCACCCCCTCACCTCTTCGGTAAATGGCCATCGAAGAGGCAAGGAGCGTGGAAACGTGCCGATCTTCTCGCTAAAGGAGCGTCCCCCCCCCCCCAAATATGTGGTTGAGAAATACCTTGTGAGGTTCTGAGAAAAGGGTGCTTCTCTTCTGGCTGTCTCGGTAAAGATGTTAAGAAGGCATGATGCCGTTATAAAAGCGGGGAGGGGGAAGAGGTAATCCTCAAGAGGTGGCGATAATGAGTCGCGTGTGGGAAAAGAGGCATTGATTGAATTGGCATTAGCTTTTGTTATGTTAAAGATCCGGGTGAATTCCATGCAAGATAAGGGACATAGCAACTGACACCACATTTGAAGAGGGATCATCTCAGAAGGTACTAATAAAAGAGAATATTTGTAGCTCAGGGTTGAAACAAAATACCTCCCCGCCAGCAATTAACACCCAAATAAGCATACCGGTAGATTAACTCCAAGGCTAATATCAGACCAAGGATTAAGTGAACAATGCCCCAATCAAGGAACTGCCAAACAACCCAACCAAAGAGCCTCCAAGACTTCTCCCATCAATACTGACAGGGCAAGTCACTAGAATATAAACAGAGTAAATTCCATTTAAAAGCACTGATAGTGTTATTACCTAATTTGTGTACGGAATTGTCTGCAAGAAAACAGCCAGGCTCTGATCTTAGAAGATTTTCTTTCATTTGGAAGATTTTTATTCTTCCCTCCTTTCCTCTGAAAAGAGGGCCAGCAGCCTACAGAACTGCTGTAACAGATAAAGCTGAATGATCTAGATTCTAGGTGGTCACTTAAAGGTCATTCAAAAGATTTCATGATAAACCAAGGACTAACTTGTCAGCTTTGAAACCAACTTGTTAAGGATTGTACAGTTTGGACTCTCTGTGTGCTGATTTGAGCCAATCCAATTAACGGAAATAATATATAAAGTATCCTTTGTTCTTGTGCATGGCAGTTCCTTTGTTTTACAGGGTCAGAGTATCTCAAATAATCCATAGGTGTTGAGGGTGTATGTAATTCAAAGAAAAAAAGTGGTTTGGGTTTTTTTTAATTGCTTTTGGAATTAATCCTAGCCTGCTTTGAAGCAAATTCTAACTGGATTGAGGAATGTTTCTCCCGTGACAGGTTTTTTTTCCCCAAGAAAAATGATGGGTTCTGAAGATAAAGGACATGGATCCTATGGAATCACAACTTTTCAGCAAATTATCGCTTCCTGTTGTGGTGCTATTCTAACATCCGTTTTGGGTAAGATCAAATATTAGAACCATTTAAACTTCTTTAAGTCTGCTTTTATAGTATTGTCAGACTGCTCCTATCTTTGTGCTCAGATGAAATTAAACTTTGTGCTTACGTTTTTCTTCATTTAGTTAAATTTACTTAGCTAGTTCTGTTTTTAATTAATTAACTACTTATTAACATACAAAAGCATTTTAACATGTTTGATTATCTTAGTGACACCTCTAGATGTTGTCAAAGTTCGACTACAGGCCCAAAGCAATCCATCCCTGAAAGGTAAACTGATATCGTAATGTATTTGCAGTGTTGGAGGGAGATAAAATTTGATAATTTCTTCTCAAAAGCTCACATTTGTGAAATTGAGATTATTCTTAAATCTATGTTAGAAATGTTATTTGCAGTTGCTGATCATTTATAAGATGAACATACATTTTATTTGATGCTGGTTTATGACATACAAATATCATTTGATATGTTTTCTTTAGAAATTGTTAAGACATCTTTTTTAATTATATAAAATGAATACATGATTATGATTATACCATTGTATTTGCCTATGACACTTCCGTGTAACATTAAAGGTATTGTACGAACTTTATATATAGATAACAACATAGTCTTCCAGTTTATGCTGTGTTTCAGCAAACCCCTTGCAACACCTAGGAGAAAAGATTTCTTTTTTACTTCTTTATCAGGAAAGTCTTTTTTAGATTCTGATGGCTTGACCGATCACATTTATCTTTATGAAAATGGAACTGGCAAAACCTGGAATAAGACATCTGCCCGTTTTACTGGCATGTTGGTAAGAAAAAATGCACATTCAATCCCACTAGTATCAACTTTTACCTCTTCAAAGATTATCTAACCAGTTTGGATTTTGAAATTTAATTAGATAATTTCATAATATTTTAAGCTCAGAAGAAACACATTTCATTGCATTATGATAATTTAAAATTAAATTTGCCTATGACAGTCACATTTTATAAGATACTTGGTACAACATTGTCCCATGATTGTGAATGAGAAGATTAATTTGATAGAAAGTAAGGAAATAAAAAATATGATTGATTAATTAATTCTTTAAATGATTGTAAGGAGTAGGCCCGCGATGATAAACCTGTGGCATGTGTGCCGGAAGTGGCACGTAGAGCCATTCTCTCCAGGCACGCAAGCTGTCACCCATTGCTCTTTTGGGTTCCAGCGCACACATGCTCACCAGCCAACTGGTCTTCTGGTTTGTGGTGCACATGAAGACCAGCTGGCTGGCACACATGGATGTGCTGGAAACTGGAAGCTCAGCTTCCCAGTGTGTGCATGAGTGCTGGGGAGCTGCTCTTCCAGTTTTTGGCCCTCCGCTCCCCCACATGTGCTAGGGAGCTGCTCTTCCAGTTTCCGGCACTCCCCTATGTGCACGCTCCCGTTTCAGTATTCGGTGCCAAAACGGTTCACCAACACTGCAGTAGGCTATGTATACATGATACTTGAGATGTGTTCATATGACAAACTAGCCAATAACATTGAACCCTATCATGTGCAAACCTAAATCTATATATTAGTTTAATAATTCAGTATGTCATATAACAGACCAGTTTATGATCTCTTGGTATGTTATAATCATACCCTAGGCAAGAAAGAAGCTAGGCGTCCTTGCAGGCAATCACTTGTCTCAGCATTAGGAAAAGAGGCAGTGGCAATCCATTTCAAAAAATGTGCAAGGAAACTGCTTGGGTACACAAATATCATGTAAATATAGTTATAAAGTGCTCTTTGTATCATAGATTACTGATGCCCATTTTGTGCACTAGAAATTCATAATTTCATTCAAATAAAAGTTCTGACCTTGATGGAAAGTGTTTAGTTCATTCTGGTTTATTACAGGGGTCTCCAATCCCCGGTCTGCGGCATCCCAGAAACAGGGCTGTGCAAACAAGCAAAGCCCCATTTACAGGATGCAGGCAGCATGCAAAACCATGCCCCCTCTGGTCTGTGGAAAAAAACCCTTTCCATGGAACCAGTCCCTGATGCCCAAAGTGTTGGGGCGCTGGTTTATTACACCTTCTTAATTCAATTTTGCATGATTTGATAGGAATGTTTTTTGATTTAAGAAGGAATGATGTTTGATTATTTTTACTTTAAAGATCAATACATAGACATGAATATATATTTTATACGTATTTCCCTCAAACTAGGACATCTCCTGATAATAAGCCCAATCGGGCTTTGGAGTGCATGAGCTAAAATAAGCCCCCTGAAACTAAGCCTCCCCCCAAATATTACAACGCATGTGCACCATCCCAGACCTGAAACAGTCTGTTGAGGGGGGGCGCATGAGGTTGTCTTCTGGGAAGCCACAGTGGCACTGGGTCTGTTGGGGGGCAGCAGAAGCATTAAGGCTGTTCCCCCCTCTTCAGCAAGCTGTGCCTGGAGGAGCACAAGCCGCCACCGCGGCTTCCCAGAAGACAACGCAGCCCCCTGGCTGGCTGTTTCGGGTCCGGGATGGTACGCATGAGCCGGGATTCTCTCCTTGAGCGGAGCGAAATAGAGCGGAGCTGATTGAAAAGAGTCCTTGATGCTCTTAGGAGTAAAAGGTAGTAGGTAAGGAGTGGGCGCGAGGTGTGCATTGCTGGGTCTGCCACCTCGCCTCTCTCCATCTGCCACCTCCAAATTACACCCCCAAATAGTAAGATCTCCCCGATAATAAGGCCAAGGTCATATTTCGGTGTTCCAAAAAATATAAGGCAGGGTCTTATTTTGGGGGAAACACAGTATAAAGTAACATTTTTCTAGATGTAATATATTTATAGATAAATTCTTCATAGTTCAAATTAGCATTTCTCAGATCAACACTGAAAGAGATATTCACAGAAGAACATGGAGGTACTTCTTAAATTAACAAGCATGGTGAAGGTGATCAGCCTCTCAAACAGGGACTGTTTTGGAGGGCCGAACAACAGGGCTGTTGCTGCTCTGGCCCTGCCCCCATGGGCAGACATTACTAGGATACCCAGGTCTATTTTCAAATGACACAAAATTAAGTGTGTTTGTTTGATGTGGGTGCGTGAGTTTGGGAGTTCTCAGACACAGATACCACACACACATAGTATGCCAATCTTTTAAACAATATATTTTTAAACTATTAAATACATAGTGTTTGGTAGATAGTTCAAGAAATCTACAACACAACATATCACTATTTTTCCTTTTAGGATGCTTTTGCAAAAATTGTTCAAAGAGAGGGTGTGAAAGCATTGTGGAGTGGGTTGCCACCCTCACTGTAAGTTATACATTTTTTTATTTTTTCTTCCTTTAATTTATGTATCGCACATTAAAATCCGTTAAAACCTGAATAAAAATAGTTAAAATAAAATTAAATATGAAATTATCAATGGTGGTTAATATTGACAGAATAGTAACAAAATAACTAAAAAACAATTTTATTAATCTTTTTCTATTACTGCCAACAATCACCTTAACATACAAAATGAAGTAAACATAGGAATGTGTATTTCAGTTAATCAAAATATGTATGTGTCTTGGGCTATATTAATTGGTGCAACCAGGGCTTTTTTTCAGCCGGAACTCGGCGGAACGGCGTTCCGGGATCTTTTCGGAGTCCGTGTCACGTGTTCCGTCTCCACCAATCGCGCGCTATCACTTCCGGAATATTTAGTGTGACGACGGGGGTGCGTTCCGGCACCTTTCTGCGCCGAAAAGAAGCCCTGGGTGCAACATTTTATAGGTCCCAAAAGTTGCTTTTTCAGGAGGTAACTGGACTTTCTTGTTTTTTCTTTCGAAGACGTTTTGCTTCTCATCCAAGAAGCTTTTTCATCTCTGATGGAACAGTGGGGAATGGAAGGATTTATATTCATTGCAGATAGCTGGTAATCTGCATCCTTTTACAGCAGGGGCGTCAAACTCGATTTCATTGAGGACCGCATCAGGGTTGTGTTTGACCTTGGAAAGGAGGGTGGGGAGGCATGGCCAAGGTGGGCATGGCCAGCTAGATGTCACTCATGTTGGGGGTGTCTGTGGTGGTCCGAGTGCTCTGCCAGTGAAAACGGGCTTCTGAGTTCCGTTTTTTGCTGTGACGGCATCCTGCAATCTTCTGCCAGTGAAAATGGAGCTCGGGAGGACCTCATGTGACTCTCCCAAGCTCCATTTTTACTGGCAGAGGCACCATGGGCTGATCTTTCTCTGTTTCCAGGGCAGCCCGACAGGCCAGATCTAAGCACCTCGCGGGCCTGATCCAGCCCCTGGGCCTTGAGTTTGATACCCCTGTTTTAGAGGGTCATTGAAATACTTGGAGATTTATCTCCGTCTTCAGGGTCACCTGAGTAGTGCTCTGAAGACACAGCTAAACCTCTAAGTACTTCAATGATCCTCTAAAAGGATGCAGATTACCAGCTGTCTTCTAGGAATATAAATCCATTCCCCACTGTCCTGTCAGAGCTGGAGAAGCTTCTTGGATGAGAAACAAAATGTCTTCAAAAGAAAAAACAAGAAACTCTAGTTGCCTCCTGAAAAAGCACCTTTGGAACAACCATGACCTGGCTGACTGAGATTCTCCAGTGTTACGATGGTATCCAGGAGAATCTGGGTTGACTCTTCTATTCCTTGCAATCAGACAGAGCTTGAAACTGAGGACACGCCCACCTGTCACTCATCCCCAGTTTCGGCTCTGTCTATTGCAGGGAACAGAGCTTGAATCTGTTCCTCCTGGAGCGGATTAGATATTTAAAATTAGGTCCTTTTCCTTTTCCTTTGTGTTGCTTTACTGCCTTTGGATTGACAGCGTGAAGGGCCTCCGGTCCGAGCCCGCTGTCCATTGGAGGAATAGGCAGGTTACGAGGCTGTAGCTGTCCTTATCTTCCCGATCTAACTTCCATCAGCTGTGAGGCGGGCGCGCGCCAAACGCTGGGTTAATTTCAAGCAGCGACAGTGCGCACGTTAGCCTGGCGTTTTTTCTGAGGCTCCAGGATCGCATCGGTCACAGCGCGGTTCGGGGCTGCTTTGACAGGGCCCTAGCGCTTTACCGAGATATCGGTGATATCGGCAGAAGTTTTGGTGCGGCGCCCACCATTTTAGATCAGAAGTACTGCGGGCGCCATTTTGGAAGAGTCCTCGTTGCAGGCGCCATTTTAAATTGACGATCACTCGCTCTCAGGTCCAGCGTGGAGAGGTAGTGCGGCTGAGAGTCGGGGTGTTTCTTCACCATCGTGGGCTGCCTTGAGGGGCCCAGGCATGCGGAGTGGTGCCGTTTGGGCACTCCGTGGTGTTCCTTCCTTGGTGGCTGTTGTTATCAGCGTTCCTCAGCCTCTGACATTGCTCGCAGGATTGTTGCTGGGCAGAGCAGTGAGTGCGGCCTATCCTTGGTGGGTCTAAGATGGATTCCCCCTCAGAACCAACTGGCCCTCCTTCTTCCCCCATAACTACCCCATCTGCTTCATCCTCTGCAACTAAGGCCAAGGCAGCCAATATCAAGGCCAGGGCCTTGTCTCACTCTAGATCTTCCAAGGCGCAACAGAAAGCCGAGCTAAGACTTCAGAAGGCCCTGGAGAAGCAGGCGGATAAAGTGGCCAGGGAGGCGGAGAGGGCTGCTTTGTCAAGGGCCCCGTCTCCTTCATCACAGTCCAAACAGGTGGACAGGGACCTAGAGCGACCCGTTTCAAGTGGTCTCAAGAGAAGGGGCGATTTACCGGAGTCAGAGGCTCCTTTCCATAAACAACTTTTGTTGACAGTTCCTGGTTATTCAGAGATAGTTAACGATCCTTGGTCTGTGGGACTGTCGCCCTCTTCTCTGCAGCCTGGACCTTCCAGGAGGTCAGACTCCATGCCATCTGCAACCTTTACTCCTACAGCAGCTGGACTCAGGCTGTCTGACCCGTCTCACATTGACTTTGAGTGGCTGTTGTCAGAGGCAGCCAGACGGGGTTATGAGGCAGCGATGCTCCATAGCAGAGGCCCCGTTGCCCCTGCCTCTGGTATGGGGCTCTCCCATCATCGACTACCGCACCCGGGGTTTGGTTCAACTCAGGGCCCTCCTGCTCCTACCCTTCATGACCAGGCGGCCACGCAGAATGTTCCGGAAGAGGAGGAGGAGGGGGAGATAGGACGTGAACTATCTGATTATGAGGGCTTGCAGGAAGAACAACCGGCCTTCAGGGGTTTATTCCAAATCCATATGTTTAAATCCTTTTTGAACAAGGCCAAGGCAGTCACTGGGCTTGGACTGGCTGGCCCTTCTGACTCTAACGCTGCCAGCGATGGTCCCAGGGATATCCTTTTCTCGGAGACAACTGAGACTACGGACACCATTCCAGCCCCCAAATTGTTCTTACAGATGATTAAGCAACAGTTGGAGGTTCCTGGGGCCTACCCTACTCCCTCCCCCTTTGACAAGAAATATTTTAATGTTTCTGCTGATCTCATGGAAATATTGAATATTCCGGAGGTCGATGAACCCATCGTGGCCTTGGCA
Source organism: Psammodynastes pulverulentus (assembly GCA_025802295.1). Classification (NCBI taxonomy): domain Eukaryota; kingdom Metazoa; phylum Chordata; class Lepidosauria; order Squamata; family Psammodynastidae; genus Psammodynastes; species Psammodynastes pulverulentus. Next base: position 20,093,543 of record JAOYMU010000077.1, read on the forward strand.
ACTTCGTCGGCCTCCCTGTCGGACGCAGGAGATGTGCTACGCCCTGAAGACAGGAGGGCGGAGCTTACTCTCAGGAAGGCTCACCAGGCAGCGACTTGGGCGGTCAAAACTAGCACGGCCGCTTCTTTCTTCACTAGAGCGGCTCTGCTGTGGCTCCGTCAGCTCCAGCAAAAGGTGCCAGTGCATGACATCTGCACTCACCAAGATCTGAACAAGATCATGGCCACTGAGTACATGGCTGATGCCACTCTTCACGCCGCCAAATATGGAGCCAGAGCCATGGGGTCATCGATTACGGCTTGCAGGCTCCTGTGGCTGCGCCAGTGGCAGGCTGACATGAGAAAAAAATGGAAGCTGGCGGCAGCTCCGTACAAGTCATCCAAACTATTCAGCCCCGTCTTGGATCCTATACTGGTCGAATCCAAAGATAAGAGAATGAGGCTGCCCAGCCTTTCGAGAAGGGGAGATCGTGTTTCACCTCCGTCCTTTCGTTCGCAGCCTTCTTTCAGGCCTTCCTATCCGGGCTCTTACCATCAGAGACCCTTTAGGCCATTCAGCCCCAGACAGGAGTTTCAATCCGGCCAGGGATTCAGGGATCAGAGCAGGGGCCAGTTCCAGTTGAAGCGGCTCTTTCGAGGGACCGGCGGCCGTCCCTCCCGCCGGTCTCGCTGACTACGAAAGGGACGTCCCCATTGGTGGCAGGCTGAGTCGGTTCTGTGACCAGTGGGGCCTTTCAACAACAGATGCTTGGGTGAGGGACACCATCCGGTCTGGGCTCAGACTGGAATTCGTCTCTCAACCCCCAAAGCGTTTTCTCAAATGTCCAGTTTCCAGGGACAGTTCCAAGCAGAAATTGATGCAGGAGGCCATCCTACACCTAGTGACCATCCAAGCAGTGGAACCGGTGCCGGTGGAGTCACGGGGCCAAGGTTACTACTCAATATTGTTCCTTGTGCCGAAGACGTCGGGCGGTTGGAGAGACATCCTGAACCTGAAAGGTCTGAACTTGTACATCAAATACTGCAGGTTCAGGATGCATTCTCTTCACTCTATTCTCCTGGGAATCAGGAGCAACGACCTCATGACGTCCATAGACCTCACCGAGGCTTATCTGCATGTCCCAATTCATCCGGACCACCGCAGATACCTTCGGTTCTTTTATGCTGGTCAACATCTATAGTATCGGGCCCTCCCGTTTGGTCTGGCCTCCGCACCGAGAACCTTTACCAAGGTTCTAGCAGCCCTGATGGCTTCCCTGAGGTCAACTCCAATCAGGCTTCAGTGCTACCTGGACAACATATTGATCCAGTCAGCTTCCGTCGTCCGGGCACATCAGGACTTGCAGACCACCATCTTTGCTCTGCAGAGACACGGGTTCTCCATAAACGCGGAAAAGAGTCACTTTTTCCCCTCCAGGGTCCTTCAACACCTAGGAGCGGTGATAGACACTCAGCAGAACTGCATGTTTCTATCCCAGGCCAGAAGGGAGGACATTACGTGTCTGGTAAGTCAGATACTGGCGGCCAGATGGGTCAGTTTACTGTCTCTGTCTCAGCTCCTGAGGAAGATGATATCCTGCATAGAGGTCGTTCCCCTGGGCGACACTACATGCAAGGGACCTGCAGTGGTTCCTACTGCCCTTTCAAAGATCGGGGCAGGGGAACTCCCCGAAAAAGGTCAGGCTCCCGTTGACAGTTTGGGACTCCCTTCCTTGGTGGTCATCAGAGGCAATGACCAGAGGCTCCATTTTCAGCGACCCCCCTCTATCCATCACGACGGATGCCAGCCTTTGGGGCTGGGGAGCTCACTGCCGATCGAAAGTGGCCCAGGGTCAGTGGTCCATTCTGGATCGGAAGAACAACATCAATTGGCTGGAGTTGAGGGCCATCCACCTGGTCCTGTTGGTGTTCCAGCCGGACATGGAGGGTTATCATATCCTGATCCTCTCGGACAATGTCACGGCCAAGGCGCGCGTCAACCGTCAGGGGGGCACGCATTCCAAGAAACTCACGGAGGAGGCCCGAGCTCTTTGTCTCTGGGGGGAGACGCATCTGCAGTCGCTCAAAGCGGCTCACATCTCGGGATGTCTGAACTCCAGGGCCGATTGGCTGAGCAGATCCAGAGTGGGATCAGGCAGAGTGGAGGTTGGATCCAGCATTGTTTCACAGACTGTCGGTCCAATTCGGCTTGCCGGAAGTCGATCTCTTTGCCACTCCGGCCAATTCCCAACTACCTCGCTTCTTCTCCCGTTATCCATCTCTGGGAACGGAAGGGGTAGATGTGCTACGCTGTCAATGGCCACGAACCCTCCTTTATGCCTTCCCCCCGATTCCTCTGATCCCAGCCTTTCTTCGGCGGTTACTGGATCAGAAGGCGACAGTACTTCTGGTGGCTCCCTTTTGGCCCAGAAGACCTTGGTTTGCTGATCTTCTCAGCCTGTCAGTGGCTCCACCGTGGACAATCCCGGAGACCTGCGTGCGACTGTCTCAGGGTCCAATCTGTCATCCAGATCCGGGGTGGCTCCAACTGACAGGCTGGTTGTTGAGCGCAACTTGCTGAGGAGGGAGAGTTTTTCAGAAGATGTCATTGAGACTTTTCTGGCGGCCAGACGTCCTTCTACTAGGAGGATTTATGGAGCGACATGGAAGGTATTCTGCGGCTGGTGTAACAAAAAGAACATAGATTGTTATCAGTTGTCAGTTGCACAGCTTCTTTCCTTTCTTCAAGAAGGATTAGCCAAATGTCTTTCTCCTAACACTATTAAGAGACAATTGGCGGCTCTCTCGTCTGTTTTGGCGTGTGAAGGGTCGGATTCTCTGGCCAGACTTCCTGTGATCCGACGTGTTTTGCGAGGAGCCTCTAACCTGAGACCTCCAGTGATTCACAGATTCCCTTCCTGGGATTTGGCTCTTGTCCTTCAGGCTTTGACGTCGCCTCCGTTTGAGCCGATTAGGATGGCTTCTCTTCTTTTCCTTACCTATAAAGTCATCTTTCTGGTGGCTATCACTTCTGCCGGAAGAATCTCGGAGTTGGCTGCCCTTTCCATCAGGCAGGACTTATGCAATTTCTACCCAGATAGAGTGGTCCTTAGGTTAGAGAGCCCAGGAATTGGTTCTTCCAAATTTCTGTCCCAACCCTTCCCATAGCAGGGAAAAACTATGGCATAAACTGGACGTTCGTAGGGCATTGCGGGTTTATATTGACCGGACTGCTGCCTTTCGAAAGACTGAAGCCTTGTTTGTAGACTTCCAGGGAGCATCGTTAGGGCTCAGAATCTCTTCCTCCAAGATCGGGACATGGCTCAGGACAGTTATTTCCAGGGCATATGTGGCACAAAATTTGCCGGTGCCGGCTGGGATCACGGCACATTAGACGCAGAGTGCAGCTACTTCAGCGGCATGGTCGGCGCAAGCGTCGGTGGAGATTTGCCGGGCCGCAACCTGGGCCTCACCTTCCTCCTTTATCAGACATTATCGTCTGGATGCATATGCCTCGGCGGATGCTGCCTTCGGCCGGAGAGTTTTGCAGACTGTGGTGACAGGGTCTGGGAGCCTGGTCCAGCCAGTTTCCCGCCCATCTCTTCGGTAACTTGGGTACGTCCCAGATTCTCCTGGATACCATCGTCACACTGGAGATGGGGCATTGGTCCTACCTGATATGCTCCTTCTCTGTGTAGACGATGGTATCCAGGCCCGCCCTGTGGCCGGCTGGCCCAGGGTGAAACTAAGGACACAATGGAAGACTGCAGTGGAACATCTAGCAACTCCATCGCCGAAACTGGGGCTGAGTGACAGGTAGGCGTGTCCTCAGTTTCAAGCTCTGTCTGATTGCATAGAATAGAGGAGTCAATCCAGATTCTCCTGGATACCATCGTCTATACAGAGAAGGAGCATATCATGTAGGACCAATG
>JAOYMU010000077.1:20192265-20206233 GCA_025802295.1 Psammodynastes pulverulentus
AGTCCTAGGGTTGAGTAGGGGCGTGGCCAGGGGAGGGGGGGTGAGTTCCACCACCTTTTCTCTGAGAAAAAAAGCCCTGACCACAACCACACAGTACAATCCCCCCTCCCATTTCCCCACACTAAAAAATGTGACACCAAGGAAAGGCTAATATGGCTTCCAAAGCTGACAATGACATTCTGTGATACAATAAGAATGAGAAGTACGAATCTTTACTTCCCGGACTTTTCCATTTTTCCCTACCTTTTCTCCTTCCTTCACATACCTGTCTTCTTTTCACAGCTACTCAGACTTTCCACTTCAAGTCAAATAGAGCATCAAAAATTCAATAATCTACAATAGACTCATCCTTTGGGAATCTTTTACTCTTTACTTAAGAACCTACCAATGAGGATTGCATAGTGACAAAGAGCTCTAGAAGGGTGCTGCCTTCTCAGTGTCTTTTTTAAAAAGCCTTTATAAACTGGCTACTAGTTGTTGGGCTTCAGTTGCTTTGTGCTTTCTTTTAGTAATAGAAAAGGGAAAATATCTGCCAACTTTTAGGCTTGCTTATGTCCACATGGCCTTAGAGAAGTGGGAAGGGACCATGATGGCAATTGGTACTACTGATAATTATCACCCTGACTTTTATTCTAGGGCTGTCTAATCAGATATAAGAGTGATGGGAACAGAAGTCTTTACACAATCATTCAACAAGCTTTGGCTTAGTGCAACATTTGCATTTCTTTCCTGAAGGTTTGAGATTGGGAGAATACTCAAAGGAAGGCTTATTTCAATTTGTCATGTTCCTAAAATAAACTTTGTTATAACTCATGAAAGAATTTTTTGAAGAAATTAAACAAAAACTTAAAAGATATTTTTTAGCTCCAGGCTTTTGATTTGTCAGTGACTTTCAACAATGAATTCCAACACTTAAAAGCAAATAATCAGAAACAGACTTCCCATAGTACAAGAAACAAGCATTTGTAAGGGACAAGGCGGGAGCTAGTGCCAAACATCAAGGCCTATGTGATTATAGTCACATTTCCTCCCTGATCTACAATCTTGACAAGAACTATTCAAAAATACATGGAAACAACACATGCTGGTCATAGCAGGGGTGTATCTAAAAATAATGCCCTACATTTGGTAATATATTTTATTTATATAATAAAAATTGTCCACACCATTCAGAGACTAAGAAAGATTCCATGCAAGCAATTCAGCATAAAAACACACAGTTATACACAATTTTTGTATGACTAGTTTCAAGAAATCTGAACATTAAAACTCATTATATATCCACTCCAATAATTCAAGATTTTGTTTTTGAACTATTATAGCCAATTTTATTCAATGGATGCTACACACATTTTCTTTAAAGATAGTAAAATTAGATAGGAATCTTCACTGATAAGTGATTTCAACTGTATACCATAGTAAATATTGCTACAAATAGTCCTTGACTTAACAACCTTTTGTTCAGTGACAATTTAAATCGCAATGGTGTGGAACAAAGGGACTTAATGACCTGTACAAGAAATTATGGCTACTGTAGCCTCCTCATGCTAATGTGAACAAAATTTGGGTGCTTGCCAATCTGTTTACAACCAACCACAGGGATTTTGCAGCATCTCCTGCCTATTTTTCCACCCATCCCACCCTGCTGGTCTCTGGGGCCTAACCCCCATTTGGCTGGAATCCATAGGCCTTGGACCTATTTCCTACCCTACTAGGTCCCATATTACCTCCCTCCACCCCACGCACACACTTCATCACATTTCACTTCAGTTTTCCAAAAATTGCTTCAGAAAAGAACCAAACAATCCCCCACATGGCCTCCCTTTATAGATGTGGCATCCCAAAAGTGGGCACCATTTTAGAAGATGACATAATTCTCAGCTTATGTAGCTTCATTAAAAAGAAGGTGATTCACCTTTCTTCCCTTAACTGAGAAAAGTTCAAAGATTATCTAATTGTTTAACCATCTGAGAAGTTGATATTACTTAGCATTAAATGATTCATGTACTGTTACATATCATATAGGGTAATAAAAGAAGCCTGTGTAATCAAATATTTCATAACAGGTATTGGTTAATATTTACCTGCAGCAAAGGAGAGAAAGCCTTCTTAATATTCAGCCTAGAATTCAGAATTTTAAAGAATACATAATTCCATAAGAATTAATTTTCCAGGAAAAATAACCAATGAAAGGGATATTTGGAACTTTTGTTCCTCAACATATGAAAAATCACAGGTTTTCAAATCCATTTCATTCCCTAATATTGGACTAAATATAGGATAAGCTGATCTATCAAGAAATTTCTGAACTTCTTTAAAGAGTACTCAATTTTATTCTTACATATTCCACCTTATTCAAGATAATGTACTCTCTTCATTATGATTTTAGGACTGGAAGTTTTATTATGTGACACTATTTGCATAATTGTATAAAATAATTGTGTTGGAAACTTTATTATGTTGCAGTAAATTTCATTCTTTATATTTGAAATCTAAATATTTGGCAAGCCTAGATGGATTGATTTGATATATTTTCCCATAAGTTCTTCAGGTTTTAATGTAGCAATTATATTTTTTTATTTAGCAAAGTTTTAAGGCAATTCTAATTCATTCTGTAAAAGCTGTTAATCACCAATTTGATATAGCTTCTATGAATATGTTCAGATTTTGCTACACTTTTTGAAAAATCAGATACAGGTAGTCTTCAATCTAGGACCACAATTGAGCCTAAAATTTCTATTGCTAAGTGAGATATTTGTTGTGAGTTTTGCCCTATTTTACAATCTTTCTTATCACAGTTAAATGAATCACTGAAATTGATAAATTAGTAACCTGGTTGTTAGGTGAACCTTGCTTGTCAGAAGGTTGCAAAATTGATCAAATGACATTGGGGCACGGCAATGGTCATAAGTAGTTGCCAAACATCTGAATTTTCATCACATGGTCATGAGGATGCTGCAAAGGTTGTAACTGTGAAAAATGGTCATGTCACTTTTTCAATGCTGTTGTAGCTTTGAACAGTAACTAAATGAACAATCTAGGTCTTCATTTTATCCAGCTCAGTAGGATGGAAGGCCGAGTCAATCTTGAGCCGCTCAGAATAGCGCTCCTGTCTGTGGGCACAGTTTGCCTGCAATACTGCATTCTAACCACTGCACCACCATGGCTCCCAGTTATTTAATTAATCAAGTGAACACTGGAACACTTCTCCTGACTGCAGTTTTAGTAAAATAAAAAACAGGAACTGAAACATACATTTGGAATGATCCCATAACAAAAATGTGGCACAACTAGTCCTCTCCATTCTTTTCATATATTCTCTGGGAGAAAAAAAAAGAACCAGCAACTGGCAAATATAAGAAAGTCACAAATGCAAGATCAAGATCTCATTATCTAAATTATGTTGAATTCAGTGAATTGAAAGGAGCAATCGGATAATTAACAACCTCTCCTAGAAGTATCATTGTGTACCTAACAAAGGGGTTAAATTTGGTACCAGTCTAACAAATCAATGAAAATATTTCTAATTTGTAACAATGTTTTGTAACAACCTGAGTATAACAGTTTGTTGAGTGGAGCTCTTCTTAGGATATGAACTTTGGAAATCACACAGAGTAGAATTTTGAGACTTGAAATTCTGATTTTAGAATGCTCCACTTCAGAATTCTGACATCAAAAGAGACTTCATTTTAGGAATATATTAAAAAATTTAAAGAAGTCTTGGATCTTAAATAGCTCAGTGTAGTATCATTAGTATCATTAGTATTTTTAAAGGCTGTTGCTGAATCTTGCTTTGAGATGTATAGTATCAGAATGGGTAGAAATATTTTATGTAACCATAATAAGTATTGCATGAGAACAAATAATAACTTGGATGAAAATTTAGCAATTCTTCCACTGAATATGGGAGGTACCTAGTAAAAGATGTAGAATGAAGTTTGAAGAAACAGTTTCATTGTAACTCAATGCATACTGAAAAATATTAGGAAAGTTGGTTGGTGTAAAATATGGTAGCTAGCATGCTTTCGAATGTGCACTTTTAAAATGACTTTGTTTTACCTTGGTTGCATCAAAGCCTTAAATGATTTTGCTAGGTCCAACATACTTAAAACAATGTTTTGATATTACTTGAATTCAAATATTTCTTCATGAGACCCACCCTCTCTTATATGCTGTATCATAGGCTCTTTTGAACTGAGCTTGATGCCTGGTGTCTTCATGAATACACCCAAGGTTTTTTTTAAAACACCACTTTGATGTTTAGTATGTCTTCTCTTTATGTACCAACCAAATCTGCATTGGTTTTTCAAAATCACCCTACAGAAGGTTCTGCTGTCAAGAAAAACAAGCCCTAATGCTGTGGGAACCAATATGGATGTAATAATTAATGTAGACTAGAGAAAGCCTGGAAAGAACAAGAGTGTAGTTCACCCAAGACATGGAAGCCAGCTCTATGATTTTGGGCCAATTCTCTATCAGCTCAACCCACCTCACAGGCTTATTGTTGTAGAAAAAAGCAGGAGGAAGCATAATCGACAGCACATGAACTCAAAGAGAGACGGGAGGCAAATAACTAGATCAATCAATAAATGCCTTACTTAACAGGAGATTTGAAAAAAGGCCATAGCAACACTGCTTTCTCCTTAAGGCTATTTTTTATTCTCCTTTTATTTATTTCTTATATTATTTCTTAGCTCTATTTTTCCTCCAAATAGTTATTCTTCTTTTGTTCTTTATTATATGTAGAAATATAATATATATGTTTGAAAATTATTGTTCCGCTCCACTCCTACTATCCACACAAAAAAACCCAAGACATTAAATAGACATTGATATTCTGATCACTTTGAAGAAACAAGTGCTGAACTTCAAAGGCATAAGTTTAAGGTAGGGGCTTTTTTAGAGTTAGAAGGCAAAAGTTCATAAGCATCAATTCAAGCTTTGTTAAATATTAGTTATGGCAGAGGTGTAGATCAATTAACATGGACTTAACTTTCCAGGGTAGAGCAAGGACAAAGGGGAAGGGCTACTGCTGACAGTTGTCTTCAACAATAAGCGGTTCCTTTATAACAGCTGGGTGTAACTGAACAAATTCTTTCCACCAATCTACAGCCTCTGATCACACCTCAATCCTTAGGCTCCAAATAATTCAAAGACAAAAGGCAATCATATCCAAAAGAGTAAGTCTGTGTTTTTATCTTTTTCACTGAATTATATAGACTTACACTTAATACTGTGTGTAAAAAGAGGGGGAAAGATTAGGTATCTAAATAAACTGCTGTCCTAAGAGGACCCTGATGTTCTTTCTCTGGCTTAATTTTCAAAAGCCAAGAATCACATTTTTGTCAAGTTTGGCCAGATGAAGTTCATTTTGTTAACAAAATGAGCTATTAGCAATGGCAATGTCAACTCTTATAATAACTTGAAATTATGAATTATAAAATTGTAAACAGCTTTCCATCTTTGCTGCTACTGGTGCCTTTCACTTTTTTTACTTTATGTTATTTTCTGCATCACTTCTCATTTTTCCTTTGTGTAAACTACTGTCCAAGAAACTAAAGAGCACCCTCTTACCTGCTAACATTATAAATTTGGATACAGGTTCCTGAAATAATATCCAACATTCTGATCTCTTAGGATTGTTCCACCTACAGAAAATGTAGAAATGTATGGAGCAAAAGCATCCAAAATAATGTTTTATTTAATCAATCAAATGACTAATAATAATGGTTTTTAATATTATTTCCATTGTTTAAAAAAAAATCCTTTAAATTGTGCGTGTTTCTGTTCTGGTTTAGTGGCAGAATATTCCTTTATACAATAAATTGGTTTATCATTTAATTTCCTGAAAAATTTATTTTTTGTACAGGTAGAAATGGTTTCTGAAAAGGAAGGAAAGAAACGTATTAATGGAAATGTTAATGATGAGAATATTCTTTTTGAAGATGCTTCTGGAAGCCAAAAGTAGGTTTTTCAATTTTAGTTGACTGCTTTTTTGCATTTTCAGTTGATGCATTTCTCTGCTTTATGCTCTGCAATTCTTTCTCTATTAGAGGCTAAAAATCCATTCAAAATATACCACTTTTCAGAGCTAACTTCTATATCCAACAAATTTGGTATAATCATGGATTATTAGCTAAACACCAATATTTTATTTATTATTATTAAATTTGTTTGCTGTCCATATTTAGTATTGCAAATTTCTTAGTATATTTTGTTATTTATCTGCTGTAAAAGGACATTGGAATCCGCTATGGCTTTACTGAGCTTTTATTTTAGTTCAGTGACTTTATTTTTTCTCTATTTCAGTCTTGCTGTGTTTATTATTTTCCTTTACATTTTTCGAAAGTTTTGTTGAAAAATGCCTGCCTACAGATTTTCAACCAGAGAAATATTTTTTTTTTCAAAAATGAAATATTATTTAAGAAAACCCTGTGTTACTTACGTGCTGCATCACCATCGGCTTCTGACAAACTGGTGAAAAAGTGTAAAAATATAGCTAGCTATTTATATTGCATTCATGTTTGTTTTTGGTAGCCGAGGACATTCAGTGGGACAAACATGTCAGACTTTACCATTTTTGGACATTCCTCCCTATTGACCCTATTTGTAGATAGGCACTGATTCAGCAGCTGTTGTTTTTCCTATCATATCCCGAAAATACTCCCGAGTTGCACAATGCACATAGAGTTTATTTTCTTGAAACTAAGAACTTTGGTCTTAATAAGTTGTCTGTTTCTGTTATAAGTATACACTCCAGGATCCTTATATTGTTCTTTTCATACATCAGTTGATAAACTGTAGTTCATTTAAATCCTAGCTGGCTCAAAAGTCAAAATGAGTTAGTAGACATAATGCTAGGCAATTAGATTATAAACCATAATTGCTATATTCAGTCAAGCATAAAACCAAGCAAAACATGTTATGGCACAGTGAGCAAACTCAGTTATAAAAATAATAGGAAAACTTAACTGCTTTTCTCTGGCTTGACAGCATTCATGGAACAGTTTCAGATTTAGGGAGTTATAATTATTTGAGAACTCACTGATTTCAGTGAGTTTTAATTTCTTAGATGCCTATGGTTTTATTTCCCCAAAATGAAAAAACAAATTAAATTGAAAAGGATCAGGTTTCAACATTCTCATGTATCAATATTGAATGAAATCAACATTCATATTTGATGTGATTGTTTCAGAAATATTACATGGGATAAGAATACATAAGTCACCCTGTGGTGAGATAGGCAGCAAATAAATGTAATAAATAAATAAAATACATAAACCAGTTATACATAGTATCATAACTAAATGTACTAATAAGTAATTCTTTATTTATTTGAATCTATTCTGATTTAGGTCAATTAACAGAGAATCCAGAACCAAAGAAAAAAAAATAAACAATATCATATAATAGTAATTAATATTAAAATGAATTATGAGAAATAAATAATTTTAAGGTTCAAAATAAAACATATTAAACATAGTTCCTGACACTGTTACATTGTTTCAAATATTATAGTATGCTATTTCTGCAACAAATTGATTTTGATTCTTTCTGTCATGCTAAATTAACATTATGGAATAATGCAGATTTTAAGGCATCGCAGGATCATTAACACTTTCATTTTCAGAGACACTTAAATTATGAGAAGTACAAATTATGTTTCTTGCTTATTATTTTAACTGCATAAATATGTTTATAGAAAAAAAATGAAATTTGACTATATATCATTTTATAGGAAAAAGAAAAAAACCGAGGAAAAAATTAATATGGTCAGCCCATTTGCAGTGGTAAGTTTTGAAATTTAGTTGTTTTGTTTTGGTGCCCTGGAGTCAATGTTGATTTCTACTGCCTGCCTGGATTAATTCATGCGGTTTTCTTGGCAAGATTTCAGGCATTGTTTGCCATTGTCTGTTTCCTAGAACTGGCTTGCCAAGATAACCTGCTGGCTTTGTTCTTTAGGCAGGAATAAAACTCTCAGCTTCATATTTCTAACCTGATGTTTTAACCACTACATAAGACTGATTCTGTTTTAAAATTTAAAATTAAAATAGCAAAACTTTAAAAACGTGTGTGCATGTGCATATTCAATAAAACTAAATAAGAACATTCATTCTGTGAATATTATGTGCAATTTGTTCATTTATATTCAAGCTATTTTTTTAAAGAAGGTGTCGGATAACATTGTTTTAAAGCAGGGATGCCCAACCCCCAGTCCGTGGACTGGCATTGGGAAACTGGGCTGCACAAATAAGCAAAGCCCCATTCGCCGGATGCAGGCAGCATGCAAACCCATGTCCCCTCTGGTCTACAGAAAAACCTCTCTTCATGGAACTGGTCCCTGGTCGGGGGCCACTGTTTTAAAGTATTAATATAAACTATATTATATTATGTTTGCCTAATTAATGCAAAAATATGAAAAAATAAAAAGTCAATGAATGCTGCTTGTTAGTTATGGAATTATCTCATAGATTATGTGTTCTAGTTGTATGACAGTTATCAATAAGTGGAAAATTTTTTGCCCTGTGGATAATTTGCTTTTCAGTTTCGTTACTCCGATTCCCTGGATAAATTATTAATGATAGTGGGCACTATTTTTGCAGCCCTTCATGGGGCTTCCCTTCCAGTTATGATGATTGTTTTTGGACAAATGACAAATACCCTTGTTGGATCTGGAACTCTAGGTAAGAGGAGTCAATAATGTCATGAAAAGAATGCAAAGACAGAGGGAATTGAAGCATGTATCTTTTACAGTGGATCTCTAAGAAAACTGCCAAATGTTTTATAGGCTCTTGACTACTGATGTTGGCTAGAGCAGGATTTACAAACAAGAGCATTCTATTAAATTGCTGACAAATGGTTGTCCAAATTGGTATAAGGCAGGGGTGTCAAACTCAATTTCATTGAAGGCCACATCAAGTTATGTTTGACCTTGGGGAGACATGTCCAGGGTGGGTATGGCCAGCTTGACGTCACTCGTGTTGTGGGCGACTATGGGAGCCCAAGTGCTCTGCCAGCAAAAACAGACCCCTGAGGTCTGTTTTCAGCTGCAACAACCTCCTGCAACCCTCTGCCTGTGAAAATGGAGCTCAGGAGGGCTGCTGGCAGTCCTCTCAAGCTCTATTTTCGCTGGCAGAGGCACCATGGGCTAGTCTTTTCTGTTTTGAGGGCAGCCCTATGGGCCAGATTTAAGCACCCCACAGGCTGGATCCAGTTCATGGGCCTTGAGTTTGACACCCCTGGTATAAGGTCGTCTATTTGGCAGAGGGTTGGACTACAAGACCTCCAAGGTCTCTTCCAACTCTGTTTTCTGTATTTTATATATAGTCATCCATGAAAGACTGATAGTGCAAAAGAGAAAATGTACATGATAAACACAATAAATATATATCAATATATCTAGCACTAGTAATAAATGTTATATACAAATTAGAATCATTTACCAAAACTAGACTGACTGTGAAGAATAATCTTTGGAGCTTGTAAGCAGTGATAAAAACATAGGAAACCATCATGCCGAATTAAACTTTAGAATCCAATTGTACAAGGTAATATTCTGAAAATAGATTGGACCAAAATAAAAAATAGCTATGTGAGCCACTGAAAATCATATGTAGGCCCATTTAATAGTACTGTAAAAAAGACCGGCACTTTCAATTAACAAAATATTCATTTAAAATAAATATATATATTTAAGGACAGAAGTTGACATTTTGTGGATAATCTGGGGTACTTTCTTACTTCTTATTTGTTGCCAAATATTATATTTTTAATATTTTCTGTCACCAAATGGCAAGAAATCATACTATCTATGTAGGACAAATGTAGTCAGATTTGATTCTAAGGGCTACATAAAGTCCTAAGCCTTAGATCAGGGGTGTCAAACTCACAGCCCAATGCCGGATGTGTCGCGCACTGGCGACGCCCACCCATGTTTTAGCGAAGAGGGGAAAGTTGCGATAAATCACATGGTGACAATGTGACAGTGTGAGTTTACACTCCTGCTTTAGATTGTCCCACAATCTTAGATCCAACAACATTTTAACAAAACTAATTAATCCCTTAAACAGAAAGTCCTAAGTATTCTCCAACAGAACTTTTCTGAGCTTTATTATTTCCTGCTATCGACAGAGAACTAGGTTTACAAGAGATAGTTGTAATACTCCTATTTTCTCTAGAATAACATGGCTACAGGTAGTCCTAATTTAGCAACCACAGTTGAGACAGGCAACTTTATTTATAATCAAAACAGTTACTAAATGGGAAAACAGATAAATGTGTTTGTGCTTTGCTTTTTCTCACTTCCCCGTCCTTTAGAATGCTGGGATAGTTAGGAATAAGGGAATTAATGTTTATTTACATTGATTGGAGAGAAAGGAATTACAAGACGGTAAGCAGGCACACAATGGGGAATGTTTACTCTCTTGTAAATTCTTCCTTCCCAATCTCTTTACTCTGTGAAAGAAGAAAGAAAAATGGGTCAGGCACAGGACAAATGTACATTAACTGACTGGCATGGTGAATACATGACAGATAGAGACAGAGATTGCACAGGTTAGTAAATGTGCATCTTGGTCACAAAGTTACTTTTTCAGCTGCATCATAACTTGACATGGTCACTGCATGAGGCAATCAATAAACAAGGTCTATCTGTAGAGCAAAAAATAATAATAATCACAAGCCAAATTGATAACATAAGTAGGCACTTCTTCAGTTTTCTATCTTCCTTTGAATAATATATCCTACATATTTTTTCAAATCATAATGTGCACAGTCATTCAAAATCTTACTAAAAAACAAATGTGTTTCTTTATTAAGAATAGAATTGGAGGAATACCACAAGGAATCTTATCAGGCAATTGTTATCTTGGTATAAACAAATGATACCATTTGATAATTTAAAAAAATCTTTATAATCTTGTGTCTGGGGATAATCTTGTGACTGGAGATATTGTTAATTTCTCCTTAATATTGTCTTTACTTGATTTAAACCATTTTGTCTTCCTTCTACTTAGATAATCAACTTGAGAAACTAGAAGAACAAATGACAAGGTACCTTAAATTAATATATATTGTTATACATTATATATTTGACATGTTTATAAGTGTTTGTGTATATAGTGTAATAAATGAGATTTTCATTTAAAATTTTAATATTTTTAAACAAGGATTAAATAACTTTCTATAATAAAGTTTATAAGTCTGGATACAATGAAAACAATGAAGTTGCCTATACTATAAACAAGCCATGTTAGTCTTAAGGTCAGCTATTGATTATAACATTCAAAAACAAAAATGAGAAAAAGCTGATTAAGGTGATGCCTCATTATGTCAGTAGTCCACAAGTCCTTATCGGAATAGATGCACTTTAGTTAGCTGCAATAAAGCAAGTTGTGGTTCTCATAAAATAATTTGTCAGCACAGCATATGAAGGTATGATCAGATCAGTCATGTTATCTGTCCCAAGTAGAATAGCTATGTTGTACATCAATTATTATGAATGTTGTAGTTTGGAGTAGGGAGGCAGTCATTCGAGGGCCTGATAACTACCAATGTTTTGGACTATAACTCAGATACATCCTGTTTAAACTCTGCTTCAACAAATCTGGAAGTTAGGGAATAATGCTTTAGTGTGTATTCTGATATTGATGACAAGCCAGAATCTAGGGAATTGGTAGAAGACTGCAATTCTATACTTCAGGGAACTACATTTATGCAAAAATGGGACAAAAGAGGCTAAAAATGGCTCTGTCCAAACTGCTATTATATATATATATATAAATGCACTAATGTGCCTATTGTCCCTGTCATTGTATTTTAATTATCTTATTCTTGTTCTCGTTTTTGTTTGACAAATTCCAATAAATAAATAAATGTAGGCATGATGTTTTGCATGAAGAAGCAGATCGCTCTTCAGCACCCACTTTGGATAGCAAACAGAAGAGCTTTGTTCTTTTCCTCCAGGGCCTTTGAAATTGCCCCTCACTTCGCTTTTCTGCCTTAAAATCCAAAGGAGACATGTTTTCCTCCTGGTCAGTTGAGGATAACTACTGGTATGATTTTTGTAAGAAGCTAAGTATATATGTGAATTCAGCCCTCTTGTCAAGAGCCGGCCCTGCGGGAAACAGATCCACTCCTCCATGCAAAATCTCAAGCACTTTACAGAACCACTGGGAAAGGGGAGCCTGGCCTTTCTCACTCAACTGCAGCTGGGGTAGTTTTCCTGGAGATTTACGTCTTTCCATATGAAGGAGGAATACAACTCCGGGACAAGAAGCAGCAGAAAATGGGGCTGCCATTTCCAGAAGGGAGAAACGGGGCAATACAGGCTGGTGAGAAAGTGGGGACCAGTGACTTGTGTAGTGGAAGGAAGGAAAGAAGGAAGGAAGGGAGAGAGATTTGATTCAATCTCAGAGAGTTATACTAGGACTCGCGGTGGGGGGGTTGTTGTGACTCTACTCACCAACTCTCTTATGGCTATGTGAGCAGAGCCTCAAAGGGGACCAGGTAGTCGAAACCACCAGGCCAGGGACAATACAGAGAGCCTATTAACAGCTTCCAGAGCTGCCACCAATGAAACCATGCAATGCAGGCAGTGAACAGGGAGCAGGTAGCAGGTAGCATGAGGTGGCATGGCAGTGGTGGTGGAGGAGGTGAAAGCTGCTGCCGGTCAGGTGTTCTGTGGAGTGGGGAGGTGAGGACTAAAGAAAGCCCCTCCAGCAGCAGACACGGCTGATGTAAAGCAGCTTTTGAAGCCTTTTGCTATCACTCTCCCCTGGCTCTGAAATGGAGAGGAACTGGGTAAGGGACTGAGACACCCCTGCCTATCCTCCATAGGATGGCAGTCCATCTTGGGAGGGGAGTGAAAGAGAAGAGGTGGGGATAGGTCACAGGGAGTGGCCTGGCTGCAGGGGCCCTGAGATACATGGGTCCAGAATGCATGTGGCAGCTCCACCACTTGCCTTGACTCACCTCATGGCAAGGGAAATGCCTCAAGGGCTCCAGGTGCCGAAATGGGTCAGTTTCTCTCCAGCAGCTTCCCAGGCTTGCCCAAGGGCAAGGCCAGCATTTTCTGAAATGCGGTAGAATTTGGCCCCGGAGGAGAAAGGGAAGATGGCAAGGGCACTTCAGGTAGGACATCTTCTCATTTCAGCACCCCCCAACCCTTCGGGGCTCTGCCCATACTTCAGCCCTGGTCTGCCGCCTCCCCACTCACCTCTTGAGTGGGCCAGGCAAGGGTGGTGTTCCCCAGGAAAAGACCACTCAGCCCAGAGGAACATCAGGTGGGGCCACCCATCTCGGCGCCCTTCCCACTTCACCCAACATGGCCATCCCAGGACTACTGGGCCATCCTGGCACGGGAAAGACACTCTTGCCCCTCCCCCCATCTGAACTCACTCATAGTTGGTCTGCCCCCACGCTCCGAGGTTGGCCCAATTGCTGCAGCGCTTTGAAGATCTGCATCTCCACCCCATGCACAGGCCATGCCCATCTGTTTGTACTGAACACTGTCCTGCCTCCTCCTGAGCGCTCACTGCCTGCTGAACATAGGAGAAAAAAATAAGACATTCCTCAAAAATAAGCCCTAGTGCTTATTTTGGAGCTCCCAAAATATAAGACCGGGTCTTATTTTCAGGAAAACACAGTACCACCCTACAACTAAGAGTAGTAAGATAAAGAGACAAAGGAAGAGAGGTCAGGGAAGATAAAAATACAAAAGGGCAGAGCTCCCAGTGTGATGTCACTGTCAGCTCCAGCCTTTCAGCAGCATAGAGCTTGACAACAGTGTGGGGGTGGATTGCTGGTACACACTGTATACAAACCCTTATCCTGTACATGTGCTTGAGAGATGATGTCAATCTCAGCCGGCCCTGTTGACCTATTGCCGGCTGTTGGATTACTGTGGACTTTAGGGCTTTAAGATAACACTTAACACTGGGATAATGGGTTAATGGGTTAATTAGGGGG
>JAOYMU010000077.1:20342464-20353620 GCA_025802295.1 Psammodynastes pulverulentus
CTGCATTTCTTTTTTCATCACATCTTGAAACGTCCCCAGCATATTAGGTAAGGATTGTAAGTCACTTTGTATGTCAGTCCTTGCCTGTGCAGCAAGTTTTGAGGTTGAGACAGAACTCTCAGCACCTTTTCTACCAGGAGGTCCTGGCGCTTTAAGAGCCATTTTGAAAAGAGAAAGAGAAAAAAAAGCAGTTCCAACAAATCAGTCCCCCCAAAAAGGAAAAAGGGCAATTAGAATCTGGTTTTAATATATTTTCAACATATAGAGTCCAGTAGAGTCCAATAGAAGGGGAAAGAGGAAAAAAAGAAAAGCCCCTAAGCCATTCAAAACTTCAGCCGCGACAAGCAGGCTTAAATCCACATCACGATACACAATCTTCATTCACTTTCACTTTCCTATATTAGACATCGCCATTTTGCCGCCCTTATTTGAAGCCAGTTAGTTATAAAAAATTTAAAAAAAGTCTTGTAAAAGGAAATTGAAGATATATTCTATCAGTACTTGCTTTTATTCATCCTCCTGTCCGGTCTGCCTGCTTCTGCTTACAATTATCGATCAGATGGTAAAGGGTGGTCGTGGTTTCTAAGCCTGCCGAGCCAGACATGCTCCTTCCTCCGGAGAATCCATGTCCTGGGGGACTCTCTCTTTTTGACCCCTGGAAAAAAAGCCCAGGGGTCCCAGAGGGCTCTACCTTAGACATGGGTCTCTGCCAGGTTTCTTCACCTGAAGCCTGGAAACTCACCGCTAAAAACAGCTGATTTACGCTGTTTATTAACGGTTTACAAAGGAATGGTGCGGACGCTTAACAGGAAGCGTCATCGAAGGTGACGCTGACATCGAAAGTCCCCCCAAAAAACAATCTTTATTTTGACTTTCTTAATAGCCTTAATACAAAGGTAGTACAAGGAATGCATATATGCATGGCATATAACCCAACCAAAATTTAGCATCATCTCTATTATGACCATAAGAAATTTTCCTTCAGTGATTGTGAGTTATGTCACATTTAGTTACAAGTCAATTGCCTGTCTTCTTTTATTACTGAAGGCTGTGAGGAGACATGAACTTATCTAAAATCCCTTATGCTTCACAGGCTCAGATCCCACTGCATTTTTCAGTCTTCTCCAACCTAATATCTTCCACTTATGTTGGATCTGTACCTCCCAGAATTCCCAGCTACCTGAAGACAGTGCAGCCCCTACCCATCTGGAGGACATCAGATGCTCCTGTAATTTAGCGAAGAGGCTTTGTCACCATTAGCAGAGCAAGGGGCTGACCGGCAGACACATACAGAGGACTGTAAATAGTGTAAGAGAACAAAACTGTATCTCCACACAACCTGCACTACACTTTATAAATCAGATGGAAAGAAGGATGTTTGCAGTCTATCAACTAATTTCTTCACTGCCTATTTCACCTACGTGAGTCTGAGTGGTGTACAATTAAAAAATATGGTAATAAAAAAGCAAAGATTAATTAAAAAATAAGTTAAAATGAATATGTTACAAAGTTAAAAGAGATAGAAGTGCCTTGAAACCACCAACTGACTCCAGTGTCACCATCATTCTTGGCTCCTTTCCCCATTGAATTGGCAATCAGGCGTAGACATTCTTTCAGAAGGCCAGAAGAGAGGGAGGGATGCCTCACCTTTGGGGGAAGAGACATATTAAACCAGAGGGGCAATAACAGAGAAAGTTATCTTTCTGTATTCCATCAATAAAAAATTTTAATGGATGAGGTCCGCAACATATCCTCCCTGTCTGACTAGATAGGTAGCACACATAGTTTTGTAAGATCTCCTCTGGAAGTGAGAGCCACTTAAAGGGATTGGTGCCTCCCAGTTCCTTGGATTTATTCTTAGACAAAGCCAAGGGTCCATAGCACCTTGCCACAATCCCCTGATCTTTGGAAGTAACTGGAAAAAAGATGGTGACTTGCATTTTTCTCCTTCCCAGCAAAATAAACGAAGTGAGGAAATAAAGAAGGCATTTGCCTTCCCATCCTTCTTCCACATGTTCTTCAGCCTCTGAAAGCAGCACCTGGAACACTCTGAGGGCACCATGAATATAATTCTGATTAACTGTAGGGTAAACACAATGGGCAAATGGAAATTCCTTTAATTAGCGAAAGGTATCCTATGCTTGTACCTGGAGCCTTCATTTAAGGGAAAATTATGTGTAACCTAGGTTTCTCTTTTCACATATAGACTTGTTTGAACTGTTAGCTCTCAGATACATCATGATCTAGGTACTGGTCAGTTGCTGTATCCCTCCTTAAAGTGATGAACAGCTAATTAATTAACTAATTAAATTAAACCTTTGCTTCTCAGAGGTCTTCCCAGACTTAGGCATATCTGTGCTTGTTTAGACAACACTTCTGCTTGAACGAAGCAAAGTATCTGTGTATACACACATAACTGGAGATGGCCTGGAAAACCCTTAAAACAAATGCACCAAATCTTCCAGAGGATAAAATTGCTTCAATATTTTGATATGAACTTACACTTTGTCTTATGTAGAATTAACACTACAAGTTGGACACTGAAATGATTAATTTATCCAGAGTGAATAAACTACATTTTTATTCAGTCTAGTGGAAGAAAATAATGTTCTGGATCAGCATGAAGGAACTCTCTTCAACGCTGTAACTGATCAGATGGTTCTTGAACTACAGGTCTCAGTATTCCTAGGTAACCTGGTCAATGGTGAAGAATGTTGAGAATTGTTGCAGTACAGCAATATCTGGAAGAGATTGCCTATACCTGCTATAGAATATGACACCAAATATCTCCTGACTACAATGCACGCCTCTCAGCAGTTCCAAGAAGATTCCACAACCATTTCACTCTGATTCAGGTGACTTTAAGGGCACAACCCTCCCCCCCAGTAGCCTCAACAGCTCTAAGAGAGAAGGGGCATTCATTCTTACCTGATACACCCATTCTCAGTGGATGGAGATAGCATCTAGACAAGGGTTGATCTCGTCTCCAAGCCAATAGGACCGAATCTGTCAAAGCTGAGGACACTCTTTCCTTCCCAGAATTCCCAGCTTTGGATGAGTAAGTGACAGATTGAAGTGTTGTTGATTGAAAACTCCCACCCTCTGGACTCGGGACAGACATCCCCAGGGTAGAGCTGGATGCTATCTCCACCCTCCGAGCATGGGCGTATCAGGTAAGAACCAACGCCCCTTCTCCATTGTGGTGGAGATAGCATCCAGGCAAGGGACATACCAATACAGGTGGGCCTTAGGCTGGGCCCGAATCCCCAGATCCTGATGGACCTTTTGGAGCACTCTTCTGACGAAAGATGCCTCCACTGAAGCAAGGGAATCTTTTTATAATGCCTTATAAAAGGCGAAGGTGAGGACCAGGTTGCTCCTTAAATAAGGTGCTGTCCGCCAAGGCTGATGAAAGCCACACTCATAAGGAATGGATGACCTTGGGAGTTACTCTAACTCTAGATGCTGAAGAACTATTGCCTGCTCTTTGGTGTGGGAGAAGGAATCATTGAAGGTCCTAGTATGGAGACATGCCCAGGGGACTATGTGTATACAGGAGACCATTTTTCCCAGGAGCTGAGAGTGGCAGGGAAACAGTTCTTTCCCTAATGACACGATGGATCAAGTCCGTCAGGCTTGTCTGATGTTCCTGAGATAGGAACACTCTGCACTCCACTGTGTCAATAATAGCTCCAAGGTGAAGCAATCGAGTGGTAGGTGACAAGTGACTCTTAGCCTTGTTAATGGAGAAACTGTGCTCCTGAAGTATCTTAATGGTGATCTCCAAATCCATCCTCGCTTGTATTCCAGAAAACTGGATGAGGATGTTGTCCAGATAACACTGGACATGCATGGGACGAGCCCTCAGGTGAGCCACTATAGCCACCAGCAATTTAGTAAATGTCCTGGGAACAGACAAAAGGCCAAAAAGCAAGGCCCTGTATTGGAAGTGTCTGCCATTGTAGTAAAAACGTAGACACTGCCTATGAGCAGGCAAAATGGGGACACGCAAATATGCTTCCGTCAGATCAATAGAAGTGAGGAAGTCACCCTCTCTAATGCTCTCTAAGATGGAATAAAGTGACTGCATCTTGAATCGCGTGTATACTATAAAGCGATTGATCCGTTTCAGGTCTAGAATGGCTGTGTAACCCACCGAGGTTTTGGGAATAACAAAGAGAATGGAATAAAATCCTAAACCCTGTTGGTCTTGAGGGACCAGCTGGATTGCATAAATACCCAGTAAATGTTGGATAGCAGTATCCATGAGAACCCGCTTGGATTTGTCCCTTGAGATAGAACAAGGGATGAAAAACCTCGGGGGAGTAGAGAGGAACTTTAGGGAGAGGCCCAAGCGGACTGTCACCACAACCCAGGCATCTGATGTAGAACCCTCCCATTGCCTGGCAAAGAAGGCCAGACGACCCCCAGTGAGATGGGTGCTGGGGCAGTTTCTTAGAGTGGGGAAAGGCACAACCTCCTCCCCCTCAAAAGGGCTGTTTGCCCTGAAAAAGCCTACTTCTACCTGCTCGGTCCTGCTGCTGGTCGGGTCTCGGCATGTAAGGCCTTTGGGTGCCAGGTTAACCTGGCCTGGAATCTGCAGCCCAATAAGCTGGGTGCTGGGAATCTGGAGGGACGGTCGGCTTTTTTGGAAGATGATGGGAGAATCTTCTATTTGTCCTTGGACTTTATTAGCACAGCTTCCAAGGAATCTCTGAAGAGCTTTTCTCCCTTGAAGGGAGCAGAGGCAAGCCTCCACTTGTTTCTAGTGTCCGCTTGCCGTTGCCACAACCAGAGGAGTCGTCGACATGTGATGGTTGAGCCCATTGATTTGGATGCAAATTTTGCAGCATTGAGGGTAGCATCTGCAGAGAATTGCATTGCTGCAATCAGTTTGTTGATGTCTTTGATGGTTCTGCGGTCCACTGCCGGAATTCTGTCCCTCAGCTGTCTCAGCCAGACCAGCAGGGAGCTCTGCCTGTCATGGTCTGAAATGGGCAGCGAAACCACTGAAGGGGCTCTGGTGTGTCCTGTCTAATCTATAATAGCCCTTTGCATGGCTGGAGGAATGTTAGGTGCCACCTCAGTGTCTGGTCTCAAACCAGCAGCAGTAGGGGTATAAGTGGCTGTGGGCAGACTTAGGTCTATCCCCAATATTCTGGCTTGTCCCTGTAATTATAGAGCAACTGGAGAGAAAAGGTCTCCTCCTGTTCACCTGTCTCTTTGGAAGCTTGATTTTCCTGAGGCTCAGGAGCTCCCTCTGGTGGCAGCTGTAAACAGCTATCCAAGGATCTTAGAGGTTTGTCCTCTGCTTGCTCTGTAGAGTGGCAAGAACAGGTCTCTGCCCTCTTTGGTGAGGGTAGCCTGTTGCCTTTAACAGTCTCTCTTTGCCTCTTTTCAGAGAGCTTCCTTAAGGATCTGTCTCTCCTTTGGGCATCAACCTCAGCAGCCCTGGAGCTCTTCTGAGACTCTCCTGCTTTTTCTTTTTCTCCTTGGAAGGGAATTTGTCCCTAGAGATAGCAGTCTGAGAGCCCAACTCCTACCCCTGGGAGATAATCTGCCCAGTAACTGGGGAAACATTTAGCCATCTGTCTTTTGCAGCAACGGCTCGCGCGTCCGCCATTTTGCTGTCAAAACTGTTAGACTGGCATGCGTCTTCTGAGGTTTCTCTCTGGGTGATGGCACCTTGAGGCAGGGTATGTTCTGAATGCAGACAGTGATCCTATCACTCCCAAGCCTGGGAGGAAGCTTCAATCCCTAGGGCAAGCTCCCAGCCCCGACAGAGCCAATTGGAGCTTTCCTGGCAGTCTGACAGCTGCCACGGCTTGCTTACCAAGCCGCTTGTTTTTTGGGCTTTTAAAAACCAAAAGGCTTTGCCCTGGGACAGGTATGGGCTAGTGGTGCGGAGCCAGGCTCGTGATCACTGCCCAGGGCTATTTACTTGTTGCAGGTAGCCTGAGGCCACTGAGAACCAAAACTCTGGCCGCAACAATCCTTTTCGGTCTCTGGTAGATTGGTTCGCTTCTCTGCCTTTTTTTCACTTTTTAAAAAAAAAGAAATTTCCTTTAGATTCTCTAATGTGGAGAAGATAAGCCTTTGGAAGGAGATTTTTCCACGTCCATCCTGGCCAATGGACCGAATCAAAAGTTTGGGATTCTGTAAAGGAAGGAGTGTCCTCAGCTTCAACAGATTCAGTCCTATTGGCTAGGAGACAAAATCAACCCTTGCCTGGGTGCTATCTCCACCACAATGGAGAATGCTAATGACCAGATCACTGCAAAGAAATAGAATCCTTCCATTTCTGTTCCCACCAACCTGTCAGAACCTATCCTTCCATCCCCCACTATTCAGTCACAACTGATGAAGCTTCTTGGATGAGAAGTGAAATGTCATTTTCTTTTTCCTCAAAACAGTTCAGTTGCATTTTCAAAGAGCACCTTTCAGACAATTATGAGCTAGATGACTAACAGTTTCCTGCTATAGAAGTTGCTGAGTTCTCAAAATTTAGTTTTTAGTTTTTATGTCCCACCTGTCAAGGTATCTGACATCACTAAACATCTCATTTTTCCTAGTATGCTTTGCTGACTCAATATGATGGGAACCGTAGTCCAACATATGTAAAAAGCAGATTGGGAAGATTGACACAGAAGCTCTGGCCATTATTTTAAAGTTAGCAGTTTAGTTAGCAACAGCTTAAATAAACATAGTTTTATCAGGAATCACATCCTCCTCAATTTCCCAATTGTTGGATGATTTTTTGTAGGACGTCCAAGCAGCTGCAGCTTTTGCTTTAGCTAGCTACTGTTTTATAAAAGAGACATAATTTGGCAAACCTATATAAGCTATTCTGGATATTCAGAGACCCTGATAAATAAAAATTGAGTATTTGTGTGCAGTCCCTACGAAAAAATTGTTCCCAAAAATAGTCCTTTGATTTATTACTGAAATCCAAGTTGAACTTTGCTCTTTTGTTTCTGCTGTCATTTCCTGTTGTATGTGTAAATTACCTGCCTAATACTGAACAAAAGAACATATCTGTCCCTGCACTTAGCAATTCTAATTACATCTGAAGTAGAGAGAGAGTGTGCATTATGCACACGCATAGGTAGCTTCCTTTCTTTAATTCCCCCTCCTTTCATAATAATGAAAAAATATGTAGAACTCAAGAGACAAAATACATGACATCCAAGAAGGCTGCTTCATGAGTGGCATAAAACATATAGGTTGCTTCTGTAGTAAAAAAAACAAAACATTTATGCAGGCGTTTTAAATTGTTGCACTTTATGAATAATATTCAAGCATAATATTATGAGAGCATTATAAAAAACAAACAGCTACTAAATAACATGGCTGAAAATACAAAGCAAGGAATGGGAAACTGCAGCTCTAGAGTTACAGCACATCATGGCAGAATCATACTCAGTCTTTGGGCTGAAAAAGTCTGAGAAGAAAACAATGTCTGAAAACCTTTTTGTCTGGAACCAAGGAAGGCTACTGTCAAAATAAGACAATACTGTTTGACCAGATCGGGGAAATAGTCTGATAAGGGTATGGCACCTTCTTTTAGTTTGTATGAAAGGCAGACAACCTGTGGCCCTCCAGGCCCTTCTTGTATAACTCTCATAATTTCTTTAAAAGAGAGTAAACTGGCTAGGGCTAACCAGGTTGACAAAACTGCCCCGTCTATTGTGCCACCTTAAACTGATCTCGTATGAAAACATCTTCTTAGTTGATGAAATAATCTTTTGTCTTTTAAATCTGTTTTACTGAATTATACACATCAAAATTGATGCAATAGGTATTTTTTAGGTTTAAGTAAGGTTGAGAAAAATATTCTTTAAAAAAAAATCTAATTAAATCAGATTTAGAATGTCTGAAATGGTAGAGGGTCTTCTGCCTGAGCACAGGGTTGGACTAGAACATCTCAAAAGTCTCTTCCAACTCTATTATTCTAATGTTCTTCTGTCCTAATATTCAGATAAAAAACCATGGGAGTACTGAACTGAGTTCTTAAACTCCACTGGTGTTGAGGCAGTAAAAAAACGCTTACCTTCCCCTGTAGTTCTTCCAGACTGGATTCCAGTCAAAATATGGTTTCTCTTAACTGTAACTTAGTTGCCATTCCAGGGTTGAAGGTTATAATATATTTATTTATTTGTTAAATTTATTTGCCATCTATCTATATTGCAGAAGAAATCTTAACACTTGTGTTTTTTACCCCCACTGCTCAGCTTATTAAGTTTACTTAATAATGCTGAGTCGTAATATAAATTTTTACACTGCCTCATTACAAGATTGGACCATATTCAATATGGCTTAGCAAACACACTATGGTTTAAAAGTATTTGAGAACTAGCTGTAAATAGTTTATCCAGCTCATTTTTATAGCAGTACTCTAGTAAAACTGTTTGATGTATCTATACTTTGCTTTTAATTGCTTTTTCAGTAGAATTTCAACATAATATAGTAAAATAGATATTTTCTTCTCTGTTACAATGTCATCAATTACATTGCATCAAATATACTATGTATCCTGATGATTTAGAAAAACTATTTTTGATGGCTCCTATTTCTATAGCAACAAGGAAACAAAAAGCAGTGAAGACCTATACTTGTTGTGGAGAACAGGATATATTTCCTTTCCGAGAAAAATATTGAACAATAACAAGGTAAAGAAGGATGTCTAAAACAAGATATCAGCAATCTTAAAATTAAACATATCCCCCCGTCTCAATATTATAAGCTATGAACTTTGAACTATCAACTTCCTCTCCGTAGGTTGAAAAACAATGATGGGAAGTGTAAAAGCAATTTTGTGGTATTGTGTTAACTATAACACTTTGCTTGGCATAAAACTAAGCTGTTTTTTCATATAACGATAAGTTAAAAACAATATTTTGATGAATTTTACATCCAGAATATTTTTGTTGTCTTCTTTTACTATTTATCTGGTGTTCATCTATATTCCTACATAGCACACTAATCCCACAAGCTTGCATGTATGAGTCTATAGGAATGCATGAAGATTTCAGGCTGAAGACAGTCAATAGCAAGTACTTCTAAAGTGAAACTGATCCACACATCTATCTTTTGCACCCCTACTGTCTTCTCTAAAGAAGCAGGTTCCCTAGCTTTCAAATCAGTACTCCGAAGACTTCAATCCTAGTTTCAAAATTAAAAACTGGAAGAACTACAAACACAACTCAGACAAATATCACAAGAAGCAATATGTGTCCATCTTAATATAAGGAAACCATCTCAAGTTAAAGGGAATCACAATTTATTTAATGCTTTTTATTAAGAACTATTTTAACCTGCATTAGATTTTCTTATTATGAACTAAGGCAAGAAGCAGCAGCTACCTACTATTATCTGTACTGAGAAAGGAGAGAGAAAGAATAAAAAAGGGGAAAATGTAATAGATGCATAACATAAAAGGAAATAAAGATTTAAATCTACTTAAAATAAAATAAAATTCTGTTTCATCTGAAGGCATGTTACTCAAAGGCCAGATAGTGCCAATACAAAACTAAATTTGACTTCATGTCATGTGCATTAAAATCCAATTTAATGTGAATCAGATAATTAGTCCCAATAAATGATTTAATTTAATTTCTCCTGTTCCATTGGAAATATAACATGGGGATAATTCATAGTGGGTATCACATGTGGGCCCAAGATCTCAACTGTGTATCTGTGACACAAATATTTGTATGTGTGAGGCAATATGTCTGTGTATGTATAGTATAACTTGCTCTTCAAAACAATCCAGGAGGTCTCAAGCACACATCCTTCCATAGTCTACAAGTTTATAGCTTAACACTGAATTTGAGAATGGTACTTGAGGTAAATGCTTTTTGTTGATAGATTTTATATGCACTCATTACTAAATCAACAACTGCTCACATTAACATGACAAATATCATTTCACTGTTTTTGAATTTTAATTCCAAACATCTTGAGCCAATGCAATGTGTAAAATACCAGTATTTGTACAAAATAGATTAACAGATAAAGTAAAATTGTGCCCATCTGCTCATTTATAGCTCAAATGCCAGTCATTCTGAATTAATACATTGCGTACTCCAAATGGATTACAATGGCTAATTTGCAAAAAAACAAAAGTCTGTCCAGGATGCATGATAATAAATTAGAGCAATTTAAATATGGCACATCAGAAACTGTTTCTCACTTAAACTGGAAACAGAAAAGGACAAGAACCAAATACAAATATTTCCTTCTCTTGTTGACAAGGAAAGCAAGCATTGCTATCTACTGTCCTTGGGAAAACTGAAACTGATGCCCAGTTTTTAAGAAAAGATATTTCCTTGTGATGCAAAGCCAAGATTTCTCACTGGGAAAAATAATCGGTGATTTGGATCTCTACTCTGAAACGAGGTGGGTCATTCTCTTCTCACGGGAATAGTTTTGCACATAAATAAGGTTCTACAAGAGGACAAATTTCTTCACCAAGACACTATCTTATTATTATCTGGGGTCATCTCCTGTCTCTTAGGCAATCGGATGCTTTGTAGTTCCAGAATTGGCTAAGATTCAAAAGTTCAAGTAGGCCAAGAGTAGGCACATTTGGAAGACTATACCTAAATCTTTTTTTTGAAGTAGGAGATGAGGAGAAAGTTTTAATGTAGTTTTGTGTTTTTGGGTTCTGGGTTTATGAAGTGGATTTGAAGATGAAGGTTTTTTTCTCCTTTATATCTAAAGCTGGAGTAATCTTTAAAGTTGGTGAACTATTATTGAAAGTGAATTCTAATGTATGTATATTAAGATAAGGTGACCAGACATCCCGCTTTTCGGCAATTTGTCCCGCGTCCCGCAGCGTTAAAAATTCGATTTTTAAAAATTCCCCTACCCTTCTGTGCATGCGCGCGCTCTCCCCCCTTCTGCACATGCGCATGCTTCCCCCACGCTTCTCCGCATACGCACGCACTTCCTCCCACCCTTCTGTGCATGCGCGCTCCCCCCTCCCCCGGTCAATGGTGTCCCGCTTTGGACATCTGGTGGCTTTAGTGAAGGGGGACTTGTTGTAGGACTTAGAAATCACCAAAGCGCTATAGGCAATGGTGGGATTCAACAGGTTCGCACCTATTCGCGAGAACTGGTTGTTAACTTTCTAAGCAGTTTGGAGAACCGGTTGT
>JAOYMU010000077.1:20541014-20553326 GCA_025802295.1 Psammodynastes pulverulentus
TTTTGGTGCCGAAAAAAAGCCCTGGTTTTAACAGATAGTTCTCTAAGATGTTCATTCCTTTAGTGACTGTTGAAAGTTATGGAACTAAATGAGTGGTAGTTATAATCAATCCTCAGAGTTCCAGCTAGTACAGCTTCCACATGGTCACAACATCATCATTTCTATTTTTTTCTGCCGCTTCCCACAAATAAAGTCAATGGGGAAAGTAGATGGAAAGTAGGAAGTGAGGTTTTCGCTTAATGATCTATATGGTCCTCGTTTAATGATGGCAACTAGGAGTGCTGGAGCTATCATCACTAAGTAACACTTTATAACTAGATTGCTTAACAATGGCAATTCTGGTCCTAATTGCTATGGTAAGACAAGGGTTACTTTTATAATGAAATGTGATTATCTATGTAGCAAAGTATATTTTAAAGTTTAGTATGTCAAAAAGTCAAAAGGATGTCCTCGATTCTTACTGAATTATGTCTATGAAAATTAGAATTAGTTATATATAAATTCTTTAAGAAGTAACATCTGGAAACCCTGAAAGTGTATAATAAAATGTTTTAGGCTACATGGCAAATGGTTGTGAGACTGTGGTAAACAAAACCATAATCAGATCCAAGTGTGATGTAACCTCACAATAAAAATACAGAACAAATGAAATCAGTAAATTGGGAAATTATCATGGTATTTGTGCTTTATATGATTCTACTTACTCGGATCTAGCTGATATAGATATAACTACAAGTACTTTGAAAAACTGTTAACAGTACAAACTAGTTTGTGCCCATGCAGGAATATGCTCAGTGATACTTTCATGTATATGACAGGGCTGGAACCTGACAATCTAAATCTAAATCTAGAGAAACCACATCTATTGAATCCAGTGGTCCATGGGACTATCCATCAGATGGCAGCCTAAGTTTAAATAAAACAGATGGAATGTACATGCTTAAGCCCTCAAATTTAATTAATTGTATGTGATCACTAAGACGTAAAACTAATGCAAATAATTAACCATCAATCACTGTGGACAGAATGTGTCTGGAGTGGCAAATAAGGCCAATATTATCTCTATATATACAGAAAATATTCAACTACAACTTCACTCCCTGCACATTTTTCAAAAGCTATCATTCACTAACATTTCTCCTAATGTTGATGGTTTTCCATTAATTCTCTAAACAATTTATTTGCTATAACTAATATTTTTGATGTTGTCTTACATTTGTTCCAGCTTCCATGGGATTCCCAAGATCACAAATCACTGTTCTAGTTTCATTTTCCATCTTATAATCACAGCTCAGCACACGTAGTGCCTGTAACCAAAGAACACCAACATGGAGATAAAAAGTCAATCCAGAATGTATCCTGTTGGAAAAATAAATGGCCTTCAGATAGAAGATTACTGCTGATTTCAAATACCTGTACAGAAGCCTAAAAATTCATTCATGAAAGATAAATTTGCCATTTAAAAAATAACAAACTAGAGATCTGCACAAATGTTAACAATGCTAAAGGATATGTTTGTCATTATATATATTGTCTATGATATTATTTGTTTCTTTACTACAAGTATAAAAGAAACAGGGAGAGATCGCCATACCTCAAGTACACTAGGTTGGAAAGTTAAATTAATAAAGCTATTTTGCCCTAATATTCTGATAGGAGAATTGGAATTCAGGGTATGATATATTTTTGCTGATCTTGTAGTTTAAATATTTGTAGTGATATTTATGTTGGAAAACTGCTTTATCATAGAAATAAAAGCATACTGCCATAAAACAGCATAAAATTAAATATAAAAATCCTGTAAAATTTAAAAGGCAAAATTGCCGTAATTTTTAAAACGATACAAAGATGTAAGAACATATAAAAATATTTGTATTAGGATAAAAAAACTTAAAATGTACATTTGTTTTTATCTGAACATAATATAGGAAATAGTTTGAAGAAATTAAATAGAGCAACTCAAATTTAATACTAATGTACTCACAATATTGTGGACAACTCTACTGCTAAATTCATTGTAAATAACTTGTATCATAACATCTAGACAATAGCTGAGTAGTCAGGGTCACACATGATTTATGTTTAGCTTAAATACTGAAAAAAAAAATCCAAAATAACTTAGTACGTTGATGACTTTCCTTCTCTAGTAAATACAGTGCTAGCTTTTTGTGTATTATCTTTGTTCTTTGCATCATCTATCTGAATAAACGTAATGAAGCAGGAGATAGTCAGCAGGAGAAGCATAAAAAGTTGTAAGACATTAGAAATTATGTAAAACATCCTTCAATGAAATAAAAACATGTCTTTTTTTTTCTTTAACACAATTAACTGGAAAAATAACATTTAAAAATGTATACAAAATGCTTTTTAAAACTCATAATGTGCTTGGAATGACTGCTATGCATGTAACTAAGCAAAGTATCTTTTGCAATCTGATGTCTTCCAGATGTATTTACTATCATTGCCATCATTTACAAATGTTGCAGCTACTAGGGTAAGCTAATTATTCTGGATGGGTGAGGGGGAAACTATTAGATACCAAAAAAGGTATCTGTGTATCTGTTCTATGCTGAAGACTCCAGTTCTATATAACCTGAGATACAATCTAAAATTATAGCTCATAATTAGATACTCCAGAACAAACCTATGATGTCAATACTGATGTTGTTTTAAAGGAATCATGAATAAACTGAGAAGGATCTACAGCAGGGGTATCAAGCTTGAGTCATCATGGCAGCATCAAATGATGTATCACGACTTTTCCCCCCTTCGCTAAATTGGGAGTGGCTGTGGCCAGCGTATGATGCATCTGGCCCCTGGGCCATAAGTTTGACAGCCCCGATCTACAATTCTGATCTACAGAATTCTTAAAAGCAACCATCTGATAATACATGATCTAAACATTATGCTCCCACTAAAAAATTGTAGTTTGAACAGTCAAGTTACACTTCATATATTTGAAAAGAAAGATTTAATCTGTTAAAAGGGAAAAACAGTTACAAACTGAACTGGCTGGCAATTCTACTTGATCACATCGACATATCTAGAAATAGTTCTAAAACGTACAATACCTGGAAAACAAACTTGTTTTGTTTGTTTTAACAAACAAAACGTAACTTATTTTACAGCTCTGAATAGTATGAAAGGCTTGTGAATTAACCTCAGAATAATCTGGCATTGTTTCAAGTGGAAACCATTGAAAAGCATTGAAAAAAGTGATAACTTAGAAAAATTATTGGATGAACAGTTTTAATATTTACATCCGGCTTTCACAACAATTAATTAATTAATTAATCAATCAATCAATTAATCAATCAATCACTTATTCATTCGGGCTTCCCAAAAGATCAATGCCCTGACTTTAGAAAATATTACTTAAAGATTTCAAATTCAATAATTGGCCAATGAGTCCAAATTTTATGCCCACTTATTAGATTGTTTATTTAAAGTGACATCTCCCAGTTAAGCATGGATTTTGCCCAAATCAGAAGCTAAAACTGATTTTAAAAACCCAAGAAGGAACATCTGAGCTCTGGAAAGCTATAAGCTCAAATTGTCACAGAATCAGTAGGGTCACCAGGAAGTACTTGGGGAGATTTTTTTTTTTTTTAGCTCACAGTGAAGTTACAGAAAACTAGAGCATGTTCACCATTTTACTACATAGATCAAAAATCTATTAAATTAGTAATAAGTGAGTAATCTATTAAATAAATAATACATCTGATTACATAAGGTCAGGATATTTTAAGAAATGGATTTACAAACACAAGGTAAAAAATGAACCATTTGATAGCACTAAAGTAATTCAGATGATGTTTGTGATGAAATATATAAATATTTTAAATTTTTGTTAAATATATTAATTATAATTTATTCAATTAAATAATATTTTCAGAGACTTATTTCCAACACAAAAAAAAATTATCTTTAGAAAGAAAATTATCTGGGCACATCCTGTTTTCTTTTTTGGAGTATCATACTTTAAATTATTCAAAATAAAGTTCATGATGCATTAACTTTCAACTTTGTAGTCAGATAAAATGAAATATTACTCTTGTCCAGTGGTGAATACATGAACCATTTGTGCACCTATGAATAGGATTTCATCTTGTTTTCAAAAGTAGAATCTCTTCTTTATACTTTTTAAATAAACTGTATTACCTCCAAATCAGTTTGTTGTTATACTTGCTCTAAACAAAGCTATTGAGACATTTTCATAACCCATCTTCCCATAACTGCAACCATCTGATAAGAATTTATACTGAAATAACATACATTATTTGAAAATCTGAAAGGAATTTTAGGAATATGTGAATCTTCAGTTCAGTTCAAAAATCAAATTTCAAAGTGATTCATCTGAATTATCTTTACAAATCCAGTCTTTGAACTGAACTTCCAAAATAATTTTATTCACTAAAACAGATGTATTTGAATTAATGAAAAGATCTGATACATATTTTTATTCAACTAAACTGAATTTTCAAACTGGATTGATAACTGGAATCAATCATGCAAATCAAATTGCAAATCTGAATTAACTAATTATTAAAATAAAATTCTGCCATATAATGAATGAATTTATATGCTTTTGTTTATTTATTGATTATTTATATATACCACCAATCACGTCTAGAATTGTTAGATTTCTCCCTATCCACTCCACCCCTACCCACTCCCAAATGTTATAATTTTGTGTAGATTTTGGTTACAAAGACACCAATGGAGACAAAAAAATGATATGTCTGCTGGCCATTACCTTGTTGTTCCGCTCAACACCCGTGTAATCTGCTTCTGGAGGTATTGTTATATGCAGCTCGGCTTCATAGGCACCTTCTCCTTCATTTCTTGAATTGATTGTAAGCATGAGATAGTTTTCTTCCCCAATTACAATCTGATCCCTATCGCTGCAATAAAAATGTTACAATCCAATCCATTATTGTGAGAATAAGATATATGTTATGAGGATAGAACTGCAGTTCTTGTAAGCATTCCTGTGACAAGTTCTGAGTGAAAGTAAATACTGTATAAACAGCTTTGCCCTAATGAAGCAAAATGTTTGCTCTTTTGCTTAAATAAACAAAGTTTCAAGAAGCAAAAATATACAGAAGGAATTTGGATTTTATAACTGCAAGAAATCTTTGATGCTGTACATTTGACAAATTGGAAAAAGTAAACTAAAGACTAAAGTTAGCTCTCAACATGCAACATTTAAAATTGATTTCTAATTACATGCAAGCCCTTTCCAACTATTCTACTATTGTACTGTATACTTTCCCTGTAGACATTTTTAATGAACACCTTTATTCCATTAAGTACAATACATATGTTTACTTGTTCCAACTTACGGCATAACGGAAAGTTTCAAGTCAGGAATGCACACGTTGTCTTCTCCACAATCCACAAGAATGTATGCCTAAATTATACAAAACATGCATTGCTCATGTTAGGGCCCTTTGGCAGAAATTCCAGTCATTTCCTTTCTTACTTTTTGTTTCTTTCGATAGCCATTATAAATATCTCCCCCCCCCAAAGATTTTGATCCTTCCAAACCCTGATCTTAATATGACAAGCCACACTCAGTTACTTATATATGTAAAGCCAGGTTATGTTCTGCATACTGAGTGTATTTTTTCCATTCTGAAGCAAGGGAATGCTCTCACATCTTGTTATTATTAGCTGGGACTATAAGAATGAAAACTCTTTGAAAATGCAGTTGGAGGAGGGTAACAAATTTAAGGTTAGTGTGGTTCAATTAACTCACCACAATGAACTAATTTGGCTCAAGTTGCTAAGGGAATGCTGAACTGCTAAATAGGCCATTTTATAGAATAAACTTCATAATGTGATAGAATTTGCATTCAAAGTCACATACCTGTTTCTCCATTCTGTTTTCTTGGTAATAATTCAATATTGGACTCACAGCTAATACATCAGAAAATGTGGATTCATCCAGTTTATAGTTCAAGTTAATATTGATTGGAGACAATTTATCTCTAAATTCAGTTTCATCCTATTGGAATTAAATTATAGGAATCTAAATTTTGATATATATCAATCATCATTCTTCATGAATGCACAAAATAAATATTTGATCTTTAGTTCAATAATAAAATAATTAATATCCTAGTCCTATGATTATTTAGATGTTAGGATGACTACTTCCATTGGAATGCACTTTTCATCACAAATAAATATGCATAGGCTCACAGGTTAAGACATTTAAAAAGACAAAGAACAAGTTATTAATTTCTATTAAAGTTTCTATGACACTTTGCATCCATGTACATTAGAAATTGCTAGCTAAATTAAAAGCGATACAGTGGTAATATTAGACTGGAGAAATCCAGATTCAAATCTACATCGTATTATGAACCTCATTAGATAGCTTCAGATCAACCATTATCTCTCAGAGTAAACTAGCTTGTAGGATTCTGTGGAAAAATGTGGTAATAATTTGAATCTCCCCTCAGCTCCGTGAGGAAAGGATGGAAGGAGTAAATGAAGGAAGGAAAGAAGGAAGGAAGGAAGGAAGGAAGGGAGGGAGGGAGGGAATTGATCAAGTAGATAGGAAACTGAGACCAAGTCCATTTCAGAACAAAACGAAACTTTCTACTCTGTTAAATATACAAGCATAAAATGCACTTCAGCAAAGAAATCTGAAGGTTTCACCAATCTAAAGGGTCCAATTGATTCTATATTTTCTCAAAAACTTATATTTATTTGTGCCTTTCTGAAAAGTTAATTGAAAAAATTGTCCTCCACATAAGCAACACCACAGAAACAGAATTGAATTCAGCTACTGAAATTGAATATATCTGATGTTCTTGCAACATCTGTAAACACTATTTATACATTTGGGCAATGTATACACGAGTGTTATTACTGTATTTGCATACATTTGATCTATAGTTTATCTCATAAAATTGGGTGTCAAATATACGCCACATATTTTGTGGATTTTTAGATGTGTTTAAGTATTTTATATTATCACATGAAAACCATTTTAATATTTGACATTTCTCAATTGATATTTCATAATTCATACAGAAAGAATTTACTATTTAACAGTTCTGATAGTTGTTCTAATGCACGGTTGTCAAATTCAATTGGGTCACGTAACTTATTGTGACATTGTGACTTTTTCTTGCCTTTCTTGCTGGGGTGGGCAAGGCCTGTGCATGATGCATCTGGCCTGTGGGCCGCCAGTTTGACACCCTTGTTCTAATGTATCATAATTGTCAAGCTACTAATTTAAGGGAAACAATTTTGCACTGAAATTTGCTGTGATATTTCATTATATGACTGCCTTGTCACAGAAAGTTCTGGGGATGTATGCTAGAGTCTACACTGATATTAAATAGAGTTGTATTACATTTCATCAACATTTCTACCAACTATTAATTGGTTGTGCATTTTCATGTGGTTTGCATTGGAAAAAATGTGATGGGCAATAGAGCTAAGACAATATTTCATGAACTTCAAATACTGCATCGTAATTTGAACAAAGAATCTTTTGATAAAAAATTCAAAACAGAAAAACAATTTCTTTGATTTTCACCAAAATGTTGAACACTTATAAAGGAGAAAATACATCTTTAATTTGTGTAATCTATATGGATTAAATTTTTTCTTAATGCCATATGTACATTCCAAATAAGATAAATGGGATTCAGTTTATATCTTAACACAGCTAACATGCAACTCATCTCATTATTTTATCCCCCTCATTTGTTGAGTATTTTTCAACTATTATAAGTTTGAAGGAGAACGTTCATGGAAATTATTATTCCAAAGCCATACAATTAAAATATATCAGTTTTACAAAACCAATTACATTTTAAAAATTATTTTAGCTGTCATTGTGTACTCATCCATATTCAAACTAATTCCAGAATAACTATCCTGAAAGTATGATTTTCTTGACTAGCAAAGAACAAAACTTACTCTAAGATAAATCACAAAGTCCTTGCAAGTGGGCCAATTCTGTGTAGTTATCATGAAGGAGAAGACATGCTGTGACTGATGATAATCAAGGAAGAGAGTCCTCTTAACAGCTTCTTTGGTTTTTAGTGAATCTAACTGTAGTTCAGCTTTCAGAACTAAAGAACATTAGGAAACAAAATGTTGTAAAAGGCAAATACTGTCCTTCACATTCTGTGCTGATTTAAGAGAAAGCTGTTGTTTTTGTAGCTTCTATACATTCAGTGAATCAACTGTCTTTTTCTATAAGTAGCAAATCCAGATATTTCTTATGATATTGTAAAGAAGAAAAGAAGGATTATTGTGAATTCTTCACTGCCTTTTAATCAGAAATTCACCACATCAAAACAAAAATGTACAATATTTTTACAACATTCTCCCAAGTAAAATGGTTCTAAATTTAACATTTTTGACAGACCCAATGCTTTCATAGCAGAACTAATACCAGCTTTATTTCCACAAAGATAGATGTGATTGTCTAAATCATCTTTCAAGACATTATTTAAATGGCAAAATTCTATGCTGGGTTAAGTGTTGGGTTAAGTGGCAACAGCTGTCCTCATCCAATAGAAGCTCCACAGTCAAAGGACTGAAGTTCAGACAAACTGGGAAAATAACATGATTGTTGCAGTTGCCTTCATCCAGCACTTCTCTTCAGACTGAGAAATAAAGGAAATGCCAAATATAGAAAGTGCCACTACTCTTCCTCTCATAATCACCTATTCTCTTGTATTTTCTGCCTGTGGCCCTACATTAAATCTTCTATAATTTACACCATGGGTGTCAAACTCGCAGCTTGCGAGTTGACCTGCGATGCGTCACATGCTGGCCATGCCTACCCCCAGTTTAGCGAAGGGGGAAAAAGTCACAATACGTCATGTGATGACAATGTGACGCCGTGAGTCGACACCCTGATTTAGACCAAAATCTTTCAACCTTTGTTCCATGGAATCCTAGGTTCTGTAAGAACTTAATGGGATTAATGGGACACTAAAAAAAGTAAAAGTTCACTTGAACCCAACTAATTTTCTATCACTCTTGATTTGTCTCTGAAGCAGGGGTTTTAGGATTTTTTATTTATTTATTTTTATTTTTGTAGTTAAGATTCTGCAACCTGAAAAAGCTTGAAAATCCTCGAGGAGGAGAATCTAGAGCAGTGTTTGTAAACCTCAGCATCTTTAAGATATGTGGGCTTCTATTTGCAGCTGGCAAGTTAGAGTTAAAGTCCACACATCTTAAAGTTGCTTGGAATTCTTATCCTTAAAGATTCCACAATTTTCTCTTCTGGCTCAAAACTTTACTATCATCTGAGGAATACTCAGTGTTGAATAAAAACTAGTCACTTTCCTCACAGCTCTCTTGCTGGCCTAAGGATATAGCCCTGCCTCAATTGCAGAGCCATCCCTTCTGTCTCACAGCCAAGTGAAAATATAAGGTTACAGACATAGCTGGGTCATCTTGAAAAATTTGCAATCAGCACTAGCAGGGATGTACTACTATTGAAGCAGCATGCCCTGCCGATCTTTGTGAGTCCTTTGCAGGGTAATATTCACTTCCAGCTGTACTAGGAAAAATAACAATCCCAACATCACCTAAACATGAGAAGATTATTTAAATTGGAATATGAACCATTTCCTACTGAATAAATAAATGTTTCATGGGCTTAAATTTTGTCTCACTTTCTTGTTTCTTATAGTACAGGGACTGCAAAATATATACTTATTTATTTGTTTACTGATTTAAGGTAGCTGGCAGAACAGTTTTTAAACATAAAACTAAGAACAATAAAACCAACTAATCAAAATCACAAAAAATTTAAATTAAGAAGATAATGAGGACTCTGCCTGATGATCATCTAAAAACCTCAACCTCATATTAACCAGGCAACCCAACATTTTTGCAATATTTTGCACTGACTGCCAGTTGGTTAAAAGATGCAATTCAATATTCTGATTGTCTTCAAGGTTTTATGCAGTTTGGGATGTGGGTCAGCCCAATCAAGTGTTTTGAAAACTGTGCTTGCTAAGATTCCCATTCTTTGTCAGGATTTGAAGGCCAGCACTCTCTGCAGAAGTTTCCCTTCTCCTCATCAAATGTTAGACATACATTACCTTTAAATATTTGGAAAACTATTAAAATATATCTTTCCATTGTGTATTTTCCATTGCGTATTTGCTATGGAAATAGACAAAATGGCTGAGTATGGAATGAATTATTGATGGATACTACATAGTGCTATAATTATAATATATTACAGTAATTGTTTATGTTTATGGTTTGATATATTTAAGCAATAGCAATAGCACTTTAGATTTATATACCGCTTATCAGTGCTTTTTATAACCCTCTCTAAGCGGTTTACAGAGTCAGCATCCCCACAATCTGGGTCCTCATTTTACCCACCTCGGAAAGATGGAAGGCTGAGTCAACCTTAAGCCTGGAGAGATTCGATCTGCCAAATTACAGGCAGCTGGCTTGTTAGCAGAAGTCTTGCAATTGCAATTACTACATCCTATCTTCTGCGCCACCAAGGCTCTTAATAGAAGCTAGTAAGTTTTCTTGTCTTATTACTTTTCTGTTCATTACAACTAGATTTCTTTATCCCTCGTGTATGTACTTGTCTTTCTCTTTTCACTTTCCAACCTTTTTTCCTTTATTTTATTTTTGCATTCTTTTTGAAAGGACTTTCATGTGTATTTCATTAGGGGGAAAAATAAAGTTATCTTGCTTTCTGTTATGAGCTGAATCTAACTTCTATATGTAAGACTATAAATTTGGACTTTTCAAAAGTTCTGATCTGCTAACTACTTCATCCTTTCTATATTTTCATAAAGCGTGACTAAACTAACAATAAATTAGAAAAAAAAATTCATCTAGAAAAAAAATAAGGTTCCCCATGCTTTCATGACATGTCCATGCAGTGTGCTGCTCCACCTGAGGGAACATTCTGCCTTTCTGATTCACTTCCCTAATTAACTGCAACCCTAATCATCCCCTATCAAGTATTAATCTGATCCGATTTTTTTTTTCCTAAGATCAGCTAGGGTTTGGTAGGTTATATTTACATCTATATATAACGCGACTTTGTTCTAAATATCTCCTAAGATGGGCCAAGTAGTTTTTTCATTAAAGGGCCAGATTTTACTGAACCTCACCAAAAATATTACTTAAAAGCCGAGATCACCAAACAGAGGCTGTCATACTTTGGTCATGTCATGAGAGCTGACTCACTCAAAAAGTCAGTCATGCTGGGAGCGATCAGCGGAAAAGGGAGAAGGGGCCACTTTATTACCCAATGGCTAGTTATTATAAATGATGACACCAGGATGAACATGGAGGATCTGAAAAAGGCAGTGTGAGACGGGCATGGAGAATGCCGGGCCATAGAGTGGCCAAAGGGCAGACATAACTGAGTGGTTGATGACAGTTGCCGCTTAGGCAGAACGGGAAACTGCATGCAAAAGAGACCTAAACCTGACCATCATCCTGGGCTGAACTCTCAAACCATTAAAACTTAATTTACATTAGGAACACTGTCAACAAATACAGAGTAATGTCTTATATTTTGACCCGAGTAATCAGATGTAAAAGATTTCATTAGGGTTAAGGTGGCCTGATAGAGCCAGCAAACCAATGGTCCTACCTGATTGGCTGAGAGTTTATGCCCAGCAAAAAGCTTGATGAGAAACTCCAAGTACACCCATTATTGTGTATCCCTGGCAACCTTGTGCAAATAAAGAAAATGGTTACTGTAAATGAGACGTAACATTGGGGAAATTTAGAAGGGCCATTAATAAAACTAAATAATCACATTTTACCCAAGTATGCTATGTGGACCCAGCTTGACCGATTAGTTGATGATACATTATTTTACCAAAACTAGAAAAGCTGGATGGAATAAATATGGTTTATGGTTAATCCCAGTTTTATTGTCAGCAAAGCCATCCGAACAGAAAGGAACTCATTCCAAAAAGGAAGCCTGAACAGTATAACAAATGTAAGAGTCCTATCTAAGATAAGAAAATAACTATTCTTGACTCGACTTCCGGTTTCCGACGGCGACGGACGCTGGATCGGCTTTCTCCTGCCGCCAGCACCTGAATCCCATCGCCGCGGAGGCCCTTCGGGGCCAGGCGCCCAGTAAGGGGGCCTGCCGGTTTAGGGCGGCTCTCCAGGGGCCCCCAGCCTGAATTCCAGAGGCTGGGAGGCCGATGCTGGAGCGCCCGAGGCTTCGCGGGTTGAGGAGGCTTCAGGTGGCGGCCATCTATGGCCTCCGTCTGTGCCGCTGCGCCTAGTGGGACCGGGGCCTTATGATTAGCATCCGCAGCAATC
>JAOYMU010000077.1:20643787-20655951 GCA_025802295.1 Psammodynastes pulverulentus
GTCTCGACCAATCGCGCGCTATCACTTCCGGGTTTTTTTAGCGTGCGACGGGGGGCGCGTTCCGGCACCTTTCGGCGCCGAAGAAAAGCCCTGGGTAGTTAGATTAAGATTTTGCAAAAAACAAGGCCACAGATTAACAATTGAACTTTTACTTGAAACTATCATTTACCCAGTCATATTTCTTGTTCTCAAAAATGATCTGCAAGCCTCAGGTAATTAGAATTTCAGTCATCACCAAAATGAAAAATGCCTCTGGGCCAGAGGTCTCCAAACGTGGCAACTTTGGGACTTGTGGACTTCAATTTGCAGAATTCTGGGAGTCAAGGTCCACAAGTCTTAAAGTTGCCAAGTTTGGCTAGGCAGTTATCTTTTTTACTTAAGGGAATGGGAAACTGGCTTTGTGGGACAATGAAGTATGACTGCAATAAAGGTTAATTCGAAGAATGTGCCAAAAAAAGAACAGTAATGAAGCTTTGCTGCCATGTTGTCTCAATAATTAAGCAATTGGTGCTTAAGAAAATAATTTTGTCAAAATTCAGTCTTTAATGAAAAAAATACTTGTCAAGATTCCTCATATCCAAATTATCATAGTAAGGAAGAAAATAACCCATTTATTATTGAACTTTTTTTTTAATTTTGACTTTGCTAGATAATAAATACACTTGAATAACAGATTACTCGTGCATGTTAACATGTAGTGTATAGATATATGTTTATTAATACATATTGAGAAGAGGTATTTGGCAATAATAATATGAACAAAAATCACAGCGCTTTTTTGCAGTTAGGCTTTTATATATCCTTCATACAATTCAGGATATTAATATGCAGTTTTATTTAAATCCTGCTTTGACTAATAGGTAAGCTTTAAGAATGGTATAACATCCAATAAATAGTATTTATCATCTATCACCAGCCATACTAAAAATCATTTTTGCTTCATTTCAAAAAAAGCTACATAGATAAAGAGTCAGCTTTTCAGAGAAAAGCAGCAGAGATGTTATCATCTAAGCATAGTTAGTGCAAATATCAATCTATTCCCCAAACTATGATATTCTAGTACAGGCCATAACCCATTAGATGAG
This sequence comes from Psammodynastes pulverulentus, assembly GCA_025802295.1. Lineage (NCBI taxonomy): Eukaryota > Metazoa > Chordata > Lepidosauria > Squamata > Psammodynastidae > Psammodynastes > Psammodynastes pulverulentus. The sequence continues at coordinate 20,644,873 of JAOYMU010000077.1, forward strand.
TTTCCTGGCAGAAAACCTCCTGAAATAAGAACAATATAATAGTATTACCTGATATTTTTATAGTTCTTTATGTTTCAGTGAGGCTTGGACATTGGGACTCCCAAAACAGGTTGTACCCTAAGGCAGTATAATTCAACTATATGACTGAACAAGCATGAAACAAGTGAATACTATGATATTTAAGACAAACTTAATCCACTGTGCTGATGCTGCCATATAGCAGCTCACTTCCTTATCCTTTCTGGCTGAATGAGCAGGCTTATGGATGCAAACTCACATTTTACCTATTCTATTATGGCCAAACAGGAATTAGTTTTAATACAAATCAAGTCATTGGTTTCTTTAAAAAAAAATACTAACACTGAAAAAGTGTTCATTTACAATTTCTCAGTGATACCAGTGTATAGTTGCAAAGTAAAATAAGCTTGTTTTAGATAAAGTCAAATGCATACCCCACATTCATTCAAAATATTGGATGAATACAAAGTCTCTTCTTAACATCAGTTTAATGAAGGGGATCGATCTGAGGTCCAAAGCAATTCTAGGTAGGGCCATTTTGTCTGCAAACAGCGCTTGATCGGTGTATCATCAGTTTGCAGCATTGGATCTTCAAAGCCCATAATGATAGCTGTACCTTCCACATACATCACCTGTCAAAATAACTTTATTACATTTAATCCTATATAAATTGAAATAATAAATCCAGCTGCAAATAAATGCTATCAGAAACAGTCATTTTACATGTATATTTCAAGAGCCAAGCATTGCTGCAATATATTTTAGCAAAATGAAAAGATGTTTAGAACTCTTAAGTTTGTCCCTTATTAAATACGTTCTATTAATCAGAAGCAAACTGCTGACCACCTACATCTTTCAAGTGTGTGCTTTTGAATTTGATTAGCCCTAAGTATCAAAATGGATGCATCTTCTCATATAGTGATGATATTACCTACTGTGTACATGTAGATCATCTCATATAGCAATAGAAAGCAATCCACGGTGTATATGTATATTTTTACAACCCCTGAAGCACCTAAGAACCCCTGTCAATTTGGTTCTTCCTCACTGTCACCAATCAGAGCCCACTGGCTATCTCCACCCCATCTTCATATGTACCCTGGAAGATTATCTATTGCAAAGTTGCAGTGGTGCGATTCAATTTTTTTTACTACTGGTCCTGGGGCGTGGCTAGCTGGGTGTGGCTTGGTGGATATGGCAGGGGAAGGATGCTGTAAAATCTCCATTCCCTCCCCACTCCTGGGAAAGGTTACTGCCGGTTCTCTGAACTACTCAAAATTCCGCTACCAGTTCTCCAGAACTGGTCAGAACCTACTGAATCCCACCTCTGCAAAGTTGGCTAAAATCTACTGCTTTCCTTTTCTAAGGAAGTGGCAATCCAACCATATTACAAGACATTCTCATACCTTTTCATTACAGTTAGACTGCTTCAATCCATTGTAGTGGTATACAGCGAATGATTCTTGAACCTTTGGATCCTAAGAAGAAGCATAAGACAATCAATCTCCAAGCAGGAGAGGTCTGTCATTATTTTGCATTTTTATTGCTTTTTCTTGCAAATGTAATAATGGGAGCTAGTTTGGATAAGTGATTAAGACATCAGGTTAGGAGAGAGGAGACAGTGAGTTCTAGTTTTTCCTCAGCCATGAAAGCCAGCTGGGTGACATTGGACCAAGCACTCTTGATCAGCCCAACTCACCTCACAGGCTATTGTTGAGGAAAAAATAGATGATTTGTTCACCACTTTGAGTTATTTGTAAAAATAATAAAGATGAGATATAAATAAACAAACAAACTAAACAAATTACTGCAGCTGTTAAGTAATCATGTGTTCATTTAGAAAATTTGGCTTGCTCAGTTTACTTTGCTTGTCAGAAGCCAGCTAGAAAGGTTACAAATTGGCAGTCATGTGACCTGGGACACTGCAACCATTGTAAATACATGCTGACTGCCAAGCACCCAAATTGTGATCACATGATCTCGTGGGAATGTTGTATTGTTTGTAAGTGTGAGAACCAGTTGCTAAGTCACTCTTTTCAGTGGTTGTAACTTTGAATGGTCACTAAATGAGTGGTTATATGTCAAGGACTACCTGTAAATGTACTTCCAATGATTTATAATAAATTAATATTGCAATACTGTGACATTTTTTAGGAAATAAATTTCACTGTGGAAGGAAAAGGAAGATGACTAGCAGCAAGGTGTATGGACTCAGTGAAAGGAGTGTTGAGGGAACCATTGGTAGAGTTGAAAGAATAAGTCAGGGATAAATCATCATGGCTAAAATCCAGGATTGTCTGGAAATTCAACAAAAAGAACTAAAGAATTACAATAAGTGTCTGCATTAGCATTGGCTCTATTGATTTCAGGATTGAGATTAACTCAATATTTATTTACAAACGCTCCATCACAGGAACACAGAAATATGATATTACCTGTTCAGGGAAAAATTCCTGAAGAAAGGGACCTAGTAAGATGATTCCTAGTCCTTCTGGATCTAATTTTGTTTTCATGAGATTTACACTGTTAAGATGAAACACACAAAATATGGCACATTCATATTTTTGCATGACTAAATGCTGTACTTTTAAATGCCAAAAACAATCAAATGGTTGTATTTAGAATCCGAATAGCAAATGCAAAGGAATGCATTTGCCTTTTGTTGCCAAAATAAGGTTATTTATAAATCTATTTAAATCAAAGCAACAGAAAAAATAAAGACTCCACACTTTATTAGGTAAAGTTTTTTTTTTTTAAAAAGAGATTGCTGTCTAACTACTGGTATTATACTTGAGAAGACTATACAGTTGTGGCAAATATTTCACAGCATTAACACATCCATCTATTTTCCAAATGTCTTACAGAAGCCAGCCCTGATTTTATTATTTTAGAGAATACAACAACAAAATTCAATATGCTCTAAACTGTAGAAGCATTAAGCATCTCTTCAAAACACACATTTAATACAATGAAGATAGCCTGTTCAAACATTATAATTGGGGTTAAAATGAAAATCAAGCTACATTTAGGACCAAGAACCTCCCTTATGTGATATACTTCTGATTTCATAGTTTCAGGCACACGGATAAAAGCTATGCTCCTTTCCCTTTCTCTCTGTAGATTACGTCCGAATTCTATTCATGAACATCTGTGGTGGTAGGAAGCTTCATAACTATAAATGGAAACTATCAGCATAAATCTCTTTATATGTGTGCCTTTATTTTAACCCCAAGAAAGGATAAGGCGTCTTTGCAAAACTAGGATATGAAATGGACAGATTGTATTGACTTCTTTTAATATACATACATACTGTATTAAAGGAGAAATTTACCTTCCATATCACAAAATATTATCCCCACCCAAAAAATTAGGTTTGATATCATACCTTAAGACAATTTATACTTACTAATCAGGATCTGATACAAGATCCAGGGCCTTCATTACATCTTCCAGAAGAGCATCTAGTATAAAGCCATTATCTGAGAAAAAAGTACTTTAATTAACATTCCAGCATAATGTTTTTGTTGACTGATTCGCACTGATGCTTCTTGAGTGGGAAGAAGTCAACATTTATTCATATGTGGGTGTGAAAGACAGTCTCATTAAGGTGCTCTCATACAGAAAGGTATCATTTGGGGAAATTTTCCTCTTTTCTAATTTTATTCTCTTGGCAGGGTAACTATGTCTATTAATCTGTCACCTTAACGCCTTGAAATGATGGAGCTTTTGAGCATAAAACCATAAATTGACATCTATGTATTCATAGATTCAAAGAATCAAGGATAGTTGAAGGCAGTTGAAGGATACAGAGTTCTATTGGCTGCTGTAAAAGTGGAGACCACCTATTTAGGGTACTTCTTATGTGCCTCACCCCTGATCCCCCTGCTGCCAAAACATTTTGCTCTGTTCTATCAATGATGGATGTTCCTGCCTTCTTTCCTGACTGCATAAGACCAAGCAATCAACAGATGAAAAGCAGGGCAGGATGGCAGATGAAAAGCAGGGCAGGATGGCAGATGATAAGTAGCTACATTGTCTTACTGTTTATCTTGGTGCCCATACCACTGTCCAGCCTCTCTGCTCAAAGTTTGCTAGCTTATACAGAATGTCAAAATCAAATACTTTTAATATTTATGGACAAAGAAGAAAAAGGACTGATCTTGTGCAAGTGTGACGTGGACACTGGCAGGAGAAAAGTGCTCTGCAAAGTCAACCAAAGCAGTGCCAGGAAGAGGCTTAAATATCAATAGCAGTCCATCCTAGTTCTTCAGCATTTATATCGTCCTTTTTCAGGAAATGTTAAAGGTTACCTTGGCTGCTTTTGGCCAGGGCTTTTGCTGAGGGATAGGGAAGATGCAAGCAATGCAGGAAAAACATGCCATTCTTCCCAACCTACTTTCTCTCTTCCAAGCCAAGACAGACAGAAGGGAGAGGAGACGGGGCATTATATAATAGTATGAACAGCCATGTAGATGATCCAGCTGACATTTTATATTGGACTTCCATGAAGTTTCTGACAAAATGTTTACATGGTTCTTTTGAGTAAACTTAGTAGTTGTGAGTCAGGCCACCTCAGATGAGTAACAAATTAAAGGTCAATAAACTGGAATAAAAGGGCACTGTGACATTATTTAGATAAAAAAAGATTATCAGGTTTCCTTGTTCTGTTATTTATTCTAAAATGAGGCAATTGCAAAAAGGACAGGAATTCACTAAAATAGACTTTCAAAATTAAACCAGTAAATTTCTTCTAGGTACTTAATATTTTAGTTCACATTTTGTAGCTATGCAAGAATCTGTCTGCTGTGTTAATCTATAGCTATGCGGGGAGAAGACAAACCTGGTGTTGCATTGGGCCTCAAATTCCTTTCACCAGTCCTGATCTCAGTCCCACAGCAGCAATTACTCAACAAGAGAAGTTGTATTTAAGGAATGGATAAATAGTAGCCAATAACACAGAAAATATGGATATAACATTACAAAAATTCTAGACACTTTATATTATCTGTGAGAGATAACTTTACTGATGAAATGTGTAGAATTTTCACTTCAATCAATATGTGCAGGAAGAAATTTAACTTTTAAAGAGGCAACTGAAATTGTCTCTAGATTGCTTACCCTCAGGGTCATATGTCTGAAAGACCCTCCTGGCCTGTTCTGAAGGCGCTTCAGGAGCCACAAGACCCATATCCTGAAAAGAAAAATCCAGAAAATGTAATTGAATCTCATTGTTGTTAAGCTATAAGGAAAATGTTTTATACAGGAAACATAACTTTCTAAAAGAAACCACTAGAAAAAGTCTGACAAATCTGTGTTTTTACTACGAAAAAAATAGCATGAAGTCTTTACACAGACTATCTAGATTTAGATAGAATGGAAAGATAATTCAGCTACCACACCAAAAATTGCTTGAAGCTTTAAAAATATTTTTTCTATAGCCTCCTACACAAGCCTATGAATATACAGTCCACAAAAATTTTGTGAGTTGATTTCTGGCTTTCCTCTATATTTTCAATATTGCAATTGCATAAAAAAGGGATCTTGGTTCCTGGGCTATCCCATTTGTTTGTATGCAGTCACCTTCTTTCTCCTTCTATTAATTTTACTATTTCTCCTTCCTCATTCATCTAAACACTGTTCCATAAACTGTCTTGCATGTGACATATGGGCTATTAGGAAAATGCTTGAAGAGAAGTGAGTTTAATAAGATCTTGTAATAAAACCTAGTTTGCAAACCTACCAACTATGAAGCATCACAAATGATAATAATGAATCTTACTTCTCAAGACATCTCTCTCAGATGATTATACTAAACAAATAAGTAGCTACAAACCTATGATTTGGCAATCCAGATTAGTATACCAACAAATGATGCATAAAGTCTTTTGCAATTACTTTTGATTATTATGCACCTCTTAATGCAGGTAAAATGACTAAAGAACATAACAGATAATAGATTCCCAAATCGAGGTTTTGAGATTTTCTAACATTTGTTTTAATGTTGAATGGTCAAGGACTGTTGAATTTGATGTCATATAAGATTGGTTGTTTTCACAACCCAGCTAAGTAACATTATCAGTGCAAGCAAGATTTGCACCCCCTATGTACATAGCAAGCAAATGGGGTTTGCTTGCTGTTTATATACAGCAGCTTGCCCTGCTTGTGTTGATGGCAGTGTGGCTTCTTCCTACATAGTTGTCTGATTAGGTATTATTTCTGCCCTGATTTCTTCCCTGATGCTCTGAGAAAAATTCCATTGGCTATTGAAGCTCTTGCTATATATCACAAGTGAAATAATTGGCTTTACAAAACTTCTCTCTCACTATATTTATTACATAATTTTTTTGTTCTCCATCATTATAATTTAATAAAGTATTATTTTTATTGCAAAATACTGAAAAGCAAACTATTCACTCACTCTAGGCAGCAGTAATATTCATTGACATGTAAACTTTCCCCATATGTATTTATTTTAACTTCGAAATCTCCAAACCTCCTGCCAAACCCAAGCACCCAGGTTATGCGTATTATTAAAATACATCCTAGAAAAAAAATCTTATTTGTTGTTTTCCAAATTCTTTTCAAAGCATAGCATATCGCAAAGATAGGATATATAGTGTTTCATTCTTTAAATCATATTACTATTCTTACTGTCCATTTTGCTGCCATCTAAGTCTAGTTTTCCTTGATAATATAGGTTTATTTTAGGAACTCATGTTTACCCTGGAAGGCAAACACACATAGTCCATTAGTATATTTTAATGAACATTTGTCAGCTGTTTTCATTCTTAGAAATCAAAAACAGCACACACAAACCCTACAGCAACAGAACTGCTGATAGAATTTCCTGGATTCTGTTTTAACAAAACATTTTTTAAAAGTTTCTAAATTCCGTTAATCTAAAACCGGGATGAAGCCATATACAATTACTACACAATACTCATCAGAAAACCAATTTCATATACGCTAAATAGGTGTAATGGAGAAGACACTTTTTGGAGAAGACACTATATAGCCCAGGAAAAACACAATGTTTAAAATTCTATAATAGCGTGCTTAGTGCTATAATTAATTCAGGTTAAGTATGGGCAAGATAGAAGAATAGTGACAGAAATGTGTTCAAAAAATTCTGTACAGAATGAAACTTTTTCCAACCTATTTGAAATATACTACAAGTCATAAGATTGAAAAGAATACACTTAAATTTAAACTTGTTACTAATTCAGTATAATTTATGGCTATACTGAGTTGAGGCATGCCAAACAACCTCAGTCATTTAGATCAAAGAAGTTGCTATATTTAACAAGAGAACTACTCAAGTTTTATATTTTATACACTTTATCTTCTTAGTGAAGTAAGAAAACTTTTTTTTTAAAAATAGGGACTTTTATCTTCTATTTATTTCAATTTTATAGCCTAATATTGGCTTACGCCAATTTACAAAGCAACAGCACTTAAATATATGATGTCAGCAATTAACTACTTTTCATATAAGGGCAGTATTTGATAATTACCGGTATATTCACATTGTGCTCAAAGTACAATAGCTACCTGAAATTATGACTACCATGATACAAATTAAATTATTCTGTAATCCTATGGCTAATTTATAGTATAACATCCATTATTTTAGTCATCTAATCACTCACAGAATAGCATCTATTATAATTGGATTTAATATTATATTATTATGCTGAATATGCTAATATGCCACAGCATAAACAAAATAGTTTAACCTGAAATTGTTTAATAATCTGAACTGTTTGCATAATTCATATATTTCTTTTATCACAGGTACTAATTTATATTGCAAAATATTCAATTAAAAATAACATCCAGAATAACTAAATGAAACACAAGGCTAAGATTTAAAAATATTTTTACATTGTCTCCTTGATACTTTTTTCTTACTAAGGAGTAATATTGGTGTACACATTTCAGCACAAGGAGACAATGAAGAAAATCAAAGACTTGTTTCTTACCACTTCAAAAAACTTTCTGAATATTGTAGTTCATACATTATAGTATCTATACCTATTTAAAATATAAAACATTTTGCAGTATTTCATTTAGAGATAAATTGCTAAAACCTTGAAAAAGAAATAGACAGAAACTAGATTTTTCTTCCAAAGGAAAAAATGAATTCAATCCTCTAGATGTATAAACAATTCTATTTTCATGGCCCACAGTTAGTCATGAGCAGTAAAACTTTTCATACTATCATATTTAGAATCTATATACAGTTAGAAAAAATGTATATGTGCTAGATTTAGCAATACAGACATGGCATAACTTTGCTTACTAATCAAATTCTGCTCACAGGAATATATCTTAATAAATAGACTATAATGCAGTTTAAAATTTGGTTTTAATCATGAATACATATATCATTAATGCTCAAAACAAAATAAGGTACTTTAATCTTTATGGAAATTCATTACTTTTACTTAATATTTTCCTCATTAAAGTTTCTTGAACTCCCTTAGTATGATGCTTCTGTTATTTTTAATTTTCTGCTGTTCATTTTTATCTTTTCTTTTAAAAAAATTCACCCAGTTACTGCAAATTTGACAGGAGCTGAATAATGGAAGATTTAACTCAAGATTGAAATAATGTTGAACTCAAGCAAATTTCAGCTTTTCGGCTCATCAAAAACCAATTCAATATAAGCAGTGGCAGAGCCATGTCTTGTTTTGATGAGCAGTTCTGGATTAAATCAGAACAACCCTTTATTTTCAGCACTGAAAAATCACAGATTACAATACATGTAATATAATAATAACTTTCTAAAAATAGCTGCGTATGGATTTGTTGTTTCTGAAAAAATATTACAAAGGGATTTTGTTTCTTTGCCATACCAAACAATCAAGAAAGTTTTGAAAATATTTCCATCATAACAAGCCAAATGTTTAAAACATTTTTTTTAAGTCCAAAAGATTTAGAGAAATATCTTTCATTTAACTTTCAATATCACCAATCCGTTTTGCAAACACTATTGTGTGGAAAAACTATTATACTTTAAGAAAAACTTGAACTGTAAGACTCCAAGAGTATTATTTGGCCCTAAACATCGAAATAAAAAAGGAAGGAATCCTACCTTGGCAAAAAAGACTGTAAGATGAGTTTCACTGCCAAGTATCCAAATAGGGAATTTTGGAGACTTCAAATAGGATCCAACCTAAGAAAAACAAGAACATTAAAACAAACCAAAAATGAATTAGCACATTTCTAATGGAGCACATAATGCATACTTCTGCTTCAAAATATTGTTAGGTAAACAATACTCAGAGTACTCTTAAGGAAAAGAAGTCTACATCTGGACACTGGCTTTCTAACTATGGCTTAAATTGCATTCCACGGAAAAGTATCATAGATCAAGGGTGAGAACCAGTTGTTATTTAACTTCTATATTAAAATAAGAAACAAATACAAAAATGGAAATTCAATATGGCATTTGGTAAAGATATTAGTTTATAAGATTCAGATTAAGGTCTGATCACGACACATATTACATAATTTTGAGCCAGTCTTTCTCATAGACCCTTATGTAGCTGACAAAAGTGTTGTTATGAGGTTAAAGTGAGGTGAGATATGAATGTCAAGCTGATGGGAGTGATTTGTATTGGAATAGAAAAAGATGTTTCAGAACATAGTGAGATGCTTGTATAGCACTTGTCAGCAATTGCTTAAAACTGTCTTTTTCCTGGATTGTGCAGCAACCCTCCACAGCTGTAATACAATCTTAGGAAAAGACATGTTTGGTTTAAAGAGTTGCCGGCAGATGTTACTTGTATTCCTACATGTGTTCAGAAACACATTTTCTGCTCTGTATTCTAAGCACCCCATAGACCTAATAAATGTTAATGACTGACTTCTAATATAATAAACAGAGTTAAGCATGCAACAAAAAAAATCAATTTCCAATTGGGAATATTCTGAGCTTTTTAAACTACTACTATAACAGTAAATGCTTCTTTTAAAGAAAATTGTAAAATAAATCTATCTATCTATCCATCCATCCATCCATCCATCCATCCATCCATCCATCCATCCACCCTTGTAAATATAAATATAGAACTCTAATTTTATAGCACGCCTATCATTCATGCTCACATGCCATACTCAAAGATTACAAAAAGTCCAGATATAGCATTGTATTAATTTGTTGAAAGTAGAAATAAAGAAATGAGGTGTTGGTTTAGATGTAATAAATGTATATGTTTAAGAGGTGAATGGGAATAATTTGAATATTAGATATTGGTATTTCATAGGAAACTACTGAAGTAGCAATAGCAAAGAACCAAATCAAACATAATATTTGTGGATAGAGACAAAACTTAGAGGCACCATCCAGGAATGCAGGTTTATAGTTTATGTAAAAAGTATGTAATTGTCTCTAATATAAGAAATTTAAGATAGCACTAGGTAATGCTTTCATTCATTAGACATAAGTGAACTATTTTTTCAGTCATATAATTCATCCCTCATGCTTTCTTTCACATGACAGGTTTTAAAAAGCTTACCTTACAGTATCTTAGAGATTCCATAAGTGTCAAAAAACCAACAGTTCCTTGTTTATTAATTCCAAGTAATTCTGAAGAGAGACAACATTAGATTAGATTACTCAAAGTGTGATTCATAGTTTTTTTTCTTAGTTATTCCACATGAAATTTTGTTCTGTTAACAAAATGAATGTCAAACAAAAGTATATAGGTGGATTAATACAACTGAAATAAGTGATATTAAAATAATATTTCTTCCTATTTTCAGTATTTTTATGTTTAATAAAGATAGACGAATAAATAGTAACTGAAAAGTATACATCAGAAAAGGACTGCACAACTGAAGGATTAGAACAAATTCTTATACATTCAAGAAACTGCTATAAAACAAAGGAAAGTAAGCTAAAGTGCCTAAAAACTATTGATTTTAGGCAACGTTACAATTTTTGAACACACGTATCACATTTATTTAGAGGTAGAACATGTACCGTGTTTCCCCGAAAATAAGACCGGGTCTTATATTAATTTTAGTCCAAAAAAACACACTAGGGCTTATTTT
>JAOYMU010000077.1:20657561-20668598 GCA_025802295.1 Psammodynastes pulverulentus
CGCTATCACTTCCGGGTTTTTTAGCGCAACGACGGGGGGTGCGTTCCGGCACCTTTCTTCGGAGAAGAAAAGCCCTGATCTTATTCTATTTTTTTTTTTTACGGTCTACTGCCATCTGGTGGATTAAAAAATACTGCACTTATTTATTGGCGGGTATAGGTAAACCTCAATTTATAACCACAATTAATCCTAAAAAAGTAATTATAAATCAAACCATTATGTACTAGACTGAATGTTATAACTGTTTTTATGGTCATTAAGTGAATCACATGGCATATGTCTGAATTTAGCTTATCCAGTGGTGTTTTTTGCCAGAAAATGGCAAAAAGTCACAAAACATGATCAGGTGGACACGTAACACTGCAATTAGTTTCAAATATGAGTCAGTTGCCATGTGTTCAAAATGTAATCATGTCACCAGGGTGGTAGTGAGATACTTGTAACTTAAAGGTTGTAAATAACTTTTTTTTAGTAACTTCAGCTAACCATTAGTGTTGCATCACATTTTGGCAAGAAAGTAGAATGGTTATTTAATGTTAGATTTTCCCTTTTAAGATCAAAGATATTTCAAGGCTGCAAGATCAAAATCTTATAGGATGAATTAAGTGCACCTTTAGAAGGATGTGTAGTATATCCCGCGACTTTAAGCTATTTTTATCTAGTTCAATTGTTATTCAATTGTTATTATCATCTAATTTTAGATGTAAAACCTGTTCTGGAATGTTGTAGAAAATAAGCTAGATTGCATACCTGGAGGGATTTTATCAGTAGGAAGCACTCATTAAACAGAAAGAAATATTTGATCATTCCAATAAAGATACAGGATTAATTAACTGAATTGCATGCAATTCAAATTCAAAGCAAAGGCAAATAAATAAATTTTATTTGTTCAACATTACTATAAGGCAAATAAAATTCATACTTACTCATTCCTGAGCATTCTCTGTCTCCATCCCAGACATTAGATACTGCAAATCCCGTCAGCAGAAGATTAATTAAACTTTGGCTTAAAAGGCAGAAGAAAAGGTTTTTGATAATTGCAATGTTGTTTTTTGCTAAAAAAATGTTTAGATATTTTAACTACTCACTCAACTGCATAGTAAAATACAGTATCCTGTTTATATACCTTTTTGGATAGCTAAGACATTCATTTTAGATTACAAGGCGTAAAAAGTTAACTTTCCGTACAACTTTGTAACAGTTACATAAAAAGCTAGTTATACATATTTATACATATTTTTATCAAGTGATGATTAATTATTACATAATTAATGCTATTTCTAAGATAGCATTTGTTCAGTCACTAGTTTAAGGAAGATAGAAATAACAAAGCTTACCTTCCATGACCATAAACAGGATCTATCAATGGTTCGGCTGAATCTTCAATTTCATTTTTTATATTTTCAATGCCCTTAAAAATTATAGGACAATGGCCAAACATTTGTGCTAAGAAATATATTTTCCCAATTCTTTTGCATGCATATTTAATATGTTTTAGCTAATCTGATAGTTGTGACTGAAAATCCAAACAAGTGACTTACTTTACAATTTATTTATTTTTTTCATATAAATTAATTGCCAATAAGTACTATCCTATACAATATTCTCTTCTGTTGTGGTATAAAACTAAAAGCCACTTGAAGTCATTCCAAAATCTCTCAAAATTCCAGGCTGTATAAAGTAGCAAAGCCTCCATATTTTTCAGCAAAGATTTAACATTCAGCATATATATAAGTACTATTGTTCTTTAAAATACAATCTACTTTATTCTGTTCATCTTAGGAGGAAAAATATATTTTAAAAATCCTTTATCTTTTAAATAGTCTTCCTCTAACCAACCCTATTATAATCATTTCAAAAATAAACCTAAGTGAACTAGCAAAAAACAGAACCTATAACTATATAAACTTGTGCTAGAACTCATATAATTGTGCTAGAACTCATATAATTAATGGAGATATTTTAGAAGTTCTAAAATAGAGTTTCAAAAACACACCTTAGTAAGTATCACAGAATACAGAAAAAGTAGCACTCCAAATTTATTTGCCCACATTGCATGGTGATTCCAAACTGCATCTTTGAAATCAGAAAAGTTGGCATATGCACTCTTTCTAAAGATTAAAAACAAGTCAGTTAGGCATTCAAAAGGCATTCGGTACTTGTGATTAACATAACTTCAATATAACCAATTGTCTATTGGGATAATCAGTGGTTATAGCAGATGTATTAGTAGTGTCAATGTAGCAGAATAAATCAAAATTTAAGATTCCACATCTGAAAAGATTTTACATGTTATAAAGAAAATGGGTACCTCATTAAAATATCTACTATATTTATACAGGTTATGTGTGAAATTAGGCATTTTATACAATTCGTAGGAAATTTATAGAATGCCAAAATGGGATTTCAAAGTATGGAAACACTTAATATGTCACACATTTATACACATTCTATGCAATGCCAAAAGGCAATTCTACAAAGGATAAAATATTCCTGCTAAAATGCCATTCTAGCCTTCCTTGTTGCAACAAGTAGTAGTATTTTCAATACTGATATTTTCCTCTTGGGTTTTTTTTTTCAGTAAGAAAATCCTGTCCTTTATTTTGCATTTCTTCTTTCATTTTCATCTATATATTTTAAATAAACCCTAACCCTAACCATTTCATGACTCTCGTTTCATACTTTGCCCAAATATTTCTTGTCATTCTACATAATGCTGAGATATATACAATGCCTAGGAAAAGCATGTAGCATATTAAAATAATGAACATTTCATACTTTCCTAAAAAGGCACACATTCTATAGATTTCTTAGGCATTCTATATGATGCCAGCTTTTCACACATTGCCAGTAACAAATATATATTGTAAATTAATGCATGTATATATGGATTAAATGTATAGGTTGACCAATTTATAATGGCTTTAGGCAGTATACAAATTAAAGACAGATTCAATACAATAAAATTAAAAGACATATTTTTCCTAAACTAGCATCTGGAAAAACAACCAAGTCTTCATGGTGCATTTAAAGAATGTCAGTCTAGCCTTCAGAGTATACTATTTCGAAGAGCAGGTGCCATGATGGAAAAGGAACATCACCCATCATAATCAGAGCCTATTCATTGGGTCAGAATTTACCCTATGCTAAGAAACAATGGGAGAAAAACAGCCCATTGGACAACTAAGTATACATCCTAGTTGAAGGGCTCTATAGGTCACAGTAAATATTTTGAATTGTAGTTGAAAACGTACTGATAACCAGTGTGGCTCACAGAACAGAGGTGTCACTGATAATTATTATTACTATTAAATTTATTTTGCTGCCCATTTCGTGGATTGAGGTGACTGAGTGGCTTTAATAATTTTTAAATTTGGACAGCCATCAAAATTATTGGAAATTATTTCTAATTATTATTATTATTTATTTATTATTACTATTATTTCTAATACAGAAATTTATAGATCCAGATTTAACACTCTTTTTCCTCTCTATTTCACAAATTCATATAAAATCTCAGGTGTTATTTCCTACCTCTCCTAACAGTATGTTTCTTCTGGTTTTAAAGCAGCTGATTACATGAGCTTAAGCAGGTTTAATCTTTATGTTCAAGCACATGGGATAAAATAATACTTATATGTTAAAATGATAAGTGCTGTAATATGTTACTTACTGAATTAGTGCATGAAATCGTTCAAAGCCAAACTCTTCGACGGCCACAGCAGCTATACACAAGAAATACTTTTTAGCAGTAAAGACAATCAAAATTGACACAAGAAACACACAGCAAGCTGGAATACTTTCAAGCTTTTCATAACAAAAGTTAACTCCCCACTTTCTCTCAGTACATACTTGTGTTACATTGTACATGCCAGTTTAATGAATTAAGAGTCAATATAGCTAAGATTACAAAATCACTGAATTTCAACAGCTTTACAAACTAACCACAGTCAGTTTGACATGAATTATGAAAACTACTGTAGAAAAGTCATCAAGCACAAGCATAGTTTTTCTAAAAGGATACCTCAGAATAATTTGGATTTCAGAACAAAATTAGTGTAAGAAAGCTATATTTTTTTTCTCAAGTTGCTTCACTTCAAAACAGCAAACTAGAAGCATGCATCTTTTAAGAAATATTTTGCACTTTTTAATAACTAACCAAACAGTAGGGGAAAAAATGCTACTTTTAGTGCTTTTCCCAATTCAAACCCTCTGCCAACTTTTCTCACTTTTTGAAAGAAAAATTAAAGGGAGTTTTTCAATGTAACCAATGCCTAATCAGTTTAAAGATTCTAAGTGGAATAAATTTAACTCAGTTACTGAATTTCATAAGTAATGAAAATAAGCAATTTAGAGTTAGATTAACATAACAGTACTATATCTATGTAAAATATAAGTACTTATTTAATTAAATTTATTGACCGCCCATCTTACCACATACCACAAGGTAACCCTGGGCAGTTGACAATAAATATCCAAAGAATGATTGCAGATATTGAATTCTATAAAAAGAATTCTACTTCTAATAAAAGAAAAACAGCTGCAAGTCAGATAAATATATCAAATAACAAAAAAAAAATCTTAAAATTAAGCGACTTGGTTGTTAATAAAACATATAATATGAAGTTCTGTATAATACTTTTGGAACAGTAACTAGGCATAAACAATAAGCCTCAATGAAAAATATTGATATATTTATTGCATCTAATAGGCTGAAAGAATAATAAGTTGCATTATTTTAGTCAACAGAAAACAAACTAATCAAGCAATTCTTATATAAATTATTGTCATCAATTTCACTGAGTTTGAACTAAGTGAAATAGTATAGAACAATAGAGAAAAATAATAGAAAGAGGAACATACTATAGAAATCAAAGTCTTGATTTCTAAACAAGCTGATTAATAATTATTTAATAATATGAATAGGCAATTTTTGTTTTTGCAATTACCAACTCCAATGTATTTTACTACTGAATGAGTTTCATAATTATATTTTTGTTCTATGGGAATCATGTACCAGAACAAGGATAATCACTGCTTCTCAACTAATTCCTTTTAAATGGAAAGAAGTGATATAAGCATATTCCAGCAATTATGAACAAAGCGCTGAATAGGAAAGCTCAGCATTTTTTAAACACCAGTTGTTGTGTATCATGGAACAATATCATGCTATTGACAAATTCATTTTATCAGAATAATGTTCCTTCCTGTCAACGAAAATATTATTTATCTTAAATGAACCTAAATGTGATGGATTGATATAAACGGCCTGCATCATCTGTGTTACTAGCATTAATGCAAAATCTGTGGCACCTTAACTAATTTACCATATGACTAAGCAGTGGCTTTCTTTACCAAGCTATTTGAGGCCCAACTAAACAAAATTACACTCTGATCAGGTGGTGCTACATTTTTTTTTCAAATAAAATCTGAGTTGTAGTGGATTAGCCACATGCTTAATTTTTTTTTTTTCATATTCCTGGGCTAATATAAATCTGTAGCCCCATATATGAAAAGTAAATTATTCTTTCTCTAGTGTTTTGTTATCAAATATCAAGTATTTTGCAAAGTAGTGAAAAGTGAATATTTAAGTCCTGGTACTACTCAACTTTTGACTGTAATTAAGCCTGGAATTATGGTTGTGAATTGTGATGGTTGTTTAGAAGGTCACCACATGACCCCATTCTATTTTATGTTTTTAGTGGCAGTCATTAAGTGAATGTTATGTTCATTAACTGCACTCATTTTCTCCCAATGGAAGAAACTAGAAAAAATACTTCCTCAAAGTACTGGTCATGTGACCATAAGATGTTGCAAATAGTCATAAATATGAGCCCATTGCCAAGTATCCATAATGTAAATATATGACCACACAGGGAAGAAAATGTGGCACTGGAACTCTAAAATCAGATCGTAATGGGGATATCCATCGAAACCATAGACAGTTGCTAAGCAAGGGCTACCTATAAATCATGTAAGGCTTTTACAATCTTATCAAACATTATTCCTTCACTATAAAATGGTTAGCGCTCTTCATGAATCAGTCACCTGAAAATAAAATTATATGTTTTTATATTCATTCATGTATTTCACCAAAATATACATTCCTGTAGGTTTAAAAAGGCATTACATATTTTAGTGAACATGTACTGCACAAATATTAATGATATATTATGAAAACATTAAAGGACTCTACATTGTAGAGCCTTGGTGGCACAGAGGATAGAATGAGTAATTGCAGGCTACTTCTGCTTATAGCCACTGCCTGCAATTTGGCAGATCGAATCTCACCAGGCTCAAGGTTGACTCAGCCTTCCATCCTTCCGAAGTGGGAAAAATGAGGACCCAGATTGTGGGGGCAATATGCTGATCCTGTAAACTGCTTAGAGAGAGCTGCAAAAAGCACTATAAAGTAGTATATAAGTCTGTGCTATTGCTATTGCTATATTGTAGATAAGATGGGAATTCTTCCACAGCAGCAACTACTCTGAAAACATTCCATCTAACCAACAGTTTTATTTTTGATGCAGTTGTACAGGTGGCAACATATTTAGTTCTTCACAATTCCATTAGGCTAAAACAGAATAAATAATGAGCAAACAGAAAGTGCCACAGTCTAGCCAATAAATATTACATTCATCATACCCAATAGAAACTGGATATAAGAAAAATATTTCAAAACTGGAATGAATTTAAACTAAAATTTCCCATTGTGGATTTATTCGAAGTGGTCAACTTTTGAAACATGCTTTTTTATATTTAATTGAAAATCAGAGTGCTTATGATTAGGGTTTGGAATGAAATTAAATGGGGTTGAAATATTTCAGCTTGAAATGTTTATACACTTCCAACTAGGTATGGAGATAATAACCAATATGGTTTTAGAAAACAAAAGCAACAAAAAGTGTAAATCAAAATAGCAATAGCACTTAGACATATGCTTTACAGTGCTTTACAGCCTTCTCTAAGTGGTTTACATTTCTCCAAGCAATCTGGGTCCTCATTTTACTGTGCTCAGAAGGATAACAGGTTGAGTCAACCTTGAGCCAATGAGGATCCAATTCCTGAAAGTGAGCTGAATTAGCCTGCAATACTGCATCCTAACAATTGCGTCACCACGGCTCCAAAATGTTACCATAAACAGTATTTTTAAAAGAATTACAGTATCAACTGTATTATTAGGTACAAGTCAAGAAGAATTTGAACATGTTAAAATGTAAAATATTTTAACATGAGCAAAAAGCTTAATTTCTCAATGTATTTATATTTATGTAAAAATAAAAATTTTATTTGCTTATTTTGAGGATATTTCAATAAGAACTTCAAAGTATCATTAATTAAACCAGAGGGTATTTTTCTAACCTTCTCTATATAAATAATATTGCATTATAGAACTGGCCTACAGTTTTTAATGGTCTACTTGTCTGCTAATAGACTATTTTATAACAGACTGTAAAAGAACTTGGATCTACTGACTGAAATGAATTGATACCTTCCTATTGCAGGAAGGATTAAGAACAAGTAGAAGAAACACTTTCTGTGAATTCACCCCCTCCATTTGTTTAATGAAGCTTTACTTTTGAGTGCTTAATTTAAAATTATATCTGTAACCACATTTGTATATTACTGATATATTATTAAAGTATTTGTTATGAACATTGCATATCAAGCATATTCTAATATTAGGAAAGATAATTGAATGTGTTCAAGAAAGAGAGGTAGGATATATCCTTCAAGATTACGTTTTTGATTGTCTTGATTGTTAAAAAAAAGTTTATGCACTAATGAGTTACCTGACTTATTTGGACCCAATCTAATTCAGTCAGAATATCAACAATATAAATACTGTAGCCTAGGCTTAAAATATTTCTCAACTACTATACGTCTTATCAAATTTAGACTACTAGGCGTAAAGAAAATTAAGAACAGAGGACAAAATGATCTGTAGAACTATGTTAAATAATCCTATATCTTGAAAAATACATTTTGTATAAAAAGTACAAAGTATTCCTGGCTCATTATACAAAATATCTTACATGATTGCTCCTCTTGACGGCTTGACTCTGCTGAACTTTCAGAAACGCTAGCAGCCTCTTCTACAGGATTTCCTACTTGCCATGTTGCCAGACAGTATGACTCCGATTGATCAGAGCAAGTCATTTCCAAAATTTCACATAAGGCATGACAAAGGAGATTTTTCTGCTCTTCCTCTGAAATATTCAAAGTCAGAACAGACAGAGTTTTGACCAGGAACTTGCATGCAAAACATGTAGCAACATTCTTTATACAATCTAATACTGAGTCTTCCTCAAATCCCAGTAGGTTTAAGGCAATTTAGGAAACAAACTGAATCAATGACTTTGAATTTCATCCATTTCTTGGGAATTATCTAATACTTTGTCAGTTCAGTTTTCTAAGTGGTTTAAAATATTGGGCATGACAATATTTCGGGAACTAAGTGTCCTCACTCTGGCTCATTCTCTCCATCAGTTATACTACTCCTGTTGGCTCAATTAATACATAAATCTAGTTCAGAGCATAGGAATGAACCTTGGTATACCTTGAACATTTGCATCCCCCTCTACTTCATCTTTCTCTATCAAATATAGTCAAGAAGAAAGGAGATTAGGTTAAATAAGTAAGGATATATCGATTTGGTGAGACTGATCCTAACTGTAGTTATTACATATATCGTATCTCATATATACATACAGTACACACACACACACACACACACACACACACACACCCCATATCATCTAATTACAATTTGGATCAGTTAGAAAGGGGGTGTCAAACTGGTGGCCTGTAGGACTGGATAGGTCACACATAGGCTACGCCACCCTGGCTCTGCAAAAAAGTCATGATACATCATGATATGTCAAATGACACAATCGAGTTTGACACCCATGAGTTAGAATAAGGCATCCTGGAATAAATCAAAGGTAAGCAATATTTTACTATCTTTAAATGTGTCAATAAAGGAAAAGTTTAGAATAGCCAGTTGGGTCCAATATAGAGCTTAAATCAGAAAGCAGATGCATCTCTTCCACTCCTTCAACAATGCCAGAGAAGAAAGAGAAGATGAGAAAGTAGGAGGAGAAAGATGTGCGGGATATGTTTGCTATTTTGAGTTGTTTGTAAAAATAATAAAGACAAGAAACAAATAAATAGCCAGGTGTATTTATCCCTTCTGAACATAATGGTCAGTGAGTCCTAGCATGCAAGTTAGAAAGAAGTATATATTATAAATTTCTCCTGGTTGCTTAATTTGTATGTTGACTCATTCTGCAGGATTAGGTTTCCTGTTAAAAATAGAATTTAGGCTTATAAATCAAGTTCAATGTTACCATTTTATTTTTAAAATCATCAACAAATGCATAATCTGCTCTGAATTATGCAGATTAATAAGCACTGATTATAAATAATATTGTTTGGTTTAGCACATATCGTTTTGAAAATATGGCCTTATAACCCTCTTGGAGATGTAGGTTCATAGTTACCTTGACACTGTCTCCAGGTAGATTTCTCACAAGTAAAAAGCTTCTTCAGAAGGAATGCCTTATATTAAAGACAATATTGACATATCAGAAATGTATGATTCGATCTTCAGTGGTGCAAAGAGTTTCCATTTTCAATATTGGTTTAATATTTTGGTGGGGAAGTTTTATAAATATTCCCAAATACTTAAGTCCTTTTCCCTTATGCATATATAGAATTTACCATTTTAGCCCCATGCCATTTAACAATTATAGATATCTGAACATATCACTGCAAATCTAACAAGATTCTGTACAAAGTGGAATCCCTTTTGTCATACATGCTATTCTAAAAAATAGGAAGCATTTCATGTCAAGTAAGGGATTGCAGATTTATCCATATTCAGAAACACTAGTTTCCTTTATTGGATATCAAGTCTTGCTGAAACTTAAAGAACATTGGATTCTTAAGATGTATAGTTTTATCTCACTTAAAAATTGGTAGTTGTAGTACTTAATACATACTTATTACATACTTCAACATCTCAAAATACAGGTAGTCCTTGATTTA
The DNA here is from genome assembly GCA_025802295.1 of Psammodynastes pulverulentus. Classification (NCBI taxonomy): domain Eukaryota; kingdom Metazoa; phylum Chordata; class Lepidosauria; order Squamata; family Psammodynastidae; genus Psammodynastes; species Psammodynastes pulverulentus. Next base: position 20,667,612 of record JAOYMU010000077.1, read on the forward strand.
CGACCACAATTGAGCCCAAATCTTCTTGCTAAGTGAGACAGTTGCTAAATTAGTTTTGTTTCATTTTATGACCTTTCTTGCCACCATTAAGTGAATCACTGCAGTTAAGATTAACATGGTTAAGTTATTAACATGGTTAAGTGAATCCAGCTTCTCCACTGTCAGAATGTAGCAAAAGTTGATCACATGACCCAGCACACTGCAACTATCATAAATATATGAACCAGTTTCGAATCATCTAAATTTTGATCATGTGATCATGAGGATGCTGCAAGAGTCACAAGTTTGAAAAAATGGTCATAAGTCTTTCTTCAGTGCCATTGTAACTTTGAACAGTCACTTAATGAACGGTTGTAAATTGAGGTACCTGTACTGAGTTTTAAATTCAGTATTACTACAGTTGTTTATTCTAGGTGATTTAAATGACTGAATAAACCAAATATCAGTAATGAAACATTTTTCAGGTTCGTTTACTCAGATGTTAGCATTGTTACCTGAACTGGTGCAATTACAGCACAAGGGCCTCCTTCAAATTGTTCTAATGCAGTAGGTTCTGTATCACTGAACACAAATCCTGAGGAAAATAAAAATTTCAGTTACTTAGTTCTAAGAAAAAATGTTCATTAATAAACTTTAGCATATTTTTGATAAAGTATTCCTTATCAAACTCGTGTTCTTCAACATTCCAAGTCTCGACCTTATCGTAAGTGCTATAGCCAATGACATTCTTTTTCATTTGCTATCTGTATTTCTATATCTATCTTTTCTGAAATAAAGATCAAGGTTTTTCTAGCTGTATTCTGCAGTATACCAAGAAATCACTGCTGGACTATGTTGATTTAAAGAGATAAAATAAAAACAAGGAGGAAAGCATATATAAGCAGAATATATACAGCCTCTAAACCAGGCGTGTCCAAAGTCCGGCCCGGGGGCCATTTGCGGCCCGCGGGTCGGTTTAATACGGCCCTCCAACAGCCCTCCCTGCTC
>JAOYMU010000077.1:20829412-20844908 GCA_025802295.1 Psammodynastes pulverulentus
ATTGTTGGGGGCAATATGCTGATTCTGTAAACTGCTTAGAGAGGGCTGTAAAGCACTATAAAGCGGTATATAAGTCTGTGTTATTGCTATTGCTATAAATGGAGTTGGAATTTGAGATTATGAATCACTTTTAGCATCACCCAATCCAGTTTTATATCCCACTGCAAGGATCCTTCAGTTATATTCTGGGTGCCAAAAAGAGGCTTGAAATGGCCCTTGACTTGGTCTTCTTCTTAGATATTCATGGACCATAACAAACTTTTGTTGGATGTAGCACGCCATACCAATAGACTGCCAGGGTCAAGGATAATAACAGCTGCTGTCCTAACCCAATGCTTTCAATCTTATGCTTGGGAGTACATCTATTAGGCTTCCCAAGCCTATAAATTGTCCTTATTGTTAGCACTCCAGCCAAGCATTCCAGAGTCCATCTGAAACAAGGACAAAGTAAATTGCAGATCTGGAAAACTTAAAGCAAGAGATGGTTCTTTAAGCTATCATGCCCGTCACTCCCTTTCTATACCCCAACAAACATAGTTGGATCAGAAGAAGCTTCAGCATTTTGTGTTTTGAAATAATTATAAAAACTTGATGTGTAAATGTCTAAATAAATGAAATTTAGTAGCAAATGTAGTAGAAATGACCAGATCTCCCTATTAGCCCTTACCGTACAACTCACAAGATAGCTGATTCCCAGTTCTATATGGGTTCCAGCATCCACTGATTTATTGGGTAATTCAGCATTTGCCAGTATGTCTTGTGCTAATTAAATGCATCGCACTCTATTCAGAAATGTCACAATTGATTTGTCTTCTGCAAGCACTGACTTTATTTCAATCTTCTAAAAAAGATTTTATGAGCCCCAGATAACTTAACCTGGCACATTCATCTCCCAGGGAAGCTTCTCGGTGTAAGGTTAGGAGGAGACTAAAAAAACCTACAGCTAGTATAGATGTCCCGCTAGACAGCTTGCTTATTGTCAAATGTTCCACATCCAGCCTAGCATTATGTATAGGTATTACCCATTTTATAATAACCTATAAAAATCTCCAAATGAAGCAGAAATGAACAAGGTTTTACTGGTAAAGATAACCGTCAGTACAAAATATGTGGATTCATTGGGTTGCAGTTTAATGTGACAATTAATTAAACAATAAAAGTGGAAATAATCAGAGACAAAGGTTGGGATCCCAGCTTAGTCACACTTATTTATTACAATTATTTATATCCTCCCTTTCAGAATAGCAATGGATCTTACCAGCAATAAAAAACAATTTTAAATAAAAATGCAATCTATATTATTCATTCAGTAAAGAATTATAATAAACAAATAAGTTCAGCCTTTGCTTTGACTCCCTGGAATAGGTGAGCAACTGCTCATCTGAATCAAATGTACTTAGTGCATGAAGATCTATTATGTCAGGGCTGTTAATCTCCCAGCCTATGGGCCGGATGCGTCAGGTCTTGGCCACTCTCACACCCAGTTTAGTAAAGGGGATCCCAATACATCACGTGATGCCACTGTGACAATGTGAGTTTGACATCCCTGTATTATGTTATCACTCAGTTTCTTATATTTCTACTACCGTAAATGCAGTTGTGTATCTTATCAGCCCTTCTAGGTAGCCAGTTTAGGAAACCAGAATCATGTAAACCTATATTACTTCACGGTGTATTTGTAACAATTGAATGTGTGAACTAGAGGGGCTCATTAGAAATAGCTGCTCATGTTACAATTCTGTCCTGGATTTGGGTTTCTTTTATCTGACTGTTGCCTTGGCAGTAGCTCTTCCTCCTGCTCGTCAATGGCCACCCCCTCTGCCTACCCCATGATTCTAATTTGGAGTGTGAAATCACAACACAGAAAGAATCATCTAACATCTTTTCCCTATTTTCCCACTCCAAATCAACCTAACATACATCAAAGATATTTGGAGCATTGCTATTCTAATCAAATATGGATGTTTGGACCAGTAAATCTTTCCTACAGATAAGAGTGAGTGAGGTGATCATCTAAGGAGGAGATATCAGGGAGCAGTTATGTATGCCATATAGCCTTCAAAAGCTGCCTGCCCACAATGTTGACATCATCCAGCATTGGTTTGTGACTTATAGGGAGAACAACTCCATCTTTTCTCTCCCCACCACCCATCTTATCTTGTAGCAAAACATAAAACATTTGCATTAAGGTTAGGATCAAGTAAAGTTCAGGTTAGTATAGTCAATAGTTCAATTTAGAGTCACAGTTAACATTAGTGTTTATGGTTAATAATAGGTAGGATTACATTTATACAGGTAGTCCTTGACTTACAACAGTTCATTTAGTGACCATTCAGAGTTACAACAGCAATGAAAAAAAGTGACTTTGGACTGATTTTCACATTTATGACTATTGCAACATCCTCATGATCAAAATTCAGATGTTCAGCAATTCGTTTTTATTTATGACGGCTGCAGTATTCTGGGGTCATGTGATCAGCTTTTGCGAAGCTTAAGCAAAGTCAATGAGGAAGCCAGATTCATTTAACAACCGCATTATTAAATTAATAATTGCAATGATTCACTTAACAACAATGGCAAGAAAAGTCATAAAATGGGACAAAATTCACTTGACAAATATTTCACTTAGTAAATTTTGGGCTCAATTATGGCTGTTAAGTCTAGGACTACTTATATCTAACAATGATTACTAGAGTTAGAGTAAACATTTGTTTTTGTCAGGCACAAGCAACCAGACAAAACAGGTAGAATTCAAGCTTGCTACAATATTATATTTTGCCTATTATACAGGAATCTCCCAGATTGTCAATGTCAGCCTGGGAACAGATAGATAATCTCTGTGAAACTTAAGTGGGAGTCATTTTGGATCTCTTGTGGCTGCATAAGGACTTGAGGCGGATTGTGCTTGGCTGGGTGTTTCCCAACAATATTAAAATAAAGTTGTATTTAGAGTTGGGGATCTATGATCAGTGTTAGATCTGTGATCAACATTAGGGGAACGGTAGGCTTTAAAGTATGCTTTTATGGCTAGTAATATTTTTAAAAGGTGGTTTGCTCATGGGAGTGAGATCTGAGATACTGCTTAATACTGATACTGATAATAGTATTCTGATGAAATTATGATTAGGTCCATGTTTCTCAATATCAGCCATTTTAAACTTCTGGGAGTTGAAGATTACATATTTTAAAGCGAGTAAGATTGAGAAACGTAGGTTAAAATTAGTCTTCCTTAAAGTTGATAGTGAATTTTCATTAGGGTATCTTTTTAATGGTTATTTATGACTATGTTATGGATATTCAACCAATCAATCAGAACAGAGCTGGAAGGCACCTTGGAGGTCCTTTAGTCCAACCTCAAGCAGGATTCTGAAATGCTGCTTTTTCGTAGTAAGGTAGCATGACAGCATCTGGAAGGCCTGTCCAAATGTCAGTCTGTTTCTCTTGTACAATACTAAAAAATTAAGATAAGATTACTCTTGGTTTCTTTCTCTTGCCTGCTTCAATTTTTTGTACTATGGAATTGTTTCTCATAGTCTCCCCTTTTCTCTAAATTATTGCTAAATTTCTTTACAATAAGGAATTTAGGGCATTCTTCTGAAGAGAAATCATCATCATCATCTGAATGGCAGATGTCTAGTGCTAAGATAATCTTTTCCCAATAAATAACAGCCAATATAGTTTAAAACAACAGTTGCCATAGCTGCTATCATCCTGTTCAATGACATGGGAGGGTGGAGATGTGAGAAGCAGTATATAAAGACAAATATGATCTATTTTTAATACCCTTTTCCTCTGTTGAAGTGGTGTCACTGACTACCCTACCCTCCTTATTGTCTTTGGCAATATCCCTTTATTGAGTACATCCATGGCAGACCAATATTCCATCCCTGCCCTTCATACGCCACAGGAAAGAGAGTCAAAAGAATCAAGTAAGGTGTCCTTGGTTCTCTCTGAACTTGCATGTTTTCTTGCAGATGTTTCATTACCCAAACTAGGTAACAATACAGCATCAGTGATTGCAAGAAAACAAGCAAGCTCAGAGAGCACCAAAAACCCCTCATGTCAACCCTAAACTACAAATATTTTCCTTTATTGGTCAAGGTAATAAATTTGATTAGAAAGACAGTGAAACAATCTTACTTTTCATGACTTCAGTCTGTAAACAGTCCTGGATCTGTTAATTAATACTTTCCCAAGTATGACTGCCATTTTTTAACACTCTGTGACAACACCAGACTCCTAAGTGAATGGTGGAAACCTTGGACAGGATTTTGCAAAGTCCATAGGGGGATATGAAATTGTAGATCTCCACTTTGGAACTACTTAAAGACAGACTGTTTCTGATTTAGCAGTCTTTGATTGTAATGAAACATAGGACATCACATAAGAACAATTTTACGTAAAGCACAGAATAAAATGTTTTACTGACTAAGAGTCAAGAGGGATTATATACTATAGTCTAGAAAAACGGGGCATGAATGCAAATGTAGATTTTAATGTGGAAATTTAAAATGTGATGTAGAATATGTGTGTTTGTATTATTTTTCCATTCTGTAGTCTACAAATAACTGAAATCAAAGCCTGTTAGTTTTACCCAAATAAAATGTGGTCCATATTAAGGTTGCTTTCTTTTATTCTCAGAATAGTTTTTGAAAATTCCACTTTTAGAAATAAATGTGTTTACTTGGATAACAGACTCAATACCCTTCTGATGGTTAACGTCAGAGAACTGCTGCAAGGTTGATCAAATAAAATCTTAACTAGATATTATTTTTCAGGAGATAAAAGTTTGATTCCTCTCACTGTTAGACTTTGTTTCAACTGGTTTCACTTATGCAAAAGACTTTTAAGGTCATAGGAAGGGACAAAAAAAAGAGGCAAATGATTTGCCAGAAATAAGCTCTTCAGTTATTCTTTGTCCCCACAGCAATAATAATGACAAAGCTCTGTTTTTTTGAACAGGAGCACTGGATGAAAAAAGAAAGAAACTAATAATAATTGCCTCAAAATGGAGGGACAGAACTTGAACCTATTGAATTCCAAGCTGAAACATAAGGGCAGCTCTGTGAGAGAAAGAATCATATTGGTATGGTATACACATATTCATGCACACTATAATAAAAGAGCAAAACTATAGGGAATAAGATGATGATATATCAATGATGAAAATAAACTAGTCCCATAATGCAAACAGTAAGAGACAGAATTTTTAACAACTAATTCCTATTCTGTGTCCCTTCACAATTTGGTGGCAGATGGTCTATTGCACAGAAGGTAATAGTTCAGAAGCAAGAGGAATTGATACCTACAGTAGATTTTTTAAATTCCTGAATTGCTTCTCATGGGGGGACTTAATTTTATGTATCTCTCTGGAAGGGATGGTCTAACTGAGCTAGAACCAGCAAGCTTTTGATGATTCTTCTCCCAGATTTCTTCTATACAATAATTCGTCTCTTGATAACATGCAATGAAATCTCTAGACTGATTAATAATGTGCCATCAAATCAATGTCGAATCTTAGCAACCACATACATAGATTTTTCCGCATGATCTGTCCCTAATGTAGTGTTTCAGGTCTTCCAACAATGTACTGAAGTCTATCCATCTTGCTGCAAGTTATTTTCTTCTCCTCTTTCCTCTACCTTTCTCAGATTTTCTCTAGAGACCTAGGTCTTTACCTATTCTATATGAAATAGCATAATTTAAGCCTGGTCATTGAAAAAGTATTTCTGATGAACTATGTGTTAATTTCTTTAATGATCTATTTGTTTGTTTATTTTGGATGTGTATAATATACTCAGGAATCTTCTCCAACACCAACGTTCAAAAGTGGCAATATTTTTCCTTTCCTTCTTTTTCAAAATCCAACTTGCATTTCCACAGTGTCAGAGGGGATACCATGCTGATCTTTGTCAAGTAGATATAAACACATCACAGTATCTGAATATCTTTTCTGTGGTCTTCATGGCTGCTTAGTACAGAAGGAGATTTCTTGACTGCTTCTTTCATTACTGTTGACAATTGATCTTAAAAAGCAAAAGATGCCTACCTCTTCTGTATCTACGTTATCAATTCTAAGACTGGTTATTGTACCTGCTGTCACTGGTATGATTTTCCTTTATTTTTATCTTTTTTTTTTTTACTATGCTCCTTGATTTTTATTGGTAGACCTTGCATTTCTTTTGCACTTTTGGCTATCAGAGTAGTGTCATCAGCACAGCAAAAGTTAAAATTTTTAGACTAGAACATCAGAATCACAGCCATATTGGAAATTGAAGTTGCTTACAGCAGTCCCAAAGGTGCTTTTTCAGGAGGCAGCTGGACTTCCTTATTTTTTCTTTTAAAGATGTTTTGCTTCTAATTCAAGAAGCTTCTTCAGGTCTAACAGGATAGTGAGGAATGGAAGGATTTATATTCCGTGCAGACAGCTGGTAATTTGCATCCTTTTATAGGGTTGTTGACGCACTTGAAAACTTGAAAGTCCAATTGCCTCCTGAAAAATCTCCTTTGGGACAATCATGACCTGGGTGACTGAGACTGTCTACAGACTTTAGCTGTACAATTTGGGATGGACACCCTTTGAATGGTGTGGGAGTAGGAATGGATTTCCAGAGGAAAAACTGCAGACTACAGGAACCAGGAGCACTACTTAGGTACCACCAATAAACCTCCGAGTGCACTTGATTTGCCTCAAAGATACAAATTACCACCTGTCTGCAAGGAATATAAATCCTTCCATTCCCCATTATCCTGTCAGAACTGAAAAGGCTTCTGGGATGAGAAGTGAAATGTCTTCAAAAGAAAAAAACAAGAAAGCCAACTTGCCTTCTGAAAAAGCACCTTTGGGACAACCCTGACCTGGATGACTGAGAATGTCTGCAGACTTTTTGCTTACAGCAGTGTTTCTCAACTTTGGCAATTTTAAGATATTTGGACTTCACTTTAATTTTTCAATGAGCAAGTGGTAATAGTGTCACTGGTTTATAGTGACCAAATATATAATCAGAAAACTCAGGTCCCAGTTAGAAATGAAAGATCTGGTTGCAGGCAGCAGATCATTGATATAATTCTTGTAGCATTAGAAGACAAAGAATAGAACAGATTTTCCCTCAGTTGGGAGCCTACAAAAGAAAGACAGTATGATATATTCTTGCATGTCTAACTAGAGTTTCCAGATGCATTTCCTGAAACAGAAGGCAAATCAGTGCTTTTTATTGTTTTCTATTTAATAACTAGTTGGTTTCTTACTGGCCAAAATATCTAAAATTTTATCTCAGGCAATGTCAACTTTGGTTCATGCTCTGGGTTTATGCTCTTGATTTTTGGGGATAGAACACATTATTTAAAAGTCAAACGTCATCTTTGACCTGAAAAATATTCAGGAAAAATGGGAGAAGATGCAATGAAACTTACAATTTGACATCTGAATACAAACTCTGCCTCCTGAGTGAGATGTCATGGTGCAAGTAAAAAGGGGGGAACATATGTCATATAATTCATATTTTGTCATTTTGCTGTCACTGAAGTTGGAGATGGACATCTATGCAGAAAGCTTCTTCAGAATCTTGAACCAGTACTAGGATAATTCTTAATACAATTCAAATCCTTATATACAGAGCAGATCAAAACCTTTTCTCTGCTGATCCTGAAAAAAAATGTTAATTTCAAGGGGAAATTCTTATACAGCAGGAGGCACTATCCCCATCATTTAGGCCTATGGTTTGTCAATAGGATAATCTTCTTGTGTTGGTCAGCTGGTGCCTGGGAAAAAATATGAATGAGATTCAATTTTTCCAGTTAGCTGGAAAACAGGGGGGGGGGGATTCTGTTTTTCCACTTGCTCTTGCAGGTGGGATGAACAGAGGAAGGTCAAAGGAAGATGAAGAAGGAGGCTAAAATGAATCCTAAAACATTTATATCTGGAAATAACTGAGTAGAAAATCAAAATAAGCAGAGGAAACATGGAGTGTCTGAGGCCATTGACTATAATTGGTAAAGCACAGACCACAAGAAATTCCTGTCAGATCCAAGAACTTGCCTTTTTTAACCCACCCTAGGCCTGATCCTGTGAAGCAAATGTACAAATGGTAGATGCTTAGCTCTGGTCCGTAGATGACTGGTCCAGTTGTTTTCTGTTCATTCTACCGCAATAACAGCCAATTCTGTATGTGGAAGAGAAAAAGGAAGATGGCTATCATTAGGTAATGTTTCTTAACTTTAATAACTTTAAGGTGTAATGACTTCAAATCCCAGAATTCAAGTTAAAATTAAAAGTTATTGAGGTTGGGAAACACTGATTTATAGTGATGCTCCTGTTTCCATGCAAACAAGTCTTCTCTGCAAGAAAAGTCTTCTGGTTACCTTAGCCTGAGGATTGGTGACCTCAGTGTTGGTAAGCCAGTCTGAGCTGCAGACAACTCTAGAACAGCATATCCAATAATGCTGGGTTTTCCCTTGTAGAAAGGTCCAAGAAATGAATGTCTTGCAGTGAGGTTGCCCTCCAATGCTAACTGCAATCCTATGACATTGTAATTCTAGTCTCTGTTTTTATCAGATCCCTATAAGAATGATAATTAATAAGAAAAATAAAATATATTAATAGATATCATTCTTATCCCTAAAAAATAAAGCAAGGGAGATTTGATAAGCTTTCAATACGGCAAGGTTGGGAGAGAGAAGGTCCAGAATTATGGCTGTGGTTGGGAAGCTGTGTTTTGGAACTTGTTGTTTCTAGCGTAATCAGATATGTGAACAGGGGACAAAGGCCAAAGCAAATGAACATTTCCCCAGACAACTGCCATTCTTCCTTTAATAGATGTAGAGCACATTTTGGAAACCTATTATGTAGGGGATTTCCACAGCGAATGGCCCATGTTAAATAAAACCTGCAGTTTAAAATAGCCCCATTTGTGCTTTTTCTTTTCTTTCAACAGTGATTGCCCAGCATGCAGAAAATATTCAATGCAATTGAGGGGAAAAAATATACTATTGCTAAAGACAATCAAGAGAGAAAAATTATTTCTTTATTCTCAGGAAAAGGCTACCCTGCCTCAGTAAGGTCAATGGATGACAGATAGACCTGTGTGACAGTCAAGACAAGGGCTAGCAGTTAGATTGCGTCTCCTGGGAAGTTCACAGAATCAGCTCTGTGTCCTTTACACAGCCCTAATGAGCTTACCATGAAATTCACTGAACCCAAACAAGCAGCAATTTCACAATTACGAGCTGAAAATGTCAGATTGTCTTACATATTGTCACACGTTTGTTTTCAGGATTCTTGGATCCTCCTTAATTCTCTTTCTTAGTTTGTATACTCTCATTTCTTTTAGGCCAGAGGAAATAATAATTAACAGACAGGCAACATGTCACGGAAGGCCTCTAATCATAATTAATTAATTTGGAGTTGCATAAGTTCTTAAACACATCATGCATTAATTTAGCCTAATTATGGATCTAACTCAAAAGTCCCCAGATGGCAGCTATAACTGAGTATTAATTAATTTGCTTGCTATACTTATGGTTAACAAAACCTCATTGAAAAGAAGAACTGTGGGGAAACTTTAAAAAATGGCCTGACAGCTCTATCAAAACCCAAACCCACAAGAAAAAGCAAAAGTGAGAGCTTTTTGTGAAACTTAGTACTTGGCCTGGTCCCAGGAAAAGAAAGCATTTCTTGTTAAAGAAGCTTGACTTTGAATTAATCTTTCCTTGTCCTCAATTAGCTGAGTTTGGGAAAGTTGGATATTTTTTTATTAAGACTATGATCTAAGGGCAAACACATTTTTGTGATAAACAGGTAATTTCCTGATTCTAGAATTCTCTGCTCTAGAAGTCAACAGAGTAACGAGGATGCCTTTAATGGACAGAGGGACAATTAGATAAACATTGTTTAAGCCCAGATGAGTAGGTAGGCTCATGAAAATATCTCAGACACTTTCTCTTCCTATTCCCCAATTCACATTAATACAAAAAGGGAAGAAGAGAAGCACATTTAGTTTTGCAAGATTCTCTTACTATATCCAGTCTTAATCGAAATGGTTTTAGGCACTTGTAGCATCTGTTTCTTGGCCTGGTCTACCTTGTAAAGCTCACAAGAGGCCAGATACCTTCATGCTAACTTTGCAACATGAACAAAAATGTTTTTTTTCTTCAGGATTTTCATTGCTGTAAAATATGTTTATTCATTTAGAGATGTGGTGGCAAGCGGTTAGAATGCAATATTGCAGGTTAATAGTAGGCTAATTCTGCTGACTGAAAGCAGTTCAATTCTGACCGACTGAAGGTTGACTCAGCCTTCCATCCTTCTGAGGTTGGCAAAATGAGGACCCAGATCATTTGGGACAATATGCTGGAAATATAATCTTAATCTGTACACCACATTGGTTATCAGTGATTTCTCACTGCCACTACCATTTTAATCATGGTGTTGTGTTCTGTATTCTATTCTTTTTGGACAAAAAATGCCAGTTGCTAGGGTGTAGTGGTAAATGAAGCTTATCACTCTTTTACCCTATTTGCAAATTTTATGGAGGCGTCTAATCAACCAATAGGTGATGCAAAATGCTTGATTAATATATTTTTGGTCAATGCTTTGAAAATATCACAAGATAGGAAAGAACAATTTCAATATAACATGAATATTATATTATCAAGGAAAGGCAGAGATTTGCTCACAACAGTGACAATTTTAGAATACCACTAAACTGTTATTGATAATTAGGAATCACAAACTTTTTCAGTTTCATTATGATTTTGTGCAATGGTCTGAATGCCCAAATAAATAAAGGAATAGTATGTGTGTAATTATCCAATTATTTCTCCTAGAGAACTGGTACAAGAATACTGAAATCTTGGAGGATCTAATGACTTTGTAAATGTGTGACCATTAAAAACAATAATTCAATAGTTATTATTAATGGCAAATAGATTACTGGTGCCATTTTACATTTTACAGTACAATGGATTATGTGTTGCATTGGTGCAGATTTTGGAATTATAATCATGAGAAATAATGTGATTTGGTGATCCACTCAGGCTGCTTTCTAGATTCTATTTTTCTGCTGTTGAACTGTGTCAAAAATTTGATTTTGACTCTTGTAATTAGAAAAAAAAAATAGACTGAGTTCATTTTTCAAGCATCAGATAGAACTCAAATACACTTGACTTCAATAGCCTTTCTAGCAAAGTGCTGATTTCAGAGAAGAGCCCTTGGACAAACTACAGCAGTGATGGCTAAACGTTTTGATACCAAGTGCCCAAAGCTCATGCATGCATCCCAAAATGCAACATGCGAGTGAGTCCTGCACATGCACCCTATCCCCTTGCATGTGCACACACTCCTGTGCCCCTGCGCATGCATTTACAACCCTGCACATGTGTGCATGACTCCTGAATGACCCGTTATGCCCCTGTGCATGTGCACACAGCCCCTGCACATGCGCACATGCACATGGCCCCTGCACATGCACACGTGAACCCTGCACATGCACCCCGTTCCCTTGCATGCATGCATGACATTTGCATGTGCGCCCTGCTCCCATGAATGCACATGTGACCCCACACACAGCCCACCCCCCACGCATGTGCAGCAGTGACCCAAAAACCAGGTGGATGGGGGAGGTGCATGCGCACATGCACGGCAGAGCTGGGGCAATGACTTGCTTGCCCAGAAAGAGGGTTCCACGTGCCACCTCTGGCACGGGTGCCAGAGGTTCGCTATCACGGGTCTACAGAGTATAAAATACATCTGCTCTCTCTTGTTAATACTGATTGTTTAGTAAGCACAAAAAACCCTCCACATGTAATAGCAAAAAGGAGCAGCAGCAGATGTGAAAACTGACAAGGTGATCTAGCACATTTCTCTTAGTGTATACCCTAATGCTAACTCTTCCTTGTTTTCCACTAATGTTGTTCCTGCAGGTGTAAGTATTGGGAAAGTTCTAGCCATTTTTAAATAAATAGGCCAAATAGCAATTAGTAAGAAAAAATATTTGAAAAATATTATATTTATATTACAAAAAAGAACTATAGACAATTGAGGCAGTTAAAGGTAATTAATATCTAAAGTGATTTCAGCTTTAGATATCCTGGACCAAGATGCCACATCTAACTGATTCTAAATTCAGTGTCTAATCTTCAGAATGGAAAGCATCGATCCTAAACAGGAAGAGGATTCACCACCATTATTTATGACCAAAATCAGCATTCAATGAATTTCTCAAGAAATTCCCTGAGGGTGGGGTCCAGCATGATCCAGAATTTTGGAAGCATAAACCTCTGGACCTGGTGACCTACTCAAACTGGATCCTGCAGTACAATCTATGTATATGAAAAATTATTCAACACCACCGGTAACACTACTACGCTTCAAAAAGACCTTGACTATGTAACTGAATGATCAAACAAGCGGCAACTTCAAATCTCAACCAATAAATGCTCTGTATTATACATTGGCAAAAAAATCAGAACATAAAGTATAAGTTAGATGGTCCCAACCTAGCAGATGACCCCACACACTGCGAAGGACCTTGGAGTACTTATCGCTAGTGATCTAAGTGCCATAGCCCACTGTAACAACACTGCCAAAAAGGCATTAAGAGTTGTAAACTTAATCCTACACAGCTTCTTCTCTGGTAATATTGAACTACTAACTAGAACATACAAAACATTTCCTAGACCAATCCTCGAATACTGCTCCTCTGTCTGGAACCCACATTACATATCGGACATTAATACAATTGAGAGAATCAGAGATATTTCACAAGAAGAGTTCTCCACTCTAATATTCGCAATAAAATACCTTATACCACCAGACTTGAAATTTTGGGCTTAGACAACTTAGAACTATTCTGTCTTTAGTCTGACCTAAACGTAATACCTAAAATTATCTATTACAATGTCCTAGCTGTCAGTGACTACTTCAGCTTCAACAGCAACAATACACGAGCACACAGTAGATTCACACTCAAAATAAACCAATCCAAACTTGATTGTATGAAATATGACTTCAGTGACAGAGTTGTAAATGCCTGGAATGCACTACCTGACTCTGTAGTCTCTTCCCCAAACCCCAAAAACTTTAACCCTTAGACTGTCTACTTAGGAATACTTACCTCATTCCTAAGAGGTCTGTAAGGGGCGTGCATAAGCGCACCAACGTTCCTACCATCCCTATCCTATTGTCCTTTTTATTCGTACTTGCTTATACTTTTATTGGTTATATTCATACTTATACTTGTTTTTCTCATATATGCTTGACAAACAAAAAAATAAATAAAAATAAAATATATGTGTGGCAATTCCTATCACCTTCACTAGGCAGCACAGACCAGAAAATTAACTCCAGAGGAAGACTTAATTGAGACTGGATATAACAACAAAAATTTGCAAGTCTAACCAATTGAATTGTGGCTTAGAAATTGAATTGTTGGTTTAATTAAAGATTAGCATCACTTTACTTGTAACCATCAAATCTAAGTAAATCGCTGTTCAACAAGTAAGGAGGCTTAATTGTGCAATTTTTCGTTCCTCCACCATTGCATACTTTGTTAGTTATCTGCCAATTTAATCTTTAGCAAGAGGCATGCTATTATATTCAGTAATAGAATTTTAACTCAACTAAAACAAGTATAAGATAATAATTTACTATGACCAGAACTATGAGATCTCATTACAAAATCAATGAGACCTTACATGCCCTTAGGAATGTATAAAAAAGAGTGGAGTATCAGTAAATCGGTTTTCACAAGTGAAACCTGTTATTTAGAAATTGTTTCTTTCCAATGCCATGTATCGAGATAAGGCTGCTATATTTAATCGTTTGAAGCTTCACGAATATTTATAAGGGGTTTTTTTTCTACCCTGTCCTCAGGTCTTTAATCAAACTTAAACATTTTGGGGAAATGTCACCTAAGATGGCTAAGTCCAATTTATAGAAAGATGTATATAAGTTCAATCCTTGATGGAATCTTTTTACTAAAGAATTATTCTCTTAATAATGAATTATAAGAAAGATGAACAGGAGACTTGAAATTCCTTTAATAGTTAGGGCTTGTCACATATTTCCTCAATATAATGAGATGAATTGTATTTACATCTCTCTGCATATATCAACAGATGCACATTTTGTGCATATCTACCTATTTCTCTTTTTACACCTTAGCTGCAAACTTTGTTTAGTATTTCACCCGTTTCCTTTTCTTGTGCTGCTTTTAGGCTCTGTAAAGTTTCAGTTGATGGGATGTGCATCTATTTGTTTCTGTGACTACTTCCTCTTTGCGTGTCCTTTTTTCCAGTGTCCCAATCTAAACAGGAATAAAACAAGATGGGGCAAACTACAATTCATAACTTTGACTAAATTATCTCTTTCTTGAAGTTATATTAATGGGAATTTCCCTAGATCTTAAGTTTGCAAAAAGATGTTAGCTTAATTTGCATTGTCCAATTACCAGAACGTACAGCTCATCTTTATACTTTTATTAAAGGACAATTTAAGGGATAGTAATTGGTGAGTTTCCTGGCTTTCCCTTCTTCCTGCATTATCAACCAATGATAAATGCATCACTAGCCATTTTCTTGATGCGCTAAGACTGCTAATATTTTCAATAAGTTTCATGTTTTTTTTCAGAAGAATGCCATAAAGATAGCTCTATAAAATCCAGATGTGTGAGCTCTGTCGCAGTCCAAACCAAAAAGGCCAATATATCCAGAGCATCCAAGAATAGCCACTGAGAGTTTGGCAGATCTCAAATCCTATATCAGTACCAGCACGGACAATGAACATTCATGAAGCAAGACTTCTGTTTGGAGAAGAGGAATATAAATAAATATCAGAACAACTAAAGGCAAATGTGTACTCTCTGTGAGGTAGGCTGAAAATGAGATGAAAACTGATCGTCAGGACATATTTTGTTTTAAAAAAAGGTTAATGGGGATGTGGAGATGAGCCTATAACTCACACATTATGTTTTTATAGGAACTGGCACACTCAAACCATCAGCAAAGTGTAACACCAAGAACAAAAAGTAGGAAGATAAGTATATTGTGCAGTCATTATTTATCATAACCCACAATAGTTAAGGCATTGCTGAATATTAGAGCCACCAATACTAGTATCTGGCTTAAAGACTTTTTGCTTGGTTGCTTTGAAAGCAACGGTGTAATTCTGCAAAATGGATTACTGGAAAAGTAGAGGGAAAGATTGATTCCATTCAATGACTGAAATTTGTTCAATATGATTTTATTTATTTATTATTTCACATTTTTGGACCGCTCATCTCCCTCAAAGAGAAACTCTTGAAACTGAGTGTACTTTGTCTTTAGGGATAAAAGTCCTGAATACATTTCTTCAAAAATGCATGCATATTATTTTTACATTTAAAAAAATAAATCTTTATTAAAGATTAAAAATATACAAATACAAATATAAAAAATAAACAAATATAAAAGTGCGGAAACACATATACAAATACAATATATATATATTTCTCTATTATAC